>VIBL01000137.1:642500-1095000 GCA_008271625.1 Lutraria rhynchaena | reverse complement strand
CAATGCAACACTCTTTGGGAGAAGCAAAATTATGTCGTTGCCCTGGAGAGGTTAAATTAATAGTTAAATCGTACAGAGAAAAGTTAAGTTGTTGTTGAAGGGAGGATGTTGCTCAAGAGAGGGTCGCACTGTACCTGTGTTAAACCACTGTATATGAACGACAAACAGACAGTCCACAATTCTCAACAGACAACAGTCCACAATTCAACAGAAAACAGTTCACAATTCCAACAGGCAACAGTCCGCAATTCAAACAAACAACAGTCCACTATTCAAACAGACATCAGTCCACAATTCCAACAGGCAACAGTCCACAATTCTCAACGGACAACAGTCCACAATTCTCTATGGACAACAGTCCACAATTCTCAACAGACTACAATTCTCTACAGACAACAGACCACAATTCCAACGGGCAACAGTCCCCAATTCTCTATGGACAACAGTCCACAATTCCAACAGGCAACAGTCCACAATTCTCAACAGACAACAGTCCACCATTCTCAACAGACAACAGTCCACAATTCCAACAGACAACAGTCTACAATTCTCAACAGACAACAGTCCACCATTCTCAACAGGCAACAGTCCACCATTCTCTACAGACAACAGTCCACAATTCTCTACAGGCAACATTCCACCATTCTCAACAGACAACAGTCCACAATTCTCTACAGACAGCAGTCCACCATTCTCAACAGGCAGCAGTCCACAATTTTCAAAAGGCAACCAACCGCTTTTTCGTAGTGGTAAAACAGGCCAGGTTTGATTGTAGAACTGTATCATGTGTTTTGTTAGAACAAATTAGGTATTGGTACAATGACCAGGTGTTTTCATAGAACTGAATAGGTGTGTTGGTAGAACAATGCAAGTTGTGTGCAGACAATCTTGTACATATTGTCATTCACAAAAGAAACAATTTCTGACCAGACCACACGATCTGTATTTCCAAAATCAGACTAAACTAGCATAATATGAGTCTCCGAACCTTAAATGTACAGATGTATCCACCGGTGGATTGGTTTACTTCCCCCAGACAACACCAAGAACGAGTACAATAACAAAAACAACATCACCACCATAATCGTCAGCTTCATCAACATCAACACAAACGACGTCATCAACAACATTATCACCATCACGCTATGTATCACCGACAGCAGCAACATCATAACCAATACCATCAATAGAGTCAGCAACACTAAGTATAAAATACAATTAGCCCGTCACGATCCCGCGATTAAACCATATTTAAAAGCGTGCTTTCCAATACTTGACGGTCAATTAATATCACAGACTGACATCTAACAACATACTCTTAATTCGTTGAATTGAACAGAGCTAACTGACTGAACTTGGGAAAAGATCTCTTTACTAGTTGGTAAATATCAAAGTTCAATAAATATTTAACCAGAAAAGCTAAATTTCATATTCTAATTTGTTTTGGAGTAACAGACATCCGAATGGCGTAATCCTGATAGCTCCTCAATTGGGGAATGAGAATGTAAATAGCAGTAGAATATCGTTGTGTGATTAACACTCGTCGTTTTGTTTATAGTACAATCATATCACGCAGCTTAATGAGTAAAGTCTGTAACATAATGCTTTTAAACGATGCGTCCTTTAAATACGAATTTCATCATTCACGCCAGTCATGTGACGTATGGGTTCTGTCTTCTACAGAATGTGTAGTCCTATTTTCATGATCGTGGGTTAAATTGCTAAATCAAGAAGAGAATTAAGCACGGAGGTGCCTAAGTGCTCTGAAATTTTGAAGAGCTTAAATGTGGATGAAATGACGTCATTGTTTTCAAACTAGTTTTTATGAGCGGCAACGGAAGAAATCGTTTCCGATGTTAAAGCAAGAGATTTGTTAGAAAGGTTTTTCGATTAGTCAACAGCGCATAGACTGAAATTAAACATGCTTTTAACGACGTTTAAGGCCATAGATATAATCAGCCTTTTGCTGAATATATCTTAAATATAAGACACTGTTGATAGATACAAATATGTGGCTAGAAATGATTTTTATATTAATCTGTAGGTAAAACTAGGCTATTGTATTTTATCATATTACAGTGAATCAATTTGGCTTGTTCAACTTAATGTTTCAAAACGGACCATTAACGTTTTAATGGAGGTTGTCTAGGCAACCAAAATATTCGTATTGAAATACACATTTGTTTGTTTGTTGACGCCTTCATAGAAACATTTAAAATTATCCTACACGATTATTCCTGGGCAACATCACCATGGTAACAAAATACATGTACAATTTATTCAGTACAGCCTTCTTATAAGGCTTATTTTGTATATGAACATTCTCGTCAATTTCAAGATCAGAGAAAAACTTTCTGAATCTTCCATAGTTAAGAACTGTAAAAAAACATCAAATAATGTTATCTGCTACTGATGAATCACTATCACAACAGCCATGAACTAAAACAATAATCAGCTTGCACCATTGACAGGACAAACATTATCAAATTTCACATTTTACAGGACAAACACTATCAAATTTTACAGGACAAACACTATCAAATTTTACATTTTACAAGACAAACATTATCAAATTTCACAGTTTACAAGACAAACATTATCAAATTTCACATTTTACAGGACAAACATTATCAAATTTCACATTTTACAGGACAAACACTATCAAATTTTACAGTTTACATGACAAACACTTTCAAATTTTACATTTTGCAAGACAAGCACTATCAAATTTTACAGATCATGGAAGAACACTAAAACAAATACAGATGTTTGTTTTTTATTTGGCTGAAATATATTGTTTAAAGATCCGTGTTTAATGAGTATAAATTAAATGTACAATGTTGAAACTACACAATCATATTAATATTAATTCACCTTGTGAGAAATTCTTATCAAGGTAAAAAATATGGTTCTACATTTTATGTATTAATTTATTATTAAGTACGGCTATTACGAGCTTCGTCTAAACTGGAAGAGCCAAACATGAATAATATTCACAATAAACCCCCATAGCGTACACCTCAATGCTACAACTACCTTGTTATAACGACCACGTACTTTCAAACCGACTTTGAATAACTTCCCTCTGAGGCCAACCGACTGGGGGCGGGTCCATTTCTTCCACTATGCCGTTTACAATAATACGAATGTTCCAATCAAATCGATTTAGGTGGTACTTTGTTTTAGCTTGTTGTATATTTACCTCTGTAAACTCATTTCATACAACTATTTGTCGTGGTCAGTGTGAAATACCACAACCAAATAGAAAAAAAACTCGAAGAAAATAAAAGTCATATGTGTTACTTTTCTTTCAGTTAATTTAGCCAGTCAAACATAATTTATTTTAAATCTAATTAATTAATCCGACCATTTAGCGTGTTAGTAAGCCACGCCTAAATGGTTTTCACGATTGAATGTAAAGATTAAACTGTTTTAATCTAAATCAATAACATACCGTGTCAGATTTCCACAATAAAAACGACAGTGGATTGGTCAACATATTTATGACATTCTGCGTGGTGGGAAATATTTTTTTTTGGATTTCCACTCAAATATAAGCAACCTACGTTTATGTTTTGATTTAAACTTCTGAAAAAATGATTTCTAAATGCGAAAGTTGTTTTCTTACTTTCAAGTTTACTGTAGGTGAATGGAAATTCAGATCTAAATATTCTACAACCGAAATTTCTAATCTAATTCATGAAACACACTCGTACGTAAACCATACTCTGTGAAAAACCCGAAGAAGTTGTATAAAAACCTAACCATGTCATTACAGACAGCCAAATAGTGTTTTAAGATTTAGTACGATCTACAATATATTTAATCATGGCATTAACTGTTTTGTCGTGTTTCGTGTTTATTATAATTGCTTGTAGGTATTTTGATAATTTGTTGATGTCGTTCGGTTGTTGTTTTAATTCACTGCATCAATTTCTCTTTGTTTCGGAATTATGAAAGTTTTTTTGTTAAAATATTATTTTCAATACAAATATCTGAGCCTGAATGAGACTGACGATAAAAAAGGTGCGCTAAATAGACTTAATACCATATATAGAAACATAAGTTTCACCGTTTTCTTAATTAATTCGCATAATTGAACAACCTCTTTTTATAAAAAAAAATGAAGTTGCTTTAGACCATGAATTATAGAAAAGTGCCGGTAGGGTTTATCTACATTTAGGCAAAGAAGCAAATATGCCTTTCTTGAACTAACTCCTTCAGTTATTCACATGTATTAATTACACTCAACATTTGTTTACATTCCTGTCCTTTCAGGTCACTGGCAACTCCTTGTAGCACATGACTGTGCTGCATTTAACTCGTTCGATGTTTGTCAGGATCCTGTACATTCAAAGACGTCTCTTCAAGATGAGATAAAAACAGGGGCCACTTGCAAAACCACGAGACCGTTGTTAAAAGAGATAAAACGCAGTATCCGGAATCCCGTGAAGCGGATGAAAATTTTGATAGAAGAATTTGTGAGTATTTTGCTCTTGCTTGTAGTGTCTGGTGTATTTTTGTTTTATGCGTCTGTTATCTATTTATGTAGCTTTATTATGTTTTTCTCTTCGGAGGTAAGTGTGAGATTGGGCCTTCAAAACTTGTTAACCTTCTGTAGCCTTGTTATAGACCGTGCTCAGGCGGATCCCTCTGAGACACCGTGTTTTATCCTCTATTTTTTGCATAGTCGTTTGTATTTGGTGGGTTTTAGGTTGCGGATTTTGGAGGAAGGAAGTATTCTTGGGAAAGTGGTGTGTTTTGTATGTGTTTTTTCTATATTCGTGTCGTAAATATGTGTACATCTTGCACACGTTGAATAAAATAAAAACGATGCCTCTACAAAATATAGTATTTTGTCATTCGGCTCCGCGATATATCTTTAGAAGTACAATAACCCCTACCCGATACTTTCGTATTTTCTTATTCGTAAAGTGTAAGAGTTTCTTTCATTTCATCCATACACGAAGCCGCTTTTTTGTAGTTCCGTGTTTAAATGTTTTCCCCACGCTTATTAGAAATGAAACACGCATTTGTTTTGTAAATCTGTTGAAGCTTATGTTGCGTATATTCGTTTCAGGCACACGAACATGACATTACTGCATCAGCTTCCAATGATGTTACAACTATGATGTTTGAAAATATTACTCACAGCCAAATAGATTCAAAAGTAAGTGATAACGAATACTCGTACTATGTATACAGTGTATCTCAAAAGTTGTACCAATTACACACGAGTACGTCTTTTAGAAATGGCGCTCGACGTGAATTTTGATACCGTTATAGAAAAATGTGATTTTTGAATGAACCGTTTTGAAGTGAAGTAAATACGTTATACCCTTTTTTACTTAAAATACCGGACGTTCATATGAGACAAATTTGTTAAAATGTTTTTTTTATATTTTCTGTATTCTTTTTTTTCAGCATCCTGTGACACGAGTTTATGTAAGACTAAATAGTCTCATTCATGCATACGATTTTTTCAAATGTCAATTATCCAACATACAGGAACAGTGCCATTGCATAAAATTTCCGGACCTTAAATTTCAACGATTGGAGACACGATTTGTTGGGAAATGGTATATCCTGCAAGACAAGTGTGGCTCCCAGGTGGATAAAGACCACTGTACTGTCAGAATAGACATACCACTCTCCGACGTCACCACGTGTCGTAAACTTCGTGACGTCATATATAGTTTCATGCGTTATACTTTAATTGTATTACAAGACACAACGGAATCTGTTTCCAAGATAAAGAAGTTACTAAGAAAAGGCAAGAAAAATCAAAGATTTTGACCAATACATCAAATGAGAACGTCATCTCCGATACATAAAAGTTCATGCATACAATTTGTCATGGGGAAGTGACATCAATTTTGGACTCTTGGCTGATAATTGTAAATATACAACATGTGTTAGAACACGGAAACAGCCTGATGAAATACCAAAAAATAACTGTATAACTTGTAATATATTTACTGAAAACCAAAATGATGTATGCATCATTTATTTGCAACCACAGCCACGATCATTTGGCCAGCGACTTCCAGTTTTAACGGTAGAGGAAGACCCCAAGCGGGCACCTTGGTAGAACCACCGACTTCCGTAAGCTGAATGGACAGTATCGTCACAAGTATATTTTTCTGGTCAAGGGTAGGATTCAAACCCACAGCGGTGAGGAGCTAGTGATTACTAGTCATTGACGACGGAGCCCCCATTACTGTCATCGATGTGGCCAGTACAATATTTATAAAATCAATCTACTTGTATATGTATATTGTGTTTTTATATTAATGTAGCTGAATTCATTTGCAAAAAAAAACTTTCATACATAGGGTAATATATTCTATACGTATATATGTACATAAACAATTCTTTCATATTTTTAGTCTTGTTTATTGTTTTCAATGTTTGTTTGTTATACATCTTTGAGTTTATATGTTTATTCGAACAGCCAGTGAGGGGCCACACGCTGTTAATATCAGAAATGGTTCCTGGTACAGTGGAACCCATCTAAACTGAGGGACCTCTAAACTGAGCCTGGGACCAGGTCATTTGGTCGGTTTAGAGGGGATACCAGTTTAGAGGGGATTTTTGAATTATATAGTAATGAAGTCAGAACCAGAACATTTGGCCGATTTAGAGGGGAAACTGGTTTATAGAGGAACCGGTTTAGAAGGTTTCCACTGTATATCTATCAAACGAGTGCTCATAGTTTACCAACCAGATGTAACTGAGCAAAATGTTTTGGGTCAGTCAAGAGCATCAAAGAACACTTTAAATAAAGTGGGCGTTTAAAATACTGGTCATCAAAAAGTGTTCGGTACGGAATATTAACCAAAGACTTGGTGAACATCGTGTCAGTTTTCATTCCATAGTAAAACACTGTAAATATTGATAGTGCTATAAACGGCTCTAACAGCATGCTCCTCGTTCAACTTTATGATTTACGTTGATGTAACAACGGTTACACAGACAATGTGCATGTATTTCATAAACTGAGCGGTTCCTGAAAATCGCATGGAAACATGCAATTTTATAAATCAGTATCGTTAGATATGGTTTTACTTCATGTATGTTAACTGATCGCTCCACCCATTACTCACAATGACAGGAATGTAAAAGTTAAAAAAACAGTTTACTTAAAATCGGAATGTTTTCAATTTTTTATCGTAAAGCGTCTGAGAGACAAAGAATGAATCTCATTGATCATTTAAAAGAAGCGTGTGAAATAGTTTACGACATCGTCGATTTTACGACATCAACTTATGAACGCTTTAAACGATTTACGATAGTGTGTCAGCAGTTTTTTTTTAATATTTTTATCCAGAGTGGAAATATCATACGAAAGTATTTTTTTCTGAAATAATATCACGTTGCGAGGTTTATTGGCAGTGTCGTAATTTTCGTTCCTTTAATGAAAAAACATAATTTTCTGTCATACGTTCACGACGCGAGCTTTGAAGGTGAACCAAGTGACAATTTCACGTTAAACATAACATACCGATACAGAACCTTCTTGTTACTGACGTGAAAACTATTGTTGTAGCCGTAAATTCATATATTTACGTAACATGTAAATAATTAAATGATACTCCAGTGCAACCTCTCCAAAGCAACACCCTTTGGGAGAAGCAAAATTAGGTTGTTGTTGAGAGGTTGTTGCTCCAGACAGGTTAAATTAATGGTTAAATCGTACAGCAGGAAAAATCATGCTGTTATTGAAGGGAGGTTGTTGCTCAAGAAAGGGTCGCTCTGGAGAGGTTACACTGTAGTTTGTTATGCCGGTATAAACGATCGTTCATATGAGGATGTTACCTTTGAAAACTGAAAATATTCAGCGAAACGCCATCACACAATGCCTTAAATACAAGCAACATTACGAAGAGGAATCACTGCTGTGAAAGTTGCAATAATAAGAATGAGGGAGTTCTCGTCATATTAAATTACTGGATCTAAATGACTAAATATTAAGCGTAGCGTCATTTAACCTTGTCTACGTGACCGGCACGCGTGACACGAAATCTAGAATTTTTTACAGACGCTCAAAATTTGGAGAAATTCTTGAAATTCTTTCAATAAAATTCATCTCGGAGTACGATCATGTGGTGTGTATATGTTTACTAACAACTACATTTAATCCAAAATGCACTGACTAGGTAACCCGTCTACAATTTTAGAAATTTTAGGACGACAATGCTCTACATATCAACCTCTCTGTCTTCTTATAGAATTATTGCTATACTTCAGTCGTATAATGACATATACTACCACATCATGCAAGTTTGTAATACGTTGTCTATTTATATATAATTTACCATAGATACAACTTTAAGAAATCTACGTCATAGTTAGACTCGTGTGTACATTCATCACAATTATAAGAGTATAAACAATATACGATCACACATACATCGTATCTTTTTTAGAATTTTTATTTGACATTCCAACGTTAACAAATAAATAGCTGATGCCCGAGATGTTTCAGTCCGTCTGTTCTCAGCCTAAAATGTAAAAAAGGTTAACAGGAATGTACTACAACAATAAATCATCAAGATGTCTGTATTTCTAATCGCTCATCGTGAAAGTATTTCACCCGATACAAAATTAACACGATTTCATTCGCATACTTGTCCAAACTTAGATTTTATTTGAAACTGTTTAAATAATATAAATACTATTGACGCGAATTTTCATCAAATAAACATGAATATTGTTTGTTAAAATATATTTTTGACATATTTATGCATAAGTCGGACACAATATAGAAGGAAGTAAACGGGCGGGGGGAGTCAACGTAGTCAAACCATCGAATTATTCGTATTGTCAGAAGTTGAAATATCAAAGCTAAACAAAGAGAATGTAAAAAAAAATCACCTTTAAAAAGCTCTTCCCAAACTTCCGAGAAGTGGATTGTCTCTGAACACCAAGGCGGATGAAAGCACGTCAATAAACTGATCTTCACGGCGACCGGTAAGTTGTTCACCGATTGGCGCGGGTTCGGGCATCTGTGAACATGTTATACGAATTGAGATAAGAATATATTACTGAAAACTGAGAACGAATTACATATGTAATCATATACTTTGTAATGATAAATGTGGAAATTATTTCTTTGATTATAACACTGCAGTAGTTATGTAGCGGGTGTTTTTTTTTAAAGATATTGTTACCAGACTGATAATCACTGATAGTCAATGCAAAATATGGTGGAATAGTGCAACTTAGTGCAAATATTCTGCGCTTAAACATGTAAATAATTTTTTTCTTATTGTGTAGTTCTATGTCATGTTGAGCGGTTTGTTTCCTTAACTTCGAGAAAGTAAAAATGGTTGGCTTACGATAAAAATGAGCCTCGGTTGCTATAGCAACGATCAGGACAGAGAAACCAATGCGCAGTATATTATTCATGCTGTTTGGCTGTGAACATAAAACAAAACAAAAATGAAACCACACTCATAATTTATAATTATAATAACAAGCAATATTTTGCTATATTGGTCACTCTGACAAAATAACAATTCATCGAAATGTCTTAAATGCGTGTATACAAATGTGCTATCAATACAGAAAAATAAAAAAAATGTGTTAAGAAACGAACGCACGCATGCACGGCTATTAAGATGTTAATGAAAAAGTTTCATGAAATAGATACATTGCATTTCTAGATGAAAAAAATGCCAAAAGTGCGATATTTAAACTAGTTTCAAGAATATGCAACGATCGATCAATTTATGTCTAAACAAACCACAGTACAAAAACTTTGTAGAATAAATTGAACTTACATGATGTATGTCCGGCTTACCTCTGGTGTATTTTTCTAAAACATATCTTACTTATATACGCGAAACACTCGTTGAGATATCCCCATACCCAGACTTTGATTGTCACAATGTGATGTATTACATAATATAACTTGTCCCGTTTAACACCATTATTATTATAAGTGTCAATATTCACAATACTCGATCGAGTCAACACCATGTCTGTGTTTTATTGACGTCACTATAATGAGTTATCATCGTTGAGAATTTTATGGTGCATAAAAAATCCACTTCGAACATTGACAGGTAGTTGTGTACTTATAATGGTACTTGGTAGCATTAACAATGAGTGTTTGTGGTTCATCAGGATAAAAGAGAGTATATGCTGTCTTGGCTTGAAAAAATAATGTTCAAAATCTCGACACTAAAACCTCATTTAACAGCATTATGAACACAAATACCACATCTGTATTAAGGTCTTTTATTATTGTACTAGTTTTTAACCTTTTATTATTGTACTAGTTTTTAACTTTTCACGTATTGTTCAACTTGATCACCTTAATACAATGAGTTTGAATTTTCTTTGTACGGATACAGTGAATTATGGGTACAGTGAAGAAGTTTGTCTTGTAACAACGACTTTACTTTAACTGAGTTGTCCAGTACTAATATCGAAGTATTAATATTCGTACAAAACGCATTTAATTGTGTGGACAAATACAAATATATTTGTATATTGATATTTTAATGATTTAGTATATAAAACACGAAGAGACGAAATTAAAGTTACAAAATCTGCAGTTGTGATTTTTCAAAACACGCGCACTGAGCCAAATTCCTAAACGCCCAACTTATAAAACTTAATTCTTTGAAGAACCCAAAAATAAACAAATTAATTCTTACGTTCCATGTTGCAGCGCACCAAAGGAACAGGTATGGACTAAATTATCTGGCGCTCTGATTTGTCAATGCGTTTGATTTGTTGTCCATTTGTGAAACATCGGGGATTTCCGTATATCTGTCAAATATAAACTAAGATTTTACCGATGCCTGAATACTTTAGATACAAATTGCACCTTTTAATCAAAATAAAACAGTGAATGCAAGATTTAGTTACCCTACATAACATAATGTAGAGACCCGTATGTTTTGATCTATATTTAAATTACGTTCGAAATATGCATCGAGTGAAAATAATGCAGGGAGTTCCGAATGCGAAAAGTCTCGCGAGATCCCGCGGACAGAATTCTGGCCAGATTTCGGCCGCAATTGACCAGTCAGCATCCAGGAAATTTTGGGCCATACCAGTTGTCTCTGTACACCAGAATCAACGGGTACCAGTTTATGTAGACGAGAGGTTACTTTCAGTGGGTCATCTCCCCTTGTTGAACATTACAATTGAAGGGAAAGAACTGTGTATAAGAGCGGTTATTTGTTGTGGGTGATCTCCCCTCGGTGAACATTACAATTGAAGGAAAAGAACTGTGTATATGAGCCGTTATTTGTTGTGGGTATTCTCCCCTCGGTGAACATTACAATTGAAGGGAAAAAACTGTATATATGAGCGGTAACTTGCAGAGAGTCATCTCCCCTTGGTGAACATTACAATTGAAGAGAAAGAACTGTATATATGAGCGGTTATTTGCAGAGAGTCATCTCCCTTGTTGAGATGGTAATATACATATCTTTTGTGTATATAACAATGTTAGAGAAGCTGGATTGCTATAGTTTGTTTAAAATAACTTCGTACATTACGACCATTACTTGCAGATTTGATTACTGTATATTTTTGTAGTTCGGAGTTACAACATTTTACAGACATTCGTAAATATCGATATGAAATATTAACCTCTCTTCCCACTGGTGAAAAGTCAATCCAGTCATCCAGTTAAAAGAAACAAGTTATTTTAATAGAATTCACTTTTATTCTAAAATCAAACAAAAATAAATTAACACATAAAAACACAATGACAATATGTACAGTATAACATAGTCCGCATTAAAATCTGTCAGTACGATGTTCTATTCGTGACCATTTCATGTAAACCTGAAAAAAGAAGAAAGATTGCAAATTTGGTTGCAAACACTAATTTTGAGACAGTAAAAAGTAGTCTTTTCGGGATATATTTCATGTCAAATGGCGATAATGTAGTTGATGTAAACTTCGATGAGCGTAGAGTAGATCGTACAAGACATTTTAAGAGACGTGACGTCAGATGTATAGTATAGTCTCACGTGACGATCATTACAATAGTAAGACCTCCTCATTATAACGACCACCCATTCTTGGATCAAGTTCCCGAATTTCTTCAATATCTCAGTAAACAATTATTTGTCTCACCTTATGAGGGAAAACTTTAACATTCAGTTTCTGCTGAACATGTATTTTTAAGATATTGAACACTCAGATATGCAGAAAAAATAAAAACAGTTAATTAATGGCGCTACCAAACCCGAACATATTTCTCATTTTCATAAATTTTATACAAAATCCTCAGAGACGTACATTATATACACATGATGCACATATATACACATGATGCACATATATACACATGACGCACATATATACACATGATGCACATATATACACATGATGCACATATATACACATGATGCACATATATACACATTATGACGCGCACATAATCCAGCGTTTTTTTTTTCTTTCTTTAGGCGGGTCCGGTAAACGGACCCGTTCCCAATCTCCAACGGCCCCTTCCCAATTCGAAAACGGACCTGTACCATTTTATACAAAATTGCCCTTTTCCCAATTTACTTCTAAAATATCAATCAATATCGCTCGAAAACGCCAAATGATCACAAAGTCTAACACAAATTTTACTCGTGATAACGGCATTTTCGCGTACGGAGTTAAATCGAATAATTCCGAGTACAAATACAAAATAATTGACTGGTTTGCATTACAATGACGTTAAAACATGTTGCGCTGGGAATGGAAATGAAATCAGTAGATTTACCGGAAATCAACCAAAACGATAGTATGAGCCGTAATAGCAAGTATCCCTTGTAACCCAATTATCGGTGAATACTAAATTCCGGTGATTCTATAAACAGCCATAACACACACGCATGCGCAACTGACCTTTGTCAACAAACCCTGCGCTTTGTTTATCTTGGTTCGCGCCATCTGTCATCGTAGAAACAGATTTAGAATGTCATTTTTGAGGGTGAATAAGCGTTAAAATTAGTTCTATCTAAAGAAAACGATAAAAACATTCATGATTCAATCAAAAGATTTCAAATTATGTTGTTTTTCTTTGGAAAAAAATGGATTTGTTTCACAGCCATCTGCAGGTGCTCGCTTCCGTTACAAAGATACTATTTTGAACTTCCTACGATATTTTTTCCTATCCAAAATGTAACTAAATAGAAAACTATGCATGGAAACAAAACAGGAAGTTGACAGAACACTATAAAAAGCATAAAATATAAAACTCATTTGTATAGCTTGGTTGTTTAACCAAGTACAGTAAAATGAGTGCAACATGATGACGTCATGTGACATTGGGAGATTTTTACTTGATCACCGGTATTAAGTATATTCGAGGAAATAGTGATGTGACAGCACAGCATTGTATACATTGGGTTGCATGCACTAGATTAATGAAGATTTTGTACATTTGACTGTTGACATCTGCAAAAGAGATATGAACTGATAAATCACTATATTTATTTATGGGGAGTGATTTGTTTTCTTTTTTCAATTTCCGGTCTAAATTTAGCATCACCGGTATTTAGTATCACCAGGATACTACCGCAAAAAATTAAAACAGAAAGTGGTTCTAGTGCGAGACGATTGACAGATTTCGGCTTCGCTTCGGTATCGAGCCCTGCAGAGAATGCGGCCGAGAATGTCATCCGAGAAGTTTACGGCGGAAAAGGTGGTGTTGGAGCAGACGAACTGCAGTGAAGACACCCACTAAAGTGTCAGCAAACCCTAAGGTGATTTATGCGTTGATTTATTCAGCAATCAGAAAAATTAGTCTTGTGTATACACATCAGTTGTATTTGTACTTTGTGGTAATTCATAGCTTGAAAAAGAGACAATACTAACAGACATAATTTCATGTGAACATGCTGAATAAAAAGTGACATTACTGTAATAACATGGATTCCTTTGCTGTATCAATAAATAAAAGAAAGCAGAATGGTTTACATGACTTGCAAATACTGTGATTTATTCACCTTACATGAAGTTCCTAATTTGCCTTATTTTGCGACACGAAAATTCCCAATTTGGCACTTTTCACGACTCAAAAATTCCCAATAAGGTCGGTACAGGACCAATTCCCAATGAGGTGAAAAAAACGCTGATACTCAAACAATGAATAAGTGAAACATTATTCGCAAAATAACAGGATCGTTTTTTTTTGTACGTGGCCAGGTTTATTATAAACTGCATGTATGTCATTTTTCAGTTTTAAACATTCATATCAAAATTTTCTAAAATAAAACATCGCATAAAAAACTTACCATTCTAAAATAAACTCAACAATCCAAGACCTCCAAGCGCTTGAGCACCGACACTTCCGGATCCTAGCAAAGCCGCCGAGGTTAAGAGTGTGAGCCCATTATTGAAGGCATTAGTACGTCTTGGGCCAGCGAATCCTGGGTATGTGGGTGGATAAACGGGGTATGGTCGATATGGCATTGGTACAAATTTTGGTCCAGCTAAAAATATATGAGGAACAGATATGTTCAATTTTCACAGGAAATTTACGTTGCAACAACAGTCAAGGTCATTTGGCGACTTTCCAGTTTTTGCGACCCCAGGAGAATAGAACTTCTAATTACACGTGAATAATTCACACCACAGAGATATGTAACAATGGAATTCAAAGAAAAATACGATTAAGTTTGGTATAACTTTGACTGCAATACTCTGAGATCTTTACTCTGATTGTATCGGCACAGTGTACCAGGAAGTGTACCAGAAACAGCCTTTGTAAGCGTATTTATGGTCACGATGTGTTATACAGAATTAAAAATTAAGAGAAATTTGAAGTGATATTGATGACGGAAAAAAATACCAAAAAGTTACATACGTCGTGGAAAAGCTTGTACGCACATCACTGACGCACACAGAGCAACTAACAGTGTAACAGAAGTCTTCATTTTTTCTGAAATTAAAACAAAGACATTAATTTATTTATTTTACATCTTAAATATGGAAAAATCGAATGTATGCAGACTTCTCATAAGGAGTAGAACTATGACAAAACGTTTGCATTTTACGTTTACTTAAAATGATAAATACAGTTCGCCGAACAGAATAGCCTGTTATTATGAAATAATACGAATAAATCATTATAGTGAGTATACAAATGTACAAATTGTAGAAAAAAAAACACAATTATTAAACGTTCTGAATAAATGAATATATCGTAATTTTGCCTTTGTTTTAAAGAGGAAAATTACGTGAAATAAAGCACTTATTCAATAGCTCTAAAACGTTGCAAGTACTATCAGGCGAATAAAACAAGACTTACCAATTATCTCGAAGTCCCAAAGCGTTGTTAACCTACCTATGCAGCGATCACCATTTATATATCAGGACATGAGTAATTATCATGTCATAAAGCTAAAATAGATGTCAAAGTTAACTGACGACATGACATAATGTCGTTTTTTATGAAGTACAAACATATGCTACACCCGACTGTTTTGCATGTCTAGTCTGTAAGAAATTCATGATCATGGTGATAAAAAATGTGTGAAAGTTTGCCGTGGTTTGTTTTGTTAATGCATTCAACAACTCCCGTTAATATTATCTGTTGGTAACAATAAGGAAGTCCGATACATCTATAGCATGTCAGAACTATTAGCATACAATATCAAAACGTTTACTAGTTAATACTAATTTATTTTAGCTCGAATGTGAAACAAGCAATTTTGCTTATGTTAATCACGCTCGAGTTCGCGTCCTGGACAGGGATTTGAACTAAGGACATTCGGATCAGAGATGGGACGTTCAACCTCTAGATATGCCTCTCATATTTATGATATGCTATTCTCCAACCATTATCCACTGATCGAAGAATCCCACCCGGACAATTTTTGTATTTAATTAAACTCTCCAGCAAGCTTACGAAAAGTGAGTCTACCCCAGTCACTGGAATTTAACGTCGCACCAACAGCCATTGTCATGTAAAAATTCTAAGGTCCTGGGTGGGATTCGAACTCACAGCGGTTAGGGGCTGGTGATAACTAGTTAAGGACCATAGTCTAGTCACACGACCCCAGACGCCCCTTACATCAGTGATTTACTCATCGATAAATGATAAGTGCATGAATAATGTAACGACATGCATGTATACCAATGTTGCAAACATGCATTTAGACTCTATTTCTTATTTACTCTGTTGTGTTCTAGACATCCGCACCCGTATACTTGTCGCCCCGGGGTCATCTGTCAACATGGTATGAAGAAAAAGTAGTATTGACTTGACGTAAAACACTAATGATGGCAGCCATCAGAAAGACAGAAATTATAATAAAGTACATGCAGTTAACACCTGTATGACGTTGTATTACAATAACATGTATCATTGTTGTATAATTGAATATTATAAGCGTAGTTGTATTTCCGGTCACATGACCAAAAAATAGGGTAAGTGGGTCGCATTTTTTCTAATTTTTTAAGTACAGTAAAACTTCACATAGCGAATTACTTTCGGAAATTAATTAAGACCGATTTTTCGGGTCCCGAAGGTAGTCCCAATATCGTTTTACGGCACTTTGTAATTCTTTTGAGAAACTTATGAGGCACGATTCGTCTCATAATATGTTCGTAATATCACGATTGGTTGTACTTATTTTCATTTTGCTGTTAGAAACTCTAAGGTCGTTGCCAAGAAACAGGGTCGGTCGGGTAACCGGAAACATGAATTTTTTTCTGACCAAATATAAATGATCTTGTTTTACATACTGTGAAAAATGAAATTGTTCGTGGTAAGTATTCGTAAAAATGAAATTGATGTAAAATGACTTTCAATGCTTCATTTTTATACGAAAAAGAAACACGAGAAAATAAAGATACATAGATTATCGAACCTTATTGTCATTCAGACAGTTTCATTTTTTATTTTTTTTACGTGTAGGTTCGGGACCGAGGGACGCTTTGGCGGCGTGCATAGGACCATCAAGTCACATATGAGAGTTACAGACCTTAATTAAATAGAAATTATAAAACAACAGAGAAAAAATGATAAAGTCAATTATTCACGATTTGAAATGAAAAGACACGCATAATTAACCCAATTTCGGCATAAAATGGTGTGAAAACCACTAACACATATCTGTCTATAGTAATTTATTTCGGTACAAAGTACAAGTCTTTAGTTAGTTTTGATGTAAATGATGGCATTTGCTTTTTGTTTTTATATACTGGGTCAGACGATTTGAAATTTTGTGAAACTAACTTATTCACACGGGTTAACAACTTTTGAATTTCGAGAACAGTCCCATGTTGATCTAACACATGTACAAGTGATTGAATGTACCAAGTTCCTTTCTTTGCATTCCGCCACGAGTAATATCCTTCTGTCGTTGAGTAAGATATAAGAAAGTCGGCTTCATCAGGCACTCTGTATTCCATTTGCTCTTCCGGAAATAAAAATGAACCCTCAGCGTCCGTGACGTCAACATCTACGTCAGCACCGTCATCATACTCAGTTCCACGACATGCTTGAATGAAAAACAGTTTTGGTTTACCAGCAAGAGACGGACACTTGTCAGCATGAAACATTTTAAAAATGGTATCAAGTTTCATGGTGCCGTCGATTCCATAAATACTGTCTGGTTCTCCATGACTCAATATGACGCAAGCGAAACAATCAGCATCACTATGGTCCTGCGCTGCCATTTGCCGAAAAGCAGACGAGATTTCTTCACATGTGACGTCAATGTATCCAGTGACGTCAAACTGCAGTTTTCGAAGCCGAAGGCATATTCGACTGTAGTCAATGTATGTCCCCTTTCTTGTGGGGCTAGTCAAAAAATTCACATTGTTGATGACAATGGCTTTTCCGCGCCTCGGGTGGTCCATTTTGTAACAATTTGGCACTATGTCTTCCCATTTCAAAGTCGGGATTCGTCTACTGTAGTTCTGTACAGAAAAAAATGAAGAAGTGAATGATGTACGTGTATATTTACAACAGTTAATAGTCCAGTGTAACCTCTCCAGATCAGCCCTCTCAAGAGCAACAACCTCCCTTCAACAACAGCATGATTTTCCCACAGTACAATTTAACTATTAATTTAACTTCTCTAAAGCAACAACCTCTCAACAACAACATAATTTGGCTTCTCCCAAAAGGTGTTGCTTTGAAGAGGTTGCACTGTATAAGTGCGTGCACCTGGTGGTCGAACAAATAAAATTTAATAAATTAGAGTTGCTTGTACATGTAGTATCAGACAAGGTCTATTAGTAAGTCCTAATGATTTCTTAAGGCCGCGACTGTAGTCCAGTGGTTAGTATGCTGGACTTGTAACCCGCCGATCCGGGTTCAAATCCCAGTCGCGACAGGTCATACCCTTCTATGAAAATTTGACAAAATGTCAATTTCCTTCCATATGTGGAGAAGTTGCCGGCTCCTTGTGGAGTAATGGTTAGTATAAAGTCCAGGAAAATTGATTAGGTGAACCGGCCACCGTATATAACTGAAAAAAATGTTGAAAAACGGCGTTCAACTCAGTGAAAAATGTTTCCTTAACACAGGTTAGCCTATTAAAGAACGTTCATGAGATAGGACATAAATTGACCTAAGATCAGTATGGACTTTTCGTCTTAGTTTTTTAAATGCCGCTTTTATAATCAAGTGTAGTTCATAGTTCTTTTTTCTCTAGGGTTTAAAGTCGTTCTAACAACAAGGGTCATTTGGCGACTTCCCAGCCTTAACAGTGGAGTAGACCCCATGCCTACTCCCAGGCAGAACCACCGACCTTCTATAAGCTAGCTGGATAGTCATAATTCTTATGTAAGTACACTTGGCAACTTTTCAACTGATTGGTTTGTTTTCTCTATTGTGTAATAAACGATATGATCCCACTTATCTAGTATACAAAATATATCGTAGTACACGCGAGCTATACAATACATTTAAACATTATCGTTCTTGCTAGAAAAAAACATTAACTGGCCTTCATTTATTTGAGGCACGCATGAACACAATTAAATAGTAAATCAACAATTTATTAATGAATGAGATCAATGTGTGGTCTTTCTAGCAATTAGCAAATTAGGTCATTGATGATCAGGTTACATTACGGGGTGAAGTACATATTATGTTTTTATTAGTCATAATGTACTTCCTGCGCAAATTTTGAATTTGTTTAAACTTCTCTTTTAGTCATCGATTTTCAAAATATTTTGACACGTACGTGTAATCAAATATTTATGACTCAGGATGACTTCCTTCCTGTGTTTCTTATCAGTAGATCATTCATGTTTAACTCAGAGATCGCTATGACGAGTCAAGAAACCCATTTGTTCAGCTCATTAAGATGGTTTTGTCTAAGGACCTTGCCTGTGTGAGTTCGAGCCTTCCCATGACGCGGCACGTGTTCTCTTCAACGATTTATTTGAAGGCATTATGCAGAAAATAAAGCTAGAACTGGTACAGACTTCAGGAACACTTGTTAGGTCAACTACCCAACATGTAGCTAAAATACAGTGGCTATGCCTATTACTAGGTGCAAACCCCGGAAAAGTATTCGGAAAAGGTTGACTCCTTTGTTAAATTTTAACAATATAATGAACTAAACTTACGGTTTGTATTTGTTCAGATAACTCTTCATCAACATCTTCAATGTCAATCAACTCTGTCTTTGGGTTAGAGTTAATGTTTTCGGTTACTGTGTTGTTCACAACGTTACGATCCATTCCGGAATCGGTCTTCATACCTTCTGCCTCAGACATTGGATTAGTAGGTAATTCATTGTCATCTTTATCCTCGTGAACAATTTCACTTACATCATGTACGTTAGATGCTCTGACAACAGTTCTATTTTCACCATGTTTCTTCTCCCTGGCATTATCTTCAACGTTAGCTGTAGTTTGTGTTATACCATTATCTGTTACGTTATAGTTTTTCACTTCTAGTTTACTTGGTTCATGTATTTCATTAATTACATCAGTCTTAACAGTTTTATTCGTTACGGAATGTCCACTGTCCAAACTATTTCTACCACTGTCTTCTTCAACATTCAGTTTCTTCTTTTTTGATGGGGAACTTCCCATTTTATCACTCGGAATAAAATCCAGCTACATTTTTTAACCCTGGTACGATGTCCGTGTACTTTCGGTTTACACAAACATCGGAAAAAATCAATAAGCCTGCTTAACGACAAGTTAAACAAACTGACACCCACAGGGACATAAACTGTTCATACATGGAATGATTTTTACGCTATCGAAATATTGATTTAGTAAAACTTTAATCCCATTAAGCCTACACGTAGACCAAATAAAAATTGTTCCCAGTGCAGCAGGATTTAAGCAAAGCCCTGTGGAATACGCAATCCAAATGTGTTATCTAAAAATCGGTACAACAATAATATGACGGTTTAAGGTAATTATTTGTCTCGTTTAAAGTAAGCATATTGGACACTCTGATCGAGTTTATAATTCTATAGGATCAAGGACAAATTCTGTGAGGTAAAATACCTTGTACAATAAAGGTTTATCAAAATAAACGATGTACAATCAAGTTGTTCATAGGCTGAATTCAGAACAGTGCAACCTTCTCTACGCCACACCCATTGTGAGAAGCAAAATTGTGTTGTTGTTGTTGTTGTTGTTGTTGTTGTTGTTGTTGTTGTTAAATCGTACTGTGGGAAAAATCATGCTGTCGTTGAAAGGAGGTTGTGGCTCAAGAGAGGGCCGCTCTGGAGAGGTTGCACTGTAATACGTTTAATGGTAAATGTCTGACGAGACATAAGTTTTTAATGTAATAATTTCAAGCAAAAATGGTGTCTTTTGATACAATAAAATAAACATTCGGAAATAAGATATGGCGGTAAGCGATAATGTACAACTAAGGGAGTTAACTAATGTGTGCGGTTCGTCCATTTCTATCCAGAGTTATCTATCTTGTTTTGTTTATAATATCTATCCGTGTAATTTGACCTTTTTTTCTTTTTTAACATAATGTACTGTAGTGACGTCAAGGTAAGAATTGTATCGCTATTTGGGTAGGTTACTTATTTTGTTGTTTATTTATCGGGTAACCCCTTTATCACACGTTATTTGTATGTACTGGGAAAGAATAAGAATCTAGAATTAAACAGGAACGACAACTCGTGTAGAAAAAGATTTCATTAATGGTTAGATCAAGTAATTAACCAGTATACTGTATGATGGGGGTCTAAATGCGCTGAAAAAGAGAACATTATTTACTATAAAAATCTTTCCTATGATTATCACAGTTCATGAATGTTTAAGAACGAAATCTACACAAAGTCATTATCATTAACGTATAATGTCAATTCCGTTGCAAGCGCGGGTTTAGGGGGTAGGCGGAGCCGGCGTGCGCCCCCTCTAAAATCTGGCAAGCGTGAGTAAAAATAGCCGGTAATGTGCTGATTGTGCCCGTATTCTACATAAACATTTACTCCTCCCAACTAAAAATCCTGTAACTGCCCTGCGTTGACCTCTTGCTTCAATTTACGGAGTTATTAGTTCGTCGCTTGTAGATTACATTTGTATGCTAGTGTATAAGGAAGAAAAACTGTGAGACGTCTTGATTGTATTCAATGATTTGTTATCAAGTTTCCAATTAATGCATTAATATCTAACATTAGTGTCCCGGTATTGACAACTCTAGATCTATATGTAAATTTTTTGAGAAAATAAATATTTGTTACTTCCTGAGTAACGGTATTTGCTGAAAGCTCCCCCAGGGATATTTATGTTTGTTTTACTTTACAGTAGTATCGTTTAAATTAAAATTCACTTGAAATAAAGATTTTTATATCCGTGTTTCTTAGCTCTAATAAAAAAAATCAATATTTATTGATCAGTTTAGAAATTCATATTTAATTTACATTCAGTTGCTGTCTGTTAAATTTGTTACTCATGTATTTCAGAAATCCCCCTTTATCTTATATGGCCAGTTCTTTTAATGTTCGTTGCATGTAACAATGTTATATTTACAACATAACTATTAACTGTCAAGTATCGACAACTATAAAGTATTTTCCTATTGTATTACAAATATTTATGCACACAAACAAACTTTATAACCACGACGTGTATGTCATATCTTTATTTCATATTCTTTTTTATCCGTCTGTTTAATCTACGACCTAATCTTATCATCAAGATGTGGTTTATGTTACCAGCCAGACGATTTAATTTCATACAAATACAGTAAAACCTCAAATAGCGACCACTTCAATATTACGACCACCTTGTTATAACGACTTCTTAATTTCGGACCAGCTTTCAATGTTACCCCTTTAATTCAACTTGACAATGAGACCACCTCATTATTACTACCGATTTTCTGGTCCCGAAGGTGGTCTCATTTTCGAGTATGTACAGTGACACCAGTACACGTGGGCCACAGAAAGGAAAGAACAAGCATGTCTGTTTTTACACAACTTGATTTTAGTCAAAAGTTCATTTTGCCTGTTGTATCAGTAATACATAAAAGAATGTTTGTTTTTTCACATGACGATTTATACCCATGTGTAATTAACTAAGACAACACGCATATTTGTATCTAGAAAAACTCAGATAGTGTGTGTTCTGTATCAGTAAACTCAGATAGCACGTGTTTTTGTATCTAAAAAACTCAGAGAACACGTGCATTTGTATATCTCATGTCATAATCGGCTAGAAAATCTATATCTGCTGTTTGATTACCAATAACCGAGCAATGAAAAATACCTGCGTTTTTTCACACGGACTCGACCATATTCCTAGAGTTTTCATATATAGTGTAACCTCTCCAGAGCAGCCTCCCCTGATTGTTGAATATAAACAATGTTAATAAAGAATTACCCCCCTCCCAAAAAAATGATGATATTCAGACTCAATGTATAAATACTGTTCAGTCCAAGCAAAACACAATTATAACAATGCGGCCTTAAACTTGTGTCACTTCATATCTATTCATTTAACTCAGAGATACTTCCCGTTCATAAACTTAACACTATTTAAATTTTATACGTAATGGTTTAAAGTTGCACATTAACAAACGTTTGTTTATGAGTTATAAGGTAAGGATATTTTTATTCATTGTTAACAATATGAGTGGGCAATCTTGTTCACCGTTTATTGAAGTTTTGCTCTAGCTTATTATACAGCATTATGTTGATCCATATCTATTTATAGATTTTGTGTATTGAATTCTTCAATCCTTTTTTACATACTTGGTTATTTTATAGTGTACGAGGTAAATTAGAAGTTTGTGTATGTAAAAGTGTAGGCATACAGTTTGTATGCTTACCAAATACGTATAGGTAAATCCCCAGTGGGTGACTAAGTCATTCGCTTAAATTATTTACCTTCATTTCTCGTCTGTGTAGGTCTGTGAATCCTTGTTCATACAGTTATCAATAACGGAAATGTCTGTGATTTCGTATTAGGTCCGAAACCAACAACTAACGATTGAAGTTCAAAACCTTCATTTCCTTTGTGAGTAGTTTATAACAGAGAAAAAAGATGTCGACTGTTGAACAAGGGGGCGATAGGACAGACGCTAAAGGTTTCATTGGAGGGATCTCTAGTCTCATGTGTGGAACTGCGAAACAATTAGGACTGATGAATATTGAAGATGTGGATGATGTTGATGAAGAGCTTAGTGAAGTGAGTAATATTCCTGATTTTACATAATATACATGTACATTAAAGAAATCTCATCCCAGAACGTTTCATTGTTGTACAACCATCGATCACTTGACCATCAGTCACTTAGTCAGAAGTGATGATCGATCATCGGTCACTTGGCAAGAGGTGATGATCGATCATCGGTCACTAGGCAAGAGGTGATGATTAATCATCGTTACTAGGCAAGAGGTGATGATCGATCATCGGTCACTAGGCAAGAGGTGATGATCGATCATCGGTCACTAGGCAAGAGGTGATGATCGATCATCGGTCACATGGCAAGAGGTGATGATCGATCATCGGTCACTAGGCAAGAGGTGATGATCGATCATCGGTCACTAGGCAAGAGGTGATGATCGATCATCGGTCACTTGGCAAGAGGTGATGCGTGATTGCCAACACTGTTCGTATGGTATCGTATGTTTTTATCACCGATAATTTTTCAAGTGTTTATTTATTATCTATAGTTTTATATCAGTGAAGTCTTCTAACGCCGTGTCGAAGGAGAAGTGATTGTTGTTTACAGCAGTTCTGGCATTCTTGTCAATATTTGCTCCTTTTAGAATGTTTAAAGTCTATCTAATATTGATACACATTTATATTATTTTAAGAAGCTTGTTTTTTTTCTCCTGTATCTGCAGGCGTACAAAAAGGTGCCACCCAAGATGACTCGCAAAGAAATGTTGGCTGACGTGT
Source organism: Lutraria rhynchaena (assembly GCA_008271625.1). NCBI lineage: Eukaryota > Metazoa > Mollusca > Bivalvia > Venerida > Mactridae > Lutraria > Lutraria rhynchaena. Next base: position 1,070,682 of record VIBL01000137.1, on the reverse strand, counting down.
ACAAAATGGATCATCCTCGACGAGGGAAGGCTGTCGTTATTAACAATAAACATTTCAGTAACGAAATGCAAAAGAAAGGCTATGGCGTTCGTTCTGGGACCGATGTAGACGCTACAAAAATAAGCAGTCGATTGAAAATGCTTGGCTTTGAAGTTGAAAGACATCATGACGCCACTTGTAAAACTATGATGAAAGCGTTTTCATCGGCGGCTGCTGAAGACCACAGTGACGCTGATTGTTTTGTTGGTGTAATTTTAAGCCATGGAGATCAGGAATCGGTACTAGGCGCAGACGGTCTTATTAATATGCAAGACATTTTCCAATATTTCAAGGGACATAATTGCAAATCACTCGTTGGTAAACCAAAACTGTTTTTCATTCAGGCATGCAGAGGTAATATGCTTGACAAACCCGTGGATTTAAATGTTGCTGATGCAGTACGTTACGATGACGAGGAGTCTTTGGAAGAAATTCGAATTCCAAACGAGGCTGACTTCCTGATATCGTATTCCACAGTACCCGGATATTACTCATGGCGGAATTCCGCGAATGGATCATGGTACATTCAGGCACTTGTCGCTATCCTTGATAAATATGGTACGACAATGGAACTCCAGAAACTACTGACACAGTTGAACAAATACGTGGCATACAGTGATAGATTCATGTCCAACACTATGCCATCAAACCCAGACATGCATGGAATGAAGCAGATACCATCTTTTACTTCAATGTTGACCAAAGATTTGTACTTCATACCCAAGTGACACTATTGTGCCAAAAACAATCTGAACTTTTTTTTCAAACCGAAAACATGTCATATAGAATTTGAAAACTGTGATTGTTTAGGGTTGTATAGATTCCTTTGTGGTGAAATAAATATGTTTGGTAAATTAATAACCCAAAATCCCAAACATAAAGGCCTCTTTCGTTACTAATTTGATATTATACCATGTATGTATTATATTTCTCATTGTAACCGTGTGATAAACCTCACTTGCCCAGTCATGTACTGTTGTATGTCAAAATTTTGACAACATGAATAGTTTTTGAAATTTTCTTAGGATGGGCTCGACTTGAATGTCGTGTGTAATTTAATCCATAAATTTTGTTCTTGATTAAATATATAAAAAATGACAATTATCAGTATATTTGTATACTTGTTTGGATTACTACACGTATCTCTTAGTTCATTACGTGTAATCACAGTCAGTTTATTCCTGTATCATTTTACTGTTATGCGTAATTTAATGTTTACATACTGTCAGTTTTTTGGTATGTTATTTCTTAATCACGCTTCCCTAAAGCCTGTTGACTTAGTTCAATCGTATTTTATGTACAAACATGCCTATGCTCATAAATACATTATGCATTATATATATATATTCATGTACCCCATGAAATACTGCGAATTGATCTTTGGAAACTGAAATTTGCAATGAATTTAGACTGTTGACATTGCTAGAGTTTATAAACCGTATGTATGTATTATTAATGTGCTAACATCAAAATATTGTTACATTTAGTTCATCAGGACTGAAAAAAATAAACTCTTATTTTTTCTAATTTATTGTATTATTAAATTTATAGTATGCATGTCTTAAGTCTTTATGAAACATTTTCATGTGCAAAAACATGTCTGTCCTTTCTCTTGGACTCTATATTAATTGATAATGTGATGTAGAGTCCTTGCTTTTCCCTATCTCAACAGTTTATCTCATGAAGAGGAATCTACTATCCATTTAAGTGAATGTCTGTGAATAGTAAACCAAATCGTATTTGAGTGGTATGACTTTTGAAATAGGATAAAAACACATAAATACGATTTAGTGTAATGAGATTCACAAAAAAATAATTTATTTTGGTTTTATGCCAGTTTTCAATAGTGTATCAATTACATGTGCACTAAAACCTTGATGTTGGGACCCCCCAAAAAAGCGGTTGTAATAATTAGGTGGTCTTATTATCATGTTGAATTATAGGGGAGCTATTGAAAGCTGGTCTGAAAATAAGTGGCTGTTATCACAAGGTGGCCATAATTGTATTAAAAATGATACTTCCGTTAAATGCCATTGGTCCCTGGTGTCCTAAGTAGTTATGAATGGTAAAACATGACAATTTTGAGTACAGTGATCAATTTCAGTGAAATTTTTCTTGAAAAATACTGCCGTAGTGAATTGCACTGGAAAAACTTTAGTGAAAAACTTCAAGATGATCAGATACATGTGTGTTTACACCCCATCTGAGATAAAGATAATAGACTCAGACCTTATACTGTGTTTAGTTGTGGGGCAGTCGACAGCGACGTTGAATATATGAAGATTAGACCATTTCTCACGTGACTTCCGGTATGTTGAGTTTTTTTAGTGAAAACGAAAATTCCGGATTATTGCTGCTTTTGATCATTGTTTATTTATGACAGCTCGTGGAATTCTTTCATCATTTAATGTGAGCTAATCTATCGTTTGCATAATATTTTGCATCGCTGGTATGAGCCACAATTGAAGTACAAATTAATGCAGAAATAGTCGGATAGTATATAATTCGGATATCGACGTAACGATATTAAATAATTCGACGATATTTGTTTAATTGTATTTGTCAAGAAATTACCTGAAATATATCCTCTTTGGGTTTGATATAGTCATGTTGTCTTTCTGCTGCAATTTACTTTTACATGTTTATTCGCTTAGCATATTAACAACTTAAGATGGTGTTAATTTACAAAGTTGAAACATTTTCATTATCTGATTCATTGTATGTATCTTACGTGTCCACTAATATTTGCATTCAACTGCTTTGTCAATGAAAGTATATTTTATTAAAAAGCAAAACCTTTTCTAGAATTTAAAGAAGCAATGGTATTTTTTGTGAAAAAATCAATGTTTAAACATATTTTACAATACACTCTAAATTACAATTTAGTTTAAAACATATTATTTCTCTATATGTAAGTATTTGTATAAATAAAAACCTTCAAAACCTGATTATGGCATATACAATATTTGTTCTGTTCAGAATGTGGATACTTGTGGTGTTGTAAATCTACTATTTAGTTCAAATAGTTTGATTTTCCAGATCTACTGTTGTGTACAAAACCAAGAGTTCTGTTAAAATTTCTACAATGGACTTGTCCACAGTTCTCCAGTTTGGATTAGGGTTCTGTTGAAATCTTGATAGTCTGTAGTATTTGTTGCTATCAAAATGGCAACAATAGAAAAATTGATAAAGGCTTTTGAAGCACTGAGGGTGTTTCAGCCAGCCACCTCAGCAGTGGAAGAAGTAGTGACAAAGTGAGTTATTTTGTAGATTCAATTCATCTTTACTTCTGATTGTTGTTCATGTTCATGTTGTCATGATTTCTTGTTTCTATCTATATTTTTCATGTGGTAATAAAGAAATGTTTTGAATATTGTGAACCAGGGTTGCTTTTTTCATGTAATGTCAGTGTCATGTTAGCTTTCACACAGACAACGTTTATTTCTCTCTTCATCAGTAATTCTTTTATGCTTTGAAAGGTCTGTTAAGTGTATTTGTGCTTTTTCATAGGAAAAAAGATCAACCACTGAATAAGAAAGAGAAGATACAGAACTGTAATCTTATAGCAGATTGTATCTGTGCAAGTAATATGAGGTATGCCGGACTTGTGGCTTGATGTTATGAAATAAAAAGCCATTTATTTCAATCTAAAATATTTTAGTTGAAATTAAATCGGATAGACTTTCTGTTGAAAAACATTCTAGTTTTAGTGTACTTAGGTATTTACACTTTTAGATTATTCAAGCATTTTTTAAATGCTAAGAGTGCATTCTTAGAATATGAATAATTTACCCTTTATTGAAATTGAATGCTGGTAAAATTTTTGTTGTAACAGTATTTCTAAGAGTCTTGTTTTTTATGAATGATATTTGTGAGATGAAACTATTTGAATGTCAATTTTCAAGTTGCATTTTTGCTGCTTGGTATTTCAGATCTGTGGCAGATTTCCCCAAGTTTCTAGGTATTGCTATTGAGACTTTTCTTACTCTCTGTGATGATACCGAGTCAGATATACGTATTGTAGCTGATGAATGTCTTAACAGATCTATAAAGGTAACATTCACCTTGTGCCTAGCTATAAAGTGTTCTTATTTTTTTACCACAAATTGTTCTTTCCCATTGTAGAATTGTTTGCTTATTCATTGGCCAGAATCACTTCAGCATCTTAATTATTGCATATGTTTTCCCTCCTTAGATAAAAGTTTGTATCTATTTCTGATAGGGAGGAACCATATTGTATTAAAAATTACTGGAGTATTACATAATTACAATTATCATGAAGAAAACAGTGTATAGTTATTTGTTTGAGGTTTTAATGAAATTTGATTAATTTAAGGTCCAGCAAACTTGAATTTCCTTCCTATATTCCTGAAATATAATTTGTGCTACTATTTATTGCAGACATTAATTGAAACAAATCTTGGTCGTCTTCAAGTAGAGTTATATAAGGAAATCAAGAAAAATGGTTCTGCGAGATGTCTTAGGGCTGCTCTGTGGAGATTTTCCGAGATGGCGCATCTTATACGGCCCCAGAAATGCAGGTAATGCTGACAGTTTTATACTTACATACTTTTCAGCAATTTCAACTCATTTTTAGATGATTTCTACTCTTAGTTACAAGGCAACAAGTGAATTTGTTGTAGTACATCTGATTTAAATAAGATTGTGCTAACCAGTTACCTGTCCATTTCAGACCATACATTGTGAATCTGTTACCGTGTTTAGCCAGGATTTGTAAAAGGGAGGAGGATGGAATCCAAGAAACTTTACTGGGTGCCATGAATAAGATATGCCCCTCTTTGATGGTGTTTGCAAATGACACAGAAGTCAAGGTTTGTACACAATAGTTTCATTAAATTGCTAGTATAATTAATACATTAAGAATATAATTGAACTTCTTTTCTTTGAGGTTAAAATTAATAATTAAAACATTGCCATACTTGCTTTGATCTGGTTAGTTCTTGATTTCAGAGAAATTTAGAATTTTGTTTTCTCTGGGTGTAATGTCATGCCAACAGTCAAGGTCATTTAGTGACTTTCCAGCTTTACCAAAGGAGGAAGACACTAGGGCTTTAAGCTGTCTGGACAGCTTCACATGGAATTTTCAGGGATGTGCATTGAAAAGACAAAAGTAATTGAAGGCTTTCTTTTACTGTACAGTCGTATTTCAGCTTTTTTGAGATGGATTGTCTCCATACTCGTGTTAGATATTCTAAAATTAACTCACTAATATAAATAATGCTATTAATGTTACAATATTTTGGGGTTTTTTTATGGTTTCAGGTTTTGATTAAAGCTTTTTTACCTAACTTGAGGTCACCCTCTGCTTCCTGTAGGCGTACAGCTGCCGCATGTTTGACTCTGATTTGTCAATACTCCAGAAATCCTCCAGCATTTATCAAATTTCTGTTAGTCAGCTTGTTAGGCAAGTATTTATCATTGATTACCAGTACAAGTAATGTTTACCAGTACATGTTCTATCATTGTCTTCCTACTTTTCTTGAGGACAAATTTTGGTTTGACAATGAACAAAATGCTAACTTTTACATTGTAATGCCCTGTCATCTATAACTGATGGAACATATGCCACAAGTAGGAGTTATTTTAAATAAGTGGTTGATTATGTTCGTAGAACCACCAACCCTCTGTAAGCTAGCTTAACAACTTTATCACCAAATTTGTCGGTGATGGGATTTGAACTTGCAGTGGTGAGGGGCTGGTGTAGTCAGGCGACTTCACATTTTCTCAAACTGTTTTGCACAAAACTGCTTTATATGATGCTTAAATAACTTTTAACGTTATTTTAATTACAGGGTGTGTATTACCTGTCGAAATAGATGTGGAAGGCTCTGTCCTAGTTGGTGTAATCATGTGTATTCGATACATTATACCTCTTCTCTCAGAGAATTCAATAGAAGCCCAAGGTATGAAAGGAAGTTTTGGTGAAAAAAAATTACAGAAAACTGAGTCTGTGTCCCTGGAACAAATCATTACTGTAAGTATGAGTACTTGTAATATATTTTATAAATACTTGTAATACATAACATAAACACTGTAAAACCTTGATAATAAGACCGCCTTTGTGACAGGAAAAATCAGTTGGAATAATGAGGTGGCCTTATTATCACGTTGAATTTTATTGGAGTTATTGAAAACCAGTCTGAAATAAGTTGTGGTTATAACAAAGTGTTCAAAATATTGAGGTGGTCGCTATTTGAGGTTTTACTGTATAAATGTTCTCCAATTTATTCAAACATTCAAACAGAGTAAGTTAAGTACAGAATTTCACGATTCAAAACATTCGTGATTGATTGCCAGGTAGACTTTTAATATATTCAATCCAACATTTACTTTGAATCATTTATATCTCTGTGATTGTTGACTGTAAGTATGGTGAAACAAAAGAATTAATTCACTTCATTGGATTATTCTGAGAAATAAGTATCATAAGGTGGACGTTTAAAAATTTGACTCTGTGCAGGGCTTTTTTCTCAGGTGGGGGTAAGAGGCCATTTTCTTAAATTTCGGGAAAAATAACCTGGTACTTTTGCAAAAAGGGGTAGAAAAACTTGATGTAAACTGAATTTAGGGAAAACTGCATGATTTTAAAGATTTTTCTTGAGGGAGGATGCCTATAAATGGTCCCTGCTACAGAAGGAAAAAACCCTGCTGTGTATACTTAGAATATAACTTGTACTTTGTTCAATCACCAGGTGTACCAACTACTGTTACATCATCTTGGTCACACAGATCATAATGTAGTGAATTCCTGTCTTGAAGCTTTGCAACAATTATTACGCTCCCCACCCACAAGTCTGTTAGCTGTTTTAATGAAGGATGGAGGAATACAGGAAACATTTATCTACAAAAAAGACATTAAAACACCCACTGATGGTTAGTGCCTACCATGCAATATTTATAAATTGTTTTGCAAAAAGTTATAATTTCTTAAATGGATTGCTATTGAACAAATTTCCCTAACGTGTATTAACCATTTTTAATGACTGCTTCGTGGGTTCAGCACAACTATTTCTTGCATTATTTTACTTAGTAGAATGTTCAAAATTCAGTTGAGGAATGCGTTTTTCATCATATCCTACAGTTTAAAATCGATGTTCAAAATTTTTTTCATTGAGGAGGTTTACTTGTGTACAAATTTGTTGGTTTCCCTGTTTATTTCTCCATTTATCTTCTTGTATGTTAGCTTGAAGTAAGTTTTATGTGTACTTTTCTGTATTTCAGTTCTGTCAGAAGTGCCCTCTAGTAGTCAGCTCTCTGTTGCATCTGAAGACACAGGATTGGATGAGGAGTCAGAGTCATGTGACATAAAGAGCCAATCAAGAGTCTCAGATACTACATCATCTGCATATTCATCAGAGATTGACCAATTGGAATCAAGGTCAATTGACACGACCTCTGATGACACAGAATCTACTAAAGAAGATAAAACAGAACAAGATGATACTGGCACGGACATTGTTGTTGCCAGTAGTGATGCAGAATATTCAAATGTTGAAATTGGAGATATACAAGAAGATAGGTCTGAACAATCTAATCTTTCCAATGTAAATGCTGGTAGTCAGGAGACACTTTTAAGTATAAAGAGTCTTAGTCCTTCTCATGTGATTGATGGCAGACTTGAAATTATTGGTCAGGACATGAATGGTAATCCAGAGATACTTGAAGCTGAAGTAATTGATCCTACTCCAATGGTTCCCGTAGAAACCGAAGAAGCTTTACTGGCTGAGATTGGTGCAGAGATTGAAGGTGTTCCTTTGGTACACTGTGTTCGTGTAATATGTCGGAGGTTTCTGCTGTGTGGCAAAGCCGGAGAACTGATGCCTGATCGGAGAGTTCGAGTCAGTGTTAAAAGTCTGGCTTTAACAAATATGGCTTTTGCTGTAAAACTAATGCCTTCTGTTTTTCTTCAAAGATTGATTCAGAATAATACTCAAGGTATGATATTGTCCTCTGTCTCAAAATATCCTGGCAATTTATTGATACTAGTGGGCTCAAAGGTTTACTCCAAATACGATGGCTTACAAAATTAAATCACTCATTGTATTATTTCTTGTTATTTATGACAATGCCCTACGTGGGATTGTATTTGGGGAGTTGCAGGGTCAAGGTCACTATTACTAAAAATTAAAACTTATGTTTTGAAAACATGGTTTAGTGCCATTGCTACATTTCCGGTTGATGTTTGTAGATTTGACTGTATTATATATGCCTTAAAAATCTTATAATATGATTTTACTATGCTTCAGTGTTCATATCATCATTTATTGATAGATTTATCAGTATATATTTGTTGGCAGGAAACAAAGAGGATTGTGCAATAATCAAGGACGTTCTGTTATATGCTAGTCATCCGGACCCTCAATTAAAGGGGAACTGTAGTCTTATAATTGGTAATTTATTGTCTGCCGTGCTGAAAGAAAGTCGTGGAAAGTTTGATCGTTGGGTGAAACAAAATGGACTGCAAGCAGGTTGGTTTTGGTTACAAAAATTGTGACCTTGAAAATCAGATACATTAAAACCTGTGTTTGCAACCACCTCCAAATAACGGCCACTCTGTGAATAAAGGCTATTCTTTGAAAATCCATCATGGATTATTTAGAACAAACTAAACTTCAAGTAAAGGCCACCGGTCAATAAAGGCCACATTTTGTCTTTCCCAAGGTAGGCCTTTGTTCAAAGGTTTGACTGTATATGTACGTTGTTACATTAATTAATCAGTTCATTTATAGACCAATTCATTTTAAGATTAATGAAATTCTTTTACATCTGAAAATATTGCAGTCTCCTGAAATGTTGAATTGATAATTATTAATTGTAGCTGTTGGTACAGGAGTACAATTTTACAAATCAAGTGTGTCGTCAACTTTCCCTTAAACTGTATTATCTATCTTTGCAATAATTTAATAATTTACTTTCTAGAGATTTTGTGTTTGGCCTCATTGGTTGATACGCTGTTGTTTGTGACTGAAGATCCCTCATCTGTGGCTGCCCGGCTGGCTGTATCTGCGTTAGGGACCTGTTTACCACAGCTTCTGTTCAGTAACTATGGCAACATAGCAATCAAAGCCTTGCTTAAGTTGTTACAAGTGAAGAATAATTCGTACTGGCTAGTGAAGGTAACATTCTGTGTAAACGTTGATAAATGATCATTTGTTTGTATAATTATTGTATTATAAATAATCTCAAAATAAATGATTTGGTTATTGTGACTGTTTTATTGAATATAGATAATTTGGTGTATAAATACACACATACAGTGTAACCTCTTCAAAGCAACACCCTTTAGGAGAAGCAAAATGGTGTTGTTATTGAAGGATTGTTGCTCTAGATTGGTTAATTTAATAGTTAAATCGTTCAGTGGAAACAAGTCATGCTGTTGTTGAAGGGAGGTTGTTGCTAAAGATAGGGCCACTCTGGAGGGGTTGCACTGTATTTGACAATTCTTGTAGGTCGAAGTGTTAGACTTGGTTCAGAATCTAGATTTCAAAGTGATACGGCACCTGGAGAACACATGCAGTGTAACCATGTCTGGACATAGACATTTCCTTGGGGTAAGAGGTTAAGAATTCTTATTTCTATGTCACCTGTTTAACTTAATATGAAACAAGTGCTTTCTAATTACATGAATAGAAAAATTTATCCAGCATAGTGTTCACTTGTTCCGATAATGATTTGTTTTTATGTTATGTATTGTCACTAGGGTTTAATGCCATTTTCAACAATGTTTCAGTTATATACACTGACATATTCACCTAACCAGTTTTCCTGGACTGTATACTGACCAGTACTAACTTACCCTTCCACAAGTAGCCGGCAACTTCTCCGCATATGGAGGAAAATTGACATTTTTGTCAAATTTTCATAGAAGGGTATGACTTGTCAAACCAGGATCTCCGGGTTACAAGTCCAGCGCACTTACCACTGGACCACAGCCGCGGCCTCCGATTAAGAGTGTAGAATAAATAGAAAAAGCCTAGAGCTTAGGATCTAAATGTTGTCTAACTAAGGTGCTGTATTTGATCTGTGTGAACAACTAAGTTATCAGATAAAGGGAAGTAACTGTTGTATAGACTTTTTATGTTGTACATGTACTTGATTATGTGAAAAATGAAAATTTGATCTGGGATATTAGCATTAAGTTTATGTAATAGAAACAGAATGTACTAAATTAATTACCTAGCATGTGTACCGTCTGATAATAGCTTGTGTTAAGTTTGGAATCCTTATTTTATTACATGTTGAATGCTTTCGGTATTTTTCAGCATTTGTCTTTACAAGATCACATGCTTACTGACATAGTGTTACGATATATTGGTGATGAAGACATGCGTGTGAGAAAGGCTGCTGCTTACACTCTTGTTAAGTAAGTTTTTGATGTTTTTAATAATGTAACTTACGGTCTTAGATCTATGCATCATTCTGATTTAAATTAGTATCTATGATGAGCTACTGTTTTAGTGTTTTTAGCCCATTCAAGGAATTTTCAATATTTTCATGCTGTGATACATGAACATGTTTCTGCAGCCAAATATCTTTTTATCAACTTTTAAATGTTCATGAAAAAAGGATTTACTGTCCAGGTTTTTAGTAAAGAACTTTTTATTCATTTGTAACTGTCATAATAAGTATCAATGTTTTAATATATTTGTCTTTTCTCTAATTAGTATAATTTGGGTTCTTTAGTTAGTCAGTCATGCATGAGTTACTCTCCTCTCTTTTAATTTTATTGCTCATCACTCTCCTAATATCTGATTTGATTTCATGTACTCTTTAATATTATTGGGAATGTCTTAATGTTCACATTGCAATACTTTTTTTACTTTGACTTAAATTAATTTTTATTTATTTTTAGGTTAGTGAAAAAATTGTTCTACCCTGTGGACTTCCCTCAACAAGACCCCATCATTGCTGTTGCTATGGACAAGGTGGATTGTTTTTTGAATCCTATACAACATGACTGGTGCCAGAAACCTCCTCCATCTGTCCAGGGATTGGTTAGTCCTTATCATGTCGCCCCTAGACTGGTTGTTCAAAGTAGTGTTGAAAGTGTCCTCTCTAGACTGGTTATCTTGCTGATGGAGAAATTGAACTTGGCACAGTCAAAGTATCTCATTGTAAGCATATAACATCTTTTGTTTGTCTACAGGTTTGAATATTCTTTGGTTATTTCATGTTACACTTGTAGGTTAAAATATACAGTTTCTGTTCAGTTTTTATTTTATTGGGTATTCAATACTTTTGGTATTTCTCAGGATTTATCTTTGCAAGATTTTATGTTTACTGATGTAGTATTACAATATGGTGGTAATGAAAATATGCATGTGATGGTTAGAGGGTTGAAATATCGAGTTTATGTTTATTAAATATATATTTATTTTTCTGTTGATTAATTGAGGTGCTAAAATGATCGAAATGAAAATGTAGCACTATTGTCAGTTATAGATATATAGAATTTTGTATAAACACTACACTCTTAATGCAGTTATGATCTCAATATACAAGTGTGTCTGTTTCATTACTTATGTATTTTTTAATGTTATACACATTGTTTCTACAGGCTGGATGTTGTCAAGCATTAAGTTTACTGTCAGAGACGTATTTAACCAGTTGTTATCCTCAATCATGGGGTTGTTCTGTCCCCTCACCTCTCATGCCAAAAGAAGCCAGCTGTAAATATCGGAGACCTCCTACTAGATCCCTAAGTGCTTCCAGGTACGGGATTTTCCTGTTTTTAATATCTTTGATTGCATTTTCATATTTTTTTTTTTCCCAATCTCTTGAGTTTAACGTCACACCAACAGCCAGAGTTATTTAGCAGTCTTTCCAGCTTAAACAGTGGAGGAACATCTCGGGTGTACACCTAGGTAGGACCATCAACCTCCTGTAAACTTGCTGGAGAGCTTCATCACCTGTGAAATTTTGTCCTGGGTAGTATTCAAGCTTACTAAGGTGTGAGGTTGTTTTATATACTTATCTAGTGCAATTTGAAAGTTATATATATCTGGTTTGGGATATTGGAGTTAAGGATTACGTTATGCTGTGTGCCAATTCTGAACTGCTATTGATTAATTTAATTCAACCTGATACAAAATTACTGAGTATCGATGTCTGTGCATAGACCTACAGTTCTAACATAGAGAGAAGAAACAACTTGTATCATTGTTTGTTTATTTTTTGTAGTACGTTCAGTATCGATGAATTAACCAGTAGTTCTGGTGGCGGACCCTTGCCAATGATTCTATCCTTGTTAACATCAACTGCTGTCACGTTAGACCTTACCACTCACCAGATGGCGCTACATTTGGCGGGTAATCTTGTCGCAGGTAACTGACTTTGTGTTTCATTGATTTATGCTGGTAGTTGAATTTTAGGGAAATATGTTTTGCTGGGTTTCATTTTAGTATTAATTACCTGGAGTGAATTAGTTTAGACTTATAGAGTTATTTCAGACATTTTATAGTACTAGAATTATATAAAGAGACTCAGTTAATTTACTAATTTACTGTGTAATTACACAGTTTACTGTTTCTTCTAATTGTTCCACTGCCATTAGTAGTGTCCCAATTTTGATTATTATATTTTTACAATATATTTCACCGGGATGGGGTGGGGGTATGGTAATGGTATTCAGCCATCTGTCTGTGCAAAACAGTCTCCAGCAGGCATTGGTCATGTCAGCATGGCCCTTAAGAAGATTACCAATTATCCTTTAATGTTACACCTCTTGATAAAAGTGGTTCCGCATCCTTTTGTGGTGAAGTCATATCAGTTGTATTATGTGAGGCATTACAAGTATTTGTTATAAATTTGATGTTGAATTTTTTTTTTAGGGAGTGCTTATAGATGTTTGAAAAATCAGGAAACTGATCACAAAGGTGAAGGTCAAGTTGAGGAAGGGGCGTGGTCAGCATTGTCCAATCGTTTATTAGTACCATTGATTGATCACCTATTGACACATGTTGCTAGGTAACCAAAACTTTGATGATTTAAACTGTTACATAAAAATACTGTTTTTTAGTAATTCTAAGAATAATCAAAAATTACTTGATGATTCACCCATTATGGTATACACTGGTATTAGAGTAAAGCCTGGATAATGAGAACACATTCAGGACCCAAAAAAAATTTATTGTAACCATGTGGCGATCTCATTATTTGAATTATATAGGAGTTATTGGAAGCTGGTCTGAAAATAAGTGGTCATTGTAACAAGGTGGTTGTAATATTTAGGTGGTTGCTGTTTGAGGTTTTAGTGTAATTTTATTCTTTATGGACAAGTTTTCATGTGTTTTAGGCAATGATCGATGCATAAATTTATGACTATGCATATAGTATTATCTAATGCTATGTTAATTTTAACTAAAATTGACATTGCGTGAATTTAAGACCACACAAAAATGTTTTTTTGATAAGTAAAATAAGTAAAAAACCTAAATGAATTGATTTTGTTCAGAAAACTGCTTTCAGTTTTTTTATTTTTGTTTCAATTTAGAATTCTGAATGCATTTGCTCACGTTATTGATGAGCAACAGCCAGGTCCACCTCAGATGAAGACCACACTACCATCACTACCGACTGCACCAAGTTTGAGCCCCATTAAACGTAAGACTAAGGGAGAGAAAGAGACCGGGTCAGCTCCTAACACGCCCAATCAAGATTCTAAAACTACTCCTAAAGTTACCCCTAAAGGTAATACTAGGGCTCTCATTTGACCCTTTAAATGGCATTTTGACTCCTGAAAATAGTAAAATAAAGCATCAGTCTCTTGTTAATTAACACCTGATGGTCTAATTTACTCTTACATTAGTAGGAAATTTTGTTGACTCTTCAAATAATAAAATAAGTCAAGGGTCAATTTTGACCTCAGCTTTTGACATCTAGTTAGCACCTTGTAATACTGAGCAATTTTCTTACATAAATACAGAATAGAGGAAATTTTAATTGTTTTACTTTGAGTAATTCTTGCAAGTTGATTATCAGAATTGACAGGAAATTTGAAATATTCATATTTAGCTAGCTGACTAGCCCCGGGCTCTGGGCTTTTGGGGTAGCATGAAAACTGATTATGGCTGAAATGAAAATTTCTCCATTTTTTCCAGATAAAGACAAAGAAACGGACAAAGACAGAGCAAAGAAGGACGGATTAGGAACATTTTATATTTTACCCCATTATGTCAAATTTTATGAAATGTTGAAGGGAGCTTACTCTAACTATAAGGTGAGAATTTCTTTGGGAAAAAATGTAGTCTTCATATTATGAGATAACTATCATATGTTCTTGTTCAGGTATTGTAAAATGTTTAATAGTTTATTTTAAAATTGATTTTTGGCCTTACGTTTTATTTTATATGTTTGTTCTATTTGAATTCTCCTAAATGTTATAGAAACTATGACTGATTGGATTTTTTAATTTTCCTCTGAAAGGTAACTGTAGTTTGCATTGAGTCTCTGGTTTTGACTCTTGCTCAGTGAAAACTGATGTTACATTTCCACCTTATATAATGAATAGTAATTTTACAATCGTCGAAAATCAAACATAATCCCTGGTACTTTAATTTCAGTGACTTGATTTTTATGTAATGTGTATAATTTGATGTTCATAGCATCCTTGTATTAATAAGATAGATCGATGCTTTTCTAAATAATGACCACCACTTGTGTTTGAAAATTATCATAATATGTTTCAGTTTTATGTGATTTTTGTTCACAGATATGGATGTATGATTATATTTCTTAAGAATACTAATATTAAAACATCTTTTCGTCGTAAAATTTTAATCAAATATCATTACAGATTTCTCTGGATTTAACGAGTACAGATAAATTCTGCACCATGTTAAAGACGAGCCTTCACGTGTTATCACAAATACTAGAGGTCGCCACGCTGGCAGATATTGGTAAATACGCTGAAGAATTCCTGAACTATCTCAGATCTACCATAACGTTAGAACCAACGGACACGGTTCTGTGTGTACAACAGGTAAGAAGGACTTACCTTTGTCTGTGCTGAATCATGGTATTATCATTGGTTGGTTATATCTAGTTTGGCACATACAGTAAAATCTCAGTACTGAGACCACCTTTGGAACCCATAAAATCAGTTGTAACAATGAGGTGGTCTCATCATCAGGTTGGATTATAGGGGAGTTATTAACAGCTGGTCCAAAAATAAGTGGTCAGTACAGTAATGTGGTCATCATAGCAAGGTGGTCTTTATGTGAGGTTTTATTGTACATAATACATAAGTATTTGGAACCTTTGACAGTTTCATTAAACTTTTATAGAATCTTAAAGAATACTTAATTTTATGATGAAGAAACAGAGTAAAGATAATCCTGGTGTTTAAAATTGTTGCTTTTCAAGTACTTACCTTTCAAGGATCGTGTTAATAGACTTATCAAAGATGTTGCTGTGAGAGTTTCTGTATAAATAATGTTTATTTTACATGTATTACAGTTACTGAAGGCATTGTTTGGTACTAACCTCTGTAGTCAGTGGGATGATCATCATGGTCAGAATATTTCTCGTAAATCAGGGAAGAGTTCTCGTCTCTCTGGGAACAAAGATGGACTGTATCAGTGTACATTCACCCAGCCGTACTCTCTGTTCACTCAGTCACTAGCTGCAGCCACTATCAAAGCTGTAACGCCTGATTACGAGGACACTACTGGGTTTGTATAAGTCTGATTAATTATCAAGTCACAGACTCTCGCTCTAGGTTTTGGTAAATATAAAGTGGACACAGTGGTCAAGTGGTTGTGGTTTCTGACTAATTTTCACCAGCTCCTCACTGCTGTGAGTTTGAATCCCACTTGTGATATTGGATAATATTTAAACGTGTGACTGAGTGAGTGAAGCTGATACAATTTGTTGTTATGGTATTTCCTATTCCAGTGTATTATCAGTGGGAAATGTAGAACAGTTTTATACACTGTAACTTTCTAATGCTGAGTGCTGATGGGACCTATAGAAAAGTTCGGTATTTGGAATTGTCCAGTTTTCAGTGTATGAATTAGTGCAAGTGTTTTACGTATGTTTTATTACTTGAAATGATTATCTGTTGTTTGTACTTTGTACCATTTGTTGTTGAATATAAGCATGATACAAATAGTAACAACCGGTTGTGTAAATACTTGTTCAAAACTGAATTTTGTTGATTGAATGTTTTTTTTCCTTCTTACGATTCATGCTTGTTCAACTTTCTTTACAGCGTGTTGACCTGGTTAAAGAAGTGTGTTGAAAGAAAGGTCCCAGCTATACTGAAGCCCAGTAGTAAGGCTGATAAGGTAAACTCATGAATGACTAACTGTATGTACACCCCGTACTTCTGTTCTGGTCAAATGAAGTTTCTCAGTTTAATTTGTTTTTTGAAGCATTAATTTCTTGTGAATTTCTTGTGAATTGGAAGTTAGCTTTAAACTAATGCAATTAAATCAATGATGAAGTTTATGACATTGACTTTGTGTTAAGAATACACTGTATGTACCTGTATTTCAGACTTGCTAAACCAGTATACTTCCTACTTGTAGTTATCTAACTTAGTATTATCATTACATACTGTATATTACAGACTGCCATAGCTGCATACATTCGTTTGTTTGAACCCCTTGTTATCAAGGCCCTGAAGCAGTATACAGTGACTAGTTCACTACCGTTACAGCAACAAGTACTGGATCTTCTAGCTCAGCTCGTACAGTTACGCGTTAATTATTGTCTCCTAGACTCTGATCAAGTTTTCATTGGATTTGTTATAAAACAGTTTGAGTACATCGAGGAAGGTCAGATCAGGTTTGTGTGTTTTATTTGTAATTCAAAACTGTATCGATGGATTATTGTTTCATAGAAACTCCATCTTTTTCTGTCTGAGATTAACAAACATTAAAGGAGTCTATTATTGTTGTTAGTTAAACATACCAGTCTGTTATTGTTGTTAGTTAGACATACCGGTCTATTATTGTTGTTAGTTAGACATACCGGTCTATTATTGTTGTTAGTTAAACATACCAGTCTGTTACAAGTACAATACTTGTAGTTAATTTTTTCTCCTTTTCAGACAATCAGACACTCTTGTGCCAAATATTTTCAACTTTCTTGTGATGTTATCGTATGAAAAGTTCCACAGTAAGCCAGTAATCACTATGCCAAAGATTATACAGCTCTGTGATGGAATCATGGCTAGTGGTCTTGATCCAACCACTCATGGTTTGTGTTTTCTGCATTTTAATCAGATTTCTTTGTTTATATAGGATGTGTTCCATCTTCGTAATTGTACCATTTTATGTGAAAATGAGTGGGTCACCCTCTTTTGGGAGCCCTTGTTATATGTGTATTTTAAACAGATACTTTGTATTTGTGTGTAATGCCAATTTTCAACTGAATTGATTGTATGTATTGTAATTTCTTGTTTATTCTATGAAGGATAGCTGATAAATGTATTGGATAAGTGAAAAGTAAATTAAATGAATGATTTTTGAAATATATATTGATTAAGTAATAGTTTATTAAATATATTGAATGAGTCATATTTAAATAGTGTATTGACTGAGAAATACTTGATAAGTATATTAAATTGGTGAGAATTGAAAAGTGTATTAAATTAGTGATAATATAAAAGTGTATTGATTAATATTTAATAAATGTATTGAATGAATGATGTATTTTTCAGCTGTACCAGCTCTGCAGCCTATCGTACATGACTTGTTTCTGTTACGTGGTGCCAGTAAATCTGACATCAGTAAGGAATTAGAGACACAACGAGAGGTCATAGTGTCCATGTTGTTACGGTTGATACAATACCATCAGGTTTGTAAATAAGATTTTTATCAGCATGACAGTATAAGTATAAATATGATAGTAAATTATGAACCACCAGAAAAAATTACTGGACTAAAAGATTTTGGTATTTCTGTCTTAACATTTATTCTCAAAGTGGTAATACTTTCAAAAGATAAGTTTAGTAGTGGATTATTTTTTAATCAAGCTTTGTTTCCATGGTAACACACAGTTTCACTAGGAGATTGTTTAATTTAATGTTAATGTTCTTATTTTAATGATTAGTTTTTTTCTCTGGGGGTTAACATCACACCAACAACTTTAGTCATTTGACAACTTATCCAGGGTTTAACGGTCGAGGAAGACCCCAGACATACACCTGGGTAGAAACACCGACCTTCAGTAAGCTAGCAGGACATCTTCCTCACATGTGAAATTTGGTCCCTGGTGTGTTTTGAACTCATAGTGGTGAGGAACTTGTGGTTATTTGTGAGAGACTACAACTACTTGAACAAGGAGGCCCGTTGTAATGACTATAATATGGCAGCTCAATATTGATTGAACCCCTTGTATGTATCATATTTCCGATTTATTCGTTTGATTTTAGGCAATTGAAATGTTTGTGATTGTTTTACAACAATGCCACAGAGAGAGTGAGGAAAGATGGAAACGTTTATCCAGACAAGTCACGGATACTTTACTGCCGGCCCTCGCAAAACAACAGGTTTGTAAATGCCGTCTTGTATACTTTTCTAAAACTTGAATACTGTGGTATTGTTTGTCTTTATTGGGCTCAATTTCATGGTTTTACTAAAATGGTTATTTAGTGTGGACTTTTGGTTCATCTTTTATTTTGAGGAAAAAGTCTAAAAGACATTTTGATCACTGCGGCGTTTTTGTCATTGTTGTCATGCAAAAACTTTAATATAGTCTATTGCTCACACACTTTTAAAGATATCAACACGACACTTGGAATACTTGATTACCATGATAAGGCACACTTACCAGAGAAGGGGCATTATTCTGAAAGCTAAATTTTTTGAGTTATGCCCTTTTCTGACTTTGAATTTTAGTCAAAATTGCCTATTAAATAGAATGATGTAAAACATACAAGCTTTGGCACTGCTCTGCAGAGTGATAAAATATGGCTGCTGTAATGAGGTGGTCATAATATCGATGTAGTTGGTAGTTGAGGTTTTACTGTATCTTATTTTACAGTTGGATTTAAAGAATCAAGTGGCATTAGATGTTGTTCACCGTCTGTTTGAATCTGTGGCTCCGATTGTATTCAGACCTGTAGACATCTTACTGAAAACTTTGTTGATGAAGCCAGCTAGCATTGTAAGTCAGATCTGTCAGCAGGTTTCCTATCTTCCCCGCTGATTTCTTGTTCATTGATATCTTCGATAATTAAGTTTACTCTGAAACCTATCTAGATTTATGAAATATTGTTTGTTTCTAAATATTTGTATCTAAGTATGAAGGCTTTAATGTTTTATTTAGAGTGTTTGTTTCATCTGTAAGATTATTATCATGAAGTTCAGGACCGTGGTCCAGTGGTTAGTGCTTTAGGCTTGTAACTCAGCAATCTGGGTTCAAATCCCAGTTGCAGCAGGTCATACCCTTCTATAAAAATTTGACAAAAATGTCGATTTTCCTCCATATGTGGAGAAGTTGCCAGCTCCTTGTGTAAGGGTAAGTTTGTACTGGTTAGTATACAGTCCAGTAAAACTGATTAGGTGAACCGGATGCTGTAAATAACTGAAGTTGTTGAAAAACGGCATATATGGCATGAAATATTTCTGTGTAAAAATATTTAACAGAGCACTTGTCAAAGTCTAGAAAGATGGATGTGTTTGGTTCTTGCTTTACTGAGAGTTCTCATGGCTCAAACAAAGGAAGAAGTTGTGTTGTCGAGGATACACGAATTAGGATTGAAACTTCATGTGTTTAAATCCATGGATAATGATGTCACAGAGCGGGACAGAGGTGTTGTGAATGGTCTTACACCGGAAGAGATCATGGCTAGGTAAAAATATTAAGTCAACAGCAGTTTTAATGAAATGATAAAAATGGTGCCAGGCATCTGGACTGGCAAGTGGAAAATTTTGTCAAAAACTTCATGTTTAAAATATATGTGTAAGAACAACATATTGTTTTGATTGAAATTTGATTGGAATCCTGTGATTGGGTGATATGAATATGACTGGCCAATGAAATTGCTGTTTACAAAATGTAAAGGGAGAACAATCCAGGCAATCCAGATAATAATCTGGTGAAGAAGATTGTTACACAAAATCTCTCTGGTCCATAGAACTTTAAATGTATACACAAAACTGTACATAGTTGATTTTATTTAACACTATTTCCCTTGCAGATTATTTCTACAAATTATTGGACACTGTGTTTCTATGATCAACAAGGTAGCTCTCACTAGTCGATCAGCTGATCTGTCATGTGACTTTCTGTGTCAACAACTCTCTCATCTTCTCATGTATATCACTCACATGTTCCAGTCAGGTTAGTCATTTTTTTCATATGTTGTATGTTGTTATTGTAGTAAAGGAGTACTATGAAAAAATTTTCTGCCCAATAATTTAAAGAAAATCATGTAATTATCAGTCACTGAGATTTCTTTCAAAAATTTTCTCTCCAAATTGACCAGATTTAGAATTGTTTTCTTGAATTTGTCTAATTGGATATGTCATATTTTAAGTTATTATGAAAATTGTTTTTATTTTTACCTATTGTCATTTTAGGATCTTTTCGAAGAGTTGCCACAGCATCTGTACAGCAGATACGTCAGTCACCACTTAGTTGTTACTATGGTATCAAAGATATAAATCAGGATTTCTTATTGCTAGGGGTCAGTCAGCCGACCTTGACTTTACAATGGTGTAATGTTCTAATTTTACTGAATTTTAATGATCAGACATTTTGGAGTGAAGCTGTCAAAACACCAAAGAAGTATGTGATGGCTGGATCAAGGTAAATATTGTTTATTGCGTTATTATTATTTTTTTTTTGCTTGGCTAAACTTTTTGCCAGGGGGCTTCTGTGTCTGGGTGGTTATGGTCTCTAGCTAGTAATCACTAACTGCTCACTGCTTTGAGTTTGAATCCCATCCAAGACCAGAAAAAATTAACATGTGAGGAAGCTGTCCAGTCAGCATATGGAAGGTCAGTGGTTTTATCCAGATGTATGCCTGCGGGTCTTCCTTGACCATTAAAGAGAGATCACCAAATAACACTGGCTGTTGATGTTCAGAGAAAAACTTGGGGCCACATTATATACGATGTGTACAGTGTTCCTAAGTTTCTCTGTATTTGCTTTGAAAGAAATACAATCCATGAAAGGTTCTTAACCAACAAAAAATTGCCATGAAATGTTACAACTTATGAATGTATCAGAAATAATGATACAAACACTTCACATCTAACAGTAGAACAATGTGTCTTATAGACTTTTAAGCCTCTGTTGTACAAAATATATTGTACATGTGAATGTTTTACAATGCTTTCAGCTCTGCTGAGTCGGGAACCAATGATGATAATGAATCACCACCGTCTGGTACCCAGGAGTGTTGTAACGATGAAATCCTCAGGAGAGGTGGTCTTGTGTTGTTCTGTGATTATGCCGTAAGTAGCTAAATAAATTGTTTCATTTCTATATGAGATCAACGTTAAACTGTTCAAATGTCTGTCCATCTATCTAACTTAACAAATTTCTGATTTAACAGAAAGATGTATTTATTATCTGTTGGAAAGTGTTTTAACCATTGCCATCACTCTAATTTATCTTAATCACTCAGATACAATTAGTTTATATATGTGTGTTACTATGAACATAATTTCTACAAATTGCTCGACAAAAATGTTTAAATGTTTTGGAGGGCCTCAGTCTTATCCTATTAAAACAGAGAGTACACTACATCATGAGCCATTATAATTCTTTGCTACAATCTGATGAGTTGCATGGATAGGGTTTTTTTTTGTATATTTTCAGTGTGAAAACTTGAATGATTCTGAACATATGACGTGGGTGTTAATTAATCATGTGAAAGATTTGATAGAATTATCAGAGGAAGCCCCAGTTCAGGATTTTATAAGGTTTAACTTGTTTACACATGATTCGTCTTCTGTTGAAATATATTCTATTATGAAGTGTAAACAATTATAAAGTATTTGAATGATTCTCTATGTAAATTACTTAATTGAAATTTATTTTGAATGTAATAATATCTTGCCACTCACCCCTGTCAGTTCGAATCCTTCCGGAACCAGAAAAATTTCATATATGAGAAAGCTGTCCAGCTACCTTCCAGAAGGCTGGTGGTTCTACCCAGGTTTACACCTGGTGTTTTCTCACACTGTTAAAGCTGGAAAAGTCACCAAATGACCCTGGCTGTTGGTGTAACATTAAACTCTAGAGAAAAAAAAACATTTGGCTATTAAATGTTGATCTATGAACAAAGTTTTATCTTTTTTACAGTGCAATACACAGGAACTCTGCAGCTAGTAGTTTATTTATACAAGCTATACATGCTAGATGGGATGATGTCACGCTTCCCTCACTTGTACGGAAGACATTAAAATGCCTGGATGCCATACACTTCTCACAGAGTGGTGCTTTACTGACACTTCTAATTGACAAGTTTTTAGGGACCCATCATTTGGCTGTGGCGAGGTCATGTGACAGTATAGCTTGCAGGAGAGTAGAAATGCTATTGGCAGAATCGCCGCAGATGAGGGCTCAACAGTTGCCCCTTGATGACCTTGATAAGTTACTTGTGTTCATGAAAAATAATAAATTGACATCAAAGTAAGTAAAATTATTGTGCTGTGTACCATATAGGTCCTTACACTTGGCAATAGTCTGTCAGCGTAAATTGATACCCGACTTGTAAAAAATTGATGTAAAATTTCTGTATGTGTCTTAAAAAAATGTTATAAAAAGCATTAAATGTCATTGAAGTATGATTAATGTAAATTTAGCTGACTGTGTCAGCTGTAAGGTGAAATCTGTAAAATTAGATTTTGCTCTCAGAGATCCTACTGATACTAGTGCTGATGCTGCCATCTTTGTCTGCGAGTTGAGTAATTGTTTAATGAACTTACCAATCTTTGTATATGTTATGATGAATGGCTGTGATCAGTTGTTGAATTATGTTTGAAATATGGGCAGCAGTTTGACTGTGCAAGAATTAAAACGCAAGTACCATATTACCCCCAATTAATGCTCTGGGGAACACCTTAACGTCCAGAAATCCACAAATTCGATACTTAAGAAGTATAAATGTAACAGCTAAGCATGATTTATCAGACAATAAGGTATGGTTTGATTTCCAGTATGTTTATGCTGACATTGTTGCTGATAGTATTGTTGTAGTCATTTTACTGTTAATGTTATTTGCAGACATACTCGTTTGTTGTCTCTGCTTAGCAAGTTCAGGGAATCCATTGCTGATGATACAAAATCTCCAATAAGTATAGAAGTATCCCACCCACTTAAAGGTGTTAACCCAAGTACAGGAGAGACACAGATTGGAAAGGTATTCTTAGTATTGTTTACATGATTAGTTTTTTTCCTTGGGGTTTAACATCGCACCAACACCTAAGGGCATTTGACAATTTTTCTAGTTTTAACGATGGTGGAAGACCCTAGGCTTACACTTGCGTAAGCTAGCTGGACAGCTTCTAATTATTGTATAGTTATGTCTATCCTTCTATGGGTAGTGAATAAATAAGCTTCATTTATTTAAGTCCAGTTATACATAAATTTTTTGATATTTGATTTGAAAGTTGGAATTGTCAAAAACCAAATACACTTTGGTCCTAACACTTTGAATTAGTTTACAAAAATTGCGTATAATTACTTCATACATTTTACAGTGGCTCCACCTAACACTTCAGAAAACTGGATATTTGATTCTATCTCTTTTGTTTTTTTAAAGTTCTTTAACCCTCTTTCAGGAAATGTATTTGAGTGTTGTAAGAGATCTGTGTTATAAGATGGGAACCAGCTGTAGACAGTGTGCGAGTCTTCTGCAGTATTTAGATTATACAGATATGCTTGCTGTGATGATGACTAAGGTACGTGACATGTTTTTGTGATTTTCCTGAAGTTGCCTGATGCTGGAGTGAAATGTTTGATGCTGTTTAATGCTATATTGATTTTTGCATCTAAGTGAAAAAGTTTTTACTATTTTTCAGGAGTTTAACCTTGGAATTATGGAAGAATGTATTTCTATTGGTACCCAGAGTACTCTACAGAAATACAATAGAGAGTCTGATATACCTTCTACAGGGAACCAGTCTGTCGAGTGGATGTTTGATCCTCTGTTCCAAGCTTCTCAATTGACACTGATGAGACATATAAATAATATAGTCAATCTATTACCTGTTCCACATGAAATTGTGAACTTTAGTGATGCTAAGGACAGACAAACTTCAAAATATTTTGAAAAACTTGAAGATTTTATTACTGAGAACTCTTCATTAGAAATAGTCTTCATGTTAGCTTCATCTTTACTGCAATATTTGGTTTCTATGTCAGTGTTACCATGGAAACCAAAAGTACCGAGTGAATCTCAGAACGACATTTGCAGATTTTGTACATTTTGTATGGAGGTGAGTGAAAATTATGCCAGAAAATTTTTTTCTTTGCTTTAAAATGTTAGAAATACAGAATCTTTAAAACTTCGAAACTACCGAATTGAATTTAAAATTTGATGAGTGTTTTGTATAAGATGACTCCCATAATGTTTGCTTAGATTTTGATTGGTCAAAGTTAGGATCACCTGGGCTAGGAGCTGGTTTCATTTTGTAACTTATAAAAACATCGTTTCAGTTTTACTAAGGTTTATGATAAAAGATCATTATTAAAAAATTGTTGGTTTGCAGTTGCAAGACCCAAACTTTAACAACGGGTAGTTGGCATTTTTTGTCAACATTTTATGCTTGTATTGAAAATGAAAAGCTGGATTGAAGAATGAAAAAAAAATTGACAAAATTATGAAAACATTTTTGAGGCAGGAGATTTTTAATGAGTCAGTCAAATAGCTGCAAACCAACAGTTTTTTAAAGATGACCAAATGAATTGATTGTTAGGATGTTGCATTGAGTCTGTATATGATTTAATTTTCACAGTGTATATCTTGGCTGCTATGCAGTAACACGATGCCTTCTGCTGAACAGTTGAATGTGAGTTTACAATGTACAAGAGCTGTCCTGCAGAATTCACAGCTCAGCTCTCTGATTGGTCAAACTGATCATGTGACATGGGTGTGTACAATTACCAAGACAGTCCATCAAATTGTGTCTGCATGTAAGTAGATTGAGTTTTAGTTTTTATGAGGCTGAGATTTAACTGTTTCACCTCAATACTTATACTTTAATAAGACCACCTCATTATTACGACCAATTGCACCCAAATTTTTGGGTCCTGAAGGTGGTCTCATTATCGAGGTTTTACTGTATTTGTAGTAGACATATGTTGATTTACATCCTTTATCTTTTTATACAACAGTGTGCATTTTACCTGGTCAACAAATGTGTGTACATGTCCGACATGAAGATACTCCGACTAACTCACATAGAGATGGTATGTACAGTATGTATGTCTTTTTTTATCAAATGCAGCATGTTTGTATAAAGGGGACTCTTACTAGTAATCAATAGCCCCTCAAAGCCATGAGTTCAAATCCCTCATGGAACTATACAATGTGAAGATGTTATCCAGCTATCTTACAAAAGATCGGTGTTTCAACTTAAGTATATACCTGGGGTCACCAGATGACCCTGTTTGTTGGTGGGACGATAAACCTGGGTGAGTTATTATGGTCATTCCATGATTTTTATAAACAGCTGAAGGATTTTGTCTCATGTTGTGTCCTGTCACTTAAAACTTTTAGATGCTAATATGCTTAAAACTATCATTGTCATACAAATAAAACAACTTTTTATATGCTTAAAACTATCATTGTCATACATATAAAACAACTTTTTATATGCTTAAAACTATCATTGTCATACATATAAAACAACTTTTTATATGCTTAAAACTATCATTGTCATACATATAAAACAACTTTTTATATGCTTAAAACTATCATTGTCATACATATAAAACAACTTTTTATATGCTTAAAACTATCATTGTCATACATATAAAACAACTTTTTACATGCTTAAAACTATCATTGTCATACATATAAAACAACTTTTTATATGCCTAAAACTATCATTGTCATACAAATAAAACAACTTTTTATATGCTTAAAACTATCATTGTCATACATATAAAACAACTTTTTATATGCTTAAAACTATCATTGTCATACATATAAAACAACTTTTTATATGCTTAAAACTATCATTGTCATACAAATAAAACAACTTTTTATATGCTTAAAACTATCATTGTCATACATATAAAACATTTTTTATATGTATAAAACTATCATTGTCATACATATAAAACAACTTTTTATATGCTTAAAACTATCATTGTCATACATATAAAACAACTTTTTATATGCTTAAAACTATCATTGTCATACATATAAAACAACTTTTTATATGCTTAAAACTATCATTGTCATACATATAAAACAACTTTTTATATGCTTAAAACTATCATTGTCATACATATAAAACAACTTTTTATATGCTTAAAACTATCATTGTCATACATATAAAACAACTTTTTATATGCCTAAAACTATCATTGTCATACATATAAAACAACTTTTTATATGCTTAAAACTATCATTGTCATACATATAAAACAACTTTTTACATGCTTAAAACTATCATTGTCATACATATAAAACAACTTTTTATATGCTTAAAACTATCATTGTCATACATATAAAACAACTTTTTATATTACAACAGATTTACACTATTTAACACGAGCCTGTGATGAGATATCGGAGCTTGTACAGTACATATTGTCCGTATCACGCGTGTCAGAGGACAGCTTGGATAACACGACGTTACCAAAGAATTTGTCTTCACTGATATCATCTGTTGTCATTGGTAAAGTACTATTACAGTTATTGTCTGTAAAATGTTTCCTTCAGTTATCATGCAGTACTAACCAGTTCTTTATACCCCACAAAAAAAGTTTTTGAGGGTAAACTGGAATCACCCTGATTGTTGGTTGGTCAGTATGTCGGTCAGTTGGTCAGTCTAGGGTGCAGTCTGTCTGCATTTTGTGGGGGTATTTAATCACAATTCAGTTTTAAACAGCTGATTAAGGAACCTGTGCTTCTATCATGCCCTGCTTGTACTTTACTGACTCAGTTTCTACCGAACAAGCGCTGCTTGTAGATATTTAATCATTTTGTCAATAATCTAGTTTTTATAGAATATATTTGTTATAATGTACTACATTTTACTTGGCTTATTTTTTGTGTTTTGGATAAGTCTTATTGAAACCTTGACTGTCAGTATGATTTTAACAGTCAGAATTTGACAGTATGATTTAAACTGTCAGAATTTAACAGTATGATTTTAACAGTCAGAATTTAACAGTATTAGTTTAACAGTCTGAATTTGGCAGTATGATTTTAACAGTCAGAATTTGGCAGTATGATTTTAACAGTCAGAATTTAACAGTATGATTTTAACAGTAGGAATTTAATAGTATAAGTTTAAAAGTCAGAATTTAACAGTATGATTTTAACAGTCAGAATTTGGCAGTATGATTTTAGCAGTCAGAATTTAACAGTATGATTTTAAAAGTCAGAATTTAGCAGTATGATTTAAAATGTCAGAATTTAGCAGTATGATTTTAACAGTCAGAATTTAACAGTATGATTTACTGCTGTGTGATATTTTGTTTTCCAGGTCTTTCTAGAACGCCTGTATTGAACAGTTTTGCTAGAACTCCGCCTATTGTTTGGAAGATGGGTTGGATACCGACACCGAGTGGGGAACCTAAGACAAAGTTACCTCCCCTGCCTATTGATCTCATGCTAGATAAGGAAGTTCTTAAAGAATTTGTCAACAGAATAAGTATAATAGGTTGGTAATAAAACAATCAAATGTTGTTTTTTATATTTTGCGGGTGAGGGTCTTTGTTATACAAATTTATAGTAATAAAAAATCTGATTTTTTTTTAGGGGGTCTTTGTTATTTAAATTTTTAGAAATAAAAATAATCAATTTTTTGGGGGGGTCTTTGTTTTTTAATGAAATTTCAGTTATATAATAGTTGGCTGTTGACCTAACCAGTTTTCTTGAATTCTGTACCAGTACTAACCTTGTTCTCCGTGAGTGACTGCCAACCTCTGCATGGTGGAGGATAGATGGTTTATGTGTGACTGCCAACCTCTGCATGGTGGAGGATAGATGGTTTATGCCACATTATATCGTCTTAAACCAAATATCAGAAAACATGGGCCTTGCTAAGTGTGCGATGTCTCAAACCTTGGATCCATAGCCATAATGGTCTTCCCGGTGCCTCAGTGGTTAAAAGGAACCAATCCTCTTACCAAGAGACTTATCTATGTTTGTTTTGTCTGATTTTTTACATTTTAGTCGCAAATTCCTTACAATAGTGTGTTATTTACAAGCATATTTTTTTCTTAGATTAGGCCTAAACTTACTTGTCACCTGTGATATATATCCGTTGGTTGGCTCACTCTCGATTGTTTGTGTTACAGGTTGGATATCCAGGCAACAGTTTGAAGAGACATGGATGTGTTTACTGGGGGTGTTAAATCCTACATCTTTGGATCACGAAATTTCACATGAGGTGAGTCTTATATGTATATTACCTACATTATGATAAGAACATACAATAAAGTGGGTCATTTCTACAATGCCAAAATTTCAGCATTGATTTTGTAGATTTTGAATTGGTTATGTCATAAATTTGAGGAAAAAGGTTTAACTGCCAATTTTAAAGACCCAAATTTGTAAAGATCAAGGGAAGCAAATTGGACAGAAATATTGTTACAACAACAAAAACAATCTTGAATTGCATGAATTTAAAAAATAGACTGAGAATCTTCTTTATTTTATGATTTTATAATTCTATCATAATTAATTTTAATCATAATTTGAAAATCATATCTCTGTATTTTCAGGAGGAGGTTGAGAGAACACACTGTATGGTGCTGGCTGTTAGAGCTATCACCAATATGCTGGTACAGACTATGATTGTACCCTCACCAGGTAATCCTACACAGGGACAGTTCGACATACAACCGAGGGATAAGCCGCTAGGGTTCTTACATACAAGGTAGGGTTCCTCAAGTCTTTAAAGGGGCTCAACTTCAGATATACGTGTAGGATAAAAAGGTTGAATTTGATTGAAATTTTATAAAAATAAATTAAAGGCATTTTTAGGATTAATTATTCCAGAAACAATTATTTGAAGTAATTGGTATTATGTATAGAATCTTTTGTGAATAAGGTGAAAAATGTTTATTGTTTGTTTTTCATGAGATTTCTTGCACCACATGTAAGGAAGCTGTCCAGCTAGCTTACAGAAGGTTGGTGTACGTCTAGGGTCTTCCTCCCCTGTTAAAGCTGGAAAAGTAGCCAAATGACCCTGACTGTTGGTGTGATGTTAAACTTGTGAGTGAGAGAAAAAATATTCATGCTTTTTATCTTCTGTTTCAGGTGTGGTAAAAAGCTGACAGTGATTAGAGGTGTTGTGGAGAATGAAGTACAAAAATTGTCTGCAAATAACAGGTAAATTTGTCGTCTCCTTTAAACAAAATCCTCACGAGATACTAATCATATACCAGCACTGATTCTTAATTATCTAGCAAAATGCGTTTATAAGATTATTTTGCCAAGTAATTGTAAATTATGATATTTTTTATTTGAGACTTACCATCAATCATTTCTTATTTGCTTCATGAAAATGATTCTTACATTAAAATTTCAAATTAACATCTATGATTTACTCTCAAGAGCTGTGTATGTGTGTATTAGGCATTTCTGAGAAAAATGTTGGTTTGCATGTACGCAACTGACTAAAAATTTCAACAAAAAAAAATTGTCTCTACTCTAGCTTTTCATTTTCAGTACAAACATACACTAGTAATGTAAAGAATAAAAAATCTTACCTACCCACGTACTGTTAAAAGTTTTGGTCACATAAAAGCAAACCAAAATTTTTTGTAAGGTTGTCCTTATTGTTATGAATATTTATAGGGGAAGTTCTACTCACACCTCAGACTATGTAAAGTATAATTTTGATTCCAACTTGGAGAGAGACATGTGTGTTGATGAATTCACTCTTGGACAGGTGTGGTATTTATTATCTACTGTATTAACCCTTTACCTCATAATACCGCATTTCCCCGCACCTGATAGGACACCAGTTTCCATGGTGATGTGGTTATTGACATGCTTTTTCATCAAGGCATCAGCCAACATCTGGTTGAGAAACTTATATCTTTTGTGTATGAGTCTAAACTGTATTATTGCCTCATAATACCGCATTTCCCGCATCTGAAGCAGACGACTTGAAAATGTGGCAAAGGTAGCCATTGCTTGTAATGAATAATGGCTTCTTTTGCCACAATGTTTTCCACTCAGTCAGGGAGAAATAACCCAATCTTGTATATGTTTTGTATATTTGCTGTAGAGTCCAAAGTATGCTTTCTACGCAAAGGGTTAAAAACTTTTGTCAAAGTTATATTTTTTAGGGTTTAAATCTTTGACCTAGGACAAGGTTATAAAACTTGAGATTGGTCTGTCTCCAATCTCAAATATAATATTTTTTCTATCTATGTTTCTGATGTAATTATTATGTAGCAATGATTATATTGATGATATGTTATTCTGCCTGCATAATTGATCTAATTAGATTAGAAGTGTTGTAGGGAATGAAGTGCAAAAATTCACATATCTTCTAGATTACATTATATAATCAGTATCAAAAACATTACATAAGATGTCTTTATATCAGTGTTTTTCAGTGTATTTTATATAAAGGTTACAATGTTCAGTTAACATGAAAACATCATATGCAGGTAGTGCTTGTACAAATACTCGTATTTTCACATTTGAAGGTTTCAATAGAATCCATATGGTCTGTTGTCGGAGTTTTAGAATCTAACACCAACATGTCAGAATCCGACACAACAGATTCCATGTCGATGGATAGTCCGACACACCTTGAAATGAATTCCAGTACCTTGGCGACCAGTCCATCGGATACAACCATTACTAGGGATCCGTCATTATCTGCCGCTGGTCTTGATGTACATTCCTGTCTTCAGTTTCTTCTAGATCTGTATCGACAATGGCTGATCCCTGGCTCCAGTAACAAACCACCACTTCTTTTGCTCAATGAAGTTATAAAATCAGTAAGTTAACTCTAATATTGTCTAATATTAGAATATTCTTGAAAAATGTCTTTGATCTGTGTGAACAAACTTGACAAATATTCTTGAATTTTGTTGTGATTTTTAAAGTTAATATAGTTTTAAATATTAAACATAATGTATACCTGATGAAGACTTGATGAAGTTGATAATACATGATTAATTAATGTAGGCCATGACTGTGGTCCAGTGGTTAGTGCACTGGACTTGTAACCCTGAGATGCGGGTTTAAATCCCAATCATGGCATATCATACCCTTTTATGAAAATTTGACAAAAATGTCAATTTTCCTCCAAATGTGGAAAAGTTACCAGCTCCTGGTTGAAGGGTATTTCAATAAATTAAAGTTTGTAGGCATGAATCACCTATTTTTTGATAAAGCTTGTAGGCATGACTTACCTATATTTTGGTAAATTAAAGTTTGTAGGCATGAATCACCTATTTTTTGATAAAGCTTGTAGGCATGACTTACCTATATTTTGGTAAATTAAAGTTTGTAGGCATGAATCACCTATTTTTTGATAAAGCTTGTAGGCATGACTTACCTATATTTTGGTAAATTAAAGCTTGTAGGCATGAATCACCTATTTTTTTATAAAGCTTGTAGGCGTGACTTACCTATATTTTGATAAATTAAAGCTTGTAGGCATGAGTCACCTATTTTTTGATAAAGCTTGTAGGCGTGACTTACCTATATTTTGATATACTCGTAATCTATAGGTTACTACATTATTCTCATGTTTAGGTTGTTTCATTGTCGGACCTGTTTGCTGAGAAAGAACAATTTGATTGGATGTTAGATAACATGTTTGAAGTATATAAAGCTCATCCAGGTGAAGATGAGATCGCTCTACAGTACCTGAATGTTGGTATATGTAAGGCTGCGGCAGTCGTCGGTGTGGTAAGTTATCTATTCTTGTATCTAGATTGTTGTCAACTCGTTGTTGTCAGTTATAGATTCACTGTTACATATAAATGATGTCTTTGACCAGGAAAAATAATTCATGGGAGAGTGAAGTTAAAAAGATACATGGTACATGTGAAGTATGAAATTTTAGACAACCAACTGTTGATTGTAGTTACTTAACACTCCAAAAAACACTAATTTCTAAACACAAACTGCGAAGATTGACTGAAATGTTAACCTGTTATATCTAATTTACTCTGCTGTTTTCAATATGAAATGCTTGCTTGTATTTATTTCAAGGGAAGATAAGTAAGGTTGTTATACTCTCCATTAATTTTCTGAATGTCTTCCTGATATTATTATGATTTAATTTGTATTAATAATAAAAATTTTGACAAAGTATTCAAATAAAAGAGAAACTGATACTCTAAAAAAACTAGGATTGATTTTCTCAAAAAGGTTACTCTTAATTTTGAACAAATTATACATATGGTGTTGTTTTATGATATACCTGGATATGTAAGAACTGTAAAATGTTAATTACAAAACAAGATCTAGCCTTCTATAGTAAGTATATTGATGGTTGTTTTATGATGTATTATACAGCTAAGGAATCACCAAGCACCAGTAAGTATGAACAATAAAACTGGATGCATTTTTTTGTGTGTGTTATACATATATAGTTACCATGGAAATGATGCTTGTGTATATATCTTGTGTATATATCTGAAAATGATGGTTTTATGTGAGGCATTGTGTATTTCTATTGTCAAGAAGAACATTAGATTATCCACAAATTTAACCAGCATTGTTACATTTGGGTTTTAGTAAATACACATATGATAGTGCTAAGTATGTAGACCAGTCATGAAATGCAGCAGTCTCATTGGATCAGTAACAGCCAATCAGATGCTTGAGTTGTTAGACTGGTCTACAAACTTAGTCTAACAATCTCAGACTGTGATTGCAAAAATTCATTACCTTCAGCAATCAATACATTTTTTCTTTCATTTAATAATTATTTATATTTTGCTTTGTATGGTGCCAAATATATGTAAGGTGGTAATGTCATTATGCAAACATTTTACTTTATCTCAGACTGTGATTGCAAAAATTCATTACCTTCAGCAATCAATACATTTTTTCTTTCATTTAATAATTATTTATATTTTGCTTTGTATGGTGCCAAATATATGTAAGGTGGTAATGTCATTATGCAAACATTTTACTTTACTTTTGATTTTTATTGAAACCAAAAAAAAACTTGATGTCTACTTAGCTTTGATGTGAAGTCATATGGCATGTATTTGTGATTGTCAGAGTTTTCTTTATCCATGTCATGATATAGTTTGTACTTATATAACGCATTTGGCATGATAATTGCTGTTAATTGTTTTGTTTATGTTTTAAATTCACTTTTTTTACTACAAAGGTATTAAAAGTTTATCAGTGTTCCACTATTATACCTTCAAATTGGAGAAGAACTTAAACTAGCATTTTTTCATACAATTCTTCATGAATTTGAATATTGAAAGAATGGAAGTGACCTCTGTGGTTGAGTGGTTATAGCCTTTGACTGGTAATCACTAGCCATTTACTGCTGTGAGTTCTAATCCCATGCGGGACCAAATCTCACACGTCAGGAAACTGGCCATCTAACTTTCGGTAGGTTGGTGGTTTTACATAGTTGTGTTGTGTGTAGTGTAATAAATTGCAAAAAATAATTTTTTAATGTATCCAGTGTTATTGTTGATTATTCAATCTACCCTTTTCCATGGATATTAAATTGAATCCTGCGGTTCCCTGAGATGGTTTCAGATTTATTTTGATTTGAAATTTATTTCTCCGCTCATCATTTTTTCTCAGCTCAACCATGTGTACCAGTGATATCACATCCCCCACCCACTTTGTTGCAAAATTATATATGATAGTTACATGATACCTGTTGTCTCAGAGATCCACTTTGCTGAGAATTTTAACAATTCTCAATACTCTGCTATTCTAAGAAGAACAATAAAATCACGTATTTTAGATTTTTACATTTTCATAATAATTTTATGCAAGATATAGAATACACTTAAGGCATGTTATTGCAGATTGTTTTAAATACATTTGCTTTCAATGTTGAAATGAGTCTAGTATTGTAAGACCTGAAAAATTGGTAGTTATAATCAGGTAATCTCATTATCAAATTGATTTATAGGGGAGTTATTGAAAGATTGTCTGAAAATAAGTGGCTGTGATGTTGAGATGGTCATTATTTGAGGTTTTACCATATTCAGAAAGTAATTGCTTCCCTTCCTTGTCTTCTCACTGGCTTCAAAAATTCTTCCTCAATCCTTCACCTCAAGATACACAGATTTTATTTTGATAGTTTTCATGGCATTTTACCATTTATTTGTATACAAATTGAGTCAAATATTCTTATATATTCTTGGTGCACCAGTCTAAACAGTCTGGTCTAATAGCTGACAAAACATCCAATGAAAAGCTATCCAGAAGTATTGACTGTCCAATGAAAACACTGGTCTGATGGAAGGTAACGAAATAATATTTAATTTCTACAACCCACAGCAGAGTTAATGTTCATATGGAATGTTTTCTGTTTTAGGACAATGCTACATCAGAGCGACTGATCAAGATCATTGATAATGGATTACGTAGCACTCACATTCCTAGCAAGCTAGCATCTTTACACGGTGTTCTATACCTGCTGGAAGCCAGCATACCAGAAGTGAACAAATTGTTGATTCCAGTCATTACAGACTTCCTTTTGAGGACTTTAACTTCAGTGTCTCAGTATGTTTTATTATGAATTCTTTGGTGTCATATCTAGACTTTGGGTTATTAACTGTGTTTTGAAACCAGTCTGAATTCTGCTTACCCACTGGTTGATTTTTTAGCAGTGCTTAGAACCAACCATTCAGAGGCTTTAAGTTTTAGACTGGGCTCCGAATGTAATTTCAGAATTGTAAATCCTGAAGCAAGCATTGGTGTAATGTCCACTTCTGTTAACAAAAAAGAAAAAAAAATGTAATTTTTTTATTTTTGTTTTGAATGGATTTTTATATGAAAAATAAACACAAATTATTGATAACGTTTATTAGAGCCATTATACTGTACTGGTATTTTATTTACAGACAACCCGTTTGCAGTCAGCGATATGTGTTGACAATGTGGGCAACTTCATTTTACATTCTAGAAAACTTCAGTGCTGATGTAAAAGATATGGACTTTCCTTCACAAATCTTACAGGTTTACTTTTAACTGATAGAATGATGTATTAAGTAACGATGTTTTTATTTATTTTACAATTATTTTATGTGTACTTTAATGCCTGAGGATAAAGGTAAAGTATAGTTCATGAAGGTCAACTATATACTATAGGTAATGAAAATCGACTCTACAGCATAAGTCATGATGGCCAACTGTACAGTATAGGTCATTTAGACTCACTGTGCTGTATAGGTCATGATGGCCAACTGTACAGTATAGGTCATAAAGGTCAACTGTACAGTATAGGTCATAAAGGTCAACTGTACATTAGAGGTCATGAAGGTCAACTGTACATTAGAGGTCATGAAGGTCAACTGTACATTTGAGGTCATGAAGGTCAACTGTACATTTGAGGTCATGAAGGTCAACTGTACATTTGAGGTCATGAAGGTCAACTGTACATTGAGGTCATGAAGGTCAACTGTACATTAGAGGTAATGAGGGTCAACTATATACGAGAGGTCTTGGAGACCAACAATACAGGTCTGCTTTTTCTTTTCCTGTATTAGCCTTTGTTCACTGCTTTTTCTGTACTAATTTTTTTGTATTTTAATATTGATTGTGATCTGGATAATTTCAGTTGGCTGTCAGTATGGCATCAAGTAGTGAAGAATGTGTATCTACCACTGTGTATCTGGCCATCTTGAAAGGATTGGAGAGGTTACTTTTAACTGACGTTCTTACTACACAAGATGCTGAAATCATTGTTAAACTTAGTGTTGACAGGTAAAACTTGGCTTCTGTTTATAAGTTTGATATGATTTTGAAGCAACGATTGGACATATGTTTAGAAGTATTTATAGATTTATTGTCTCAGAATGTTTCTGTTGTTGTTTCTGTCATTTTATTCAGGTTTTTTTCTTTCTATAGCAGGAGCCATTGATAGGCATCTTCCCCTCAAGAAAAATCTTTAGAATCATGTAGTTTTCCCCAAAAATTCAGTTCACATCAAGATTTTTCTTCCCCTTTTTGCAAAAATACTGTGTTTTCCCCCTGATTTAAGAAAAGGCCTCTTCCCCTACCTGTGAAAAAGTCATGGTTTTAGACAACTAGTGTTGTGCTTACACTTCACTTATGATATTTATGTGTGTTCTATGTTAAATCTAGACTGTGTAATGTATGGTTACCTCCGAATCTCCTAAATTGGTATCTTTTAGGTTAAATCTAGACCGTGTAATGTATGGTTACCTCCGAATCTCCTAAATTGGTATCTTTTAGGTTAAATCTAGACCGTGTAATGTATGGTTACCTCCGAATCTCCTAAATTGGTATCTTTTAGTATCAAGTAATGCTATGTATTGTTGCAGTGATCACATGCATTACTTGACCAATACCACTAATTTTGCCTGACTAAAATCTAGCTTTCATTGGGGTTTAATGTCGCACAGTGGAGAAAGATGCCAGGCATACACCTTAGTAGAACCACTGACCTTCTGTAAGCCAGCTGGACAGCTTTCTCACATATCAAATTGGTCTGATTCTGGGAAGGACTCAAACTCATGACAGTTAGGGGTTTGTGGTTATTGGTCCGAGACTAAACACTCAACCACAGAGGTCCCTTAAAGTCAATCTTAATTGATTCTTTTTGTTTTATTAATGTTTAAGGCTTCATTAAATAAATATTCTTATGAATTTTATAGTCTAGTGCTTAACAGAAAAAGGTATAAAACATTATATTGGTGACATGGGAAACCTATTCTACCATTCTTGTCCAACCCTGTTTTACTAATTCTCAACTAGCATTGTTTCTTGAAATTCTTGGGAAAAAGCTTAATAAGTCCTCTCTCCTTGTTGGTTGTTGGGCTTTTGTTATCTGTTTACAGTGTGACAATCAATGGAAGCTTAATTATAAATTTATGACTATATATTCATGTGAGGCACATGATTTCAATACAGTGTTAAAACCAACTGTCCTCTGGATCAAAACTGTTCTGTGCTACTATCGAGCAAATGATTTGAATTAAAAAGTAAATATTGAGAACCAGTCTGAAAACATGTGATATATGGGGTGGTCTTTATATTGTTGACTTGTAGAGGAAATATTGAGAGCCAGTCTGAAATTACGAGATATATGGGGTGGTCTTTATATTGAGGTGGATGTTAAGTGAAGTGTTATTTCAAATTGTGAGTGAAGGGGTTATTGTCACATCACCATGTTATGATGGCTATTTTAGTTGATCGTCTGTAATTGTTTAATCATGTCTACAGCGTTATTTCCAGAAACTTAAGTACGTTTTACCACATATACAAAAAAGAATTACTTCTAATTGTCAGTTATACCCCAATATTTGTAGATTTTTGTTTAATTTTGTGTTATTGTAATTCTTTATCTTTTGTTGGTTTTAATTTGTTCATTTTCCTATCTTGGGTGCATGTTGAAGGTTTATTTGATGAATGGACTACTTGTATGTTTATTATTTGCTTGTTATTTTGTACAAAATCTAAACTGTAAAATTTTTTGTTCATTTAATTGGTAATTCTGTGGGTTAATGTATTGAGAATTAAGAATATTATTTTTTGTGTATTCTATGTGTAAGGGGACTGTTCTTGTATACAACAAATTAAGGATTTATTGTTTGATATACTAGTGTATGATGTGGTTAGATTATTAGTAACACAATATAATTCATCAGTTGTGTACATGTATGTATGTATTGCAGCAGTTTTTATTGCTATGTTAATTGCTGTATCACATTTACTTGTAACAAGTTGACTTTCGGTTTAGACTTTGATTTTATAAACTAATACTGGTCAGGTAAACTGTCATTTAAACAAGTTAAGTGGACTGATTTTTGTCATGTGTGCTTGCGGTGAGCTTGTCCGTGTATGTGTGTCCGTCCTTCCAGATTACACTGGTCTAGACCATTACCCTGTCATAAGAAGGGAGATTTTGTAATAACTTGGCGCAAGTATTCACCATGATGGATAGGCATGTTGTGCCTAAGATCTGTGTGGGTAGCTCAGAAGTCAAGGTCACTTCTCGTTTTTTGCAATTTTTATGTTTATTTCATAATTAAATTATAATGTACTTTGTTAATTTATTTCTAGTTTTCTTAAGTAAGTATGGATAATTACTTTGTCTGTGTAGAGCTGCACATTTCAGTTTGTAGTCAGGTTCTCATGCTATTATTTTATGTATTCATATAAAATTATTTGTCATGATGTTTTTACAAACAAGACAAAGTTTCTGGTCTACCATGCTCTTACTGTTACTTCATAATTCATAATGTACTATGAAATATCCATCTCGTTAAAGTCTTGAATGCTATGATTGTCTTTCTGTGAATTGCTCTCAATTATTGTTGACTTAGATGGTTCAGGTTAGAACCGAAATCAGCGCTCTGCTGGCTCTGTTTGTGAATGTAGGCATTTCCAGGTTGCTTGGTTGGTAATGTGCATG
This sequence comes from Lutraria rhynchaena, assembly GCA_008271625.1. Taxonomy (NCBI): domain Eukaryota; kingdom Metazoa; phylum Mollusca; class Bivalvia; order Venerida; family Mactridae; genus Lutraria; species Lutraria rhynchaena. The sequence goes on along the minus strand of VIBL01000137.1, from coordinate 1,031,914 downwards.
ATTGTTCATCTATAGACCTAGGTTTAAGGCTCTGACATGTTGCCTATTTCTCAAGTTGATTTGTTGAAAGTTCCTTGCAGAATGTTTAGGGACAGGTTTATTCTGGCTAATAACTCAGGATAATTTGTTGGGTCAAATGACTGCTGTACTTCAGTGAATAATGAACAATTATAATTAAGTTCAATTATTCTTGGTGTACTTTTTAAAGCAATTATCAGAATAAGGTCGACTTGGAAAAGTTCCTGTAAGCTTGAAACTGCACAAATCTCAGTGACGCTTTTATCATTGAAGTCTTAATTGGTCAACATTATTTAGGCACATATTACAGTCTAATCTGTGTTTGTGTCTTTCCCAAGGGTGGCCTTTGTTCACAGGTTTGACTGTATTTCTATCAGATCTTATTATTGAGCTTTCAATAGGCTAATTAGCTCACCTACTTTCTGCATTCACAAAATGTCCTGATTCTTTGTTCTGTGTTTGACCTTGACCCTCCCTGAACGTCCTTGACCTTCATTTAAATTGAAAATACTGATAATTATGGAACTTTAGATTTATTACGTGAACATTGTATTTTTGCTGTTGTTGTTTGTGGTAATGTATTGTATTGTTAGATAATTATGTGGTTTGTTGGTATTTATAATTATAGAGGGATAGACCATTGGAGGGATGGTGTATAATGGAGTATTTAAGCCTGAAATGACCACACAGATCAAAACTTGGTGTGGAAACTGGCAATTTGGGGGTGGCAACTCTTGTATTCGTATACAAGTATGACAAATTTGTGTTTTTTTTTCATTTTGCCATTTTGAACCTTAATAAACCATTATACACCATTCTTTCAATGGGTTAGCCCTCTGTAGTTCTAATTGATTCAGTGGTTTTTCTATTAGTATTAGTTTATGATTGGAAGTTTATATTACTTCGTGATAATCAGATATTCAGATAGTGTTAGATTCTGCTTGATGGCAGGATTGTATGTGATGTAGTGATGATATGTATATGATGTAGTGATGATATGTGTGTGATGTAGTGATGATATGTATGTGATGTAGTGATGATATGTATGTGATGTAGTAATGATATGTATGTGATGTAGTAATGATATGTATATGATGTAGTAATGATATGTATGTGATGTAGTGATGATATGTATGTGATGTAGTAATGATATGTATATGATGTAGTGATGATATGTATGTGATGTAGTGGTGATATGTATATGATGTAGTAATGATATGTATATGATGTAGTGGTGATATGTATGTGATGTAGTGATGTGATATGTATGTGATATAGTAGTGTGATATGTATGTGATGTAGTGATGTGAAATGTATGTGATATAGTAGTGTGATATATATGTGATGTAGTGGTGATATGTATGTGATGTAGTGATGATATGTATGTGATGTAGTGGTGATATGTATGTGATGAAGTGATGATATGTATGTGATGTAATGGTGATATGTGTGTTGAATTGATGTCAAGTCACATTGAATTAATCATAAAAGTTATTATATAATTGTGTTGTTTGTGTATAAACCCAACAATGATCACTGTAATGGTCTCTGTATCTACCTCTGCTCTCATATAAGTACTAGTACTAGTCATATGTATGACTCATGAGATGTCTGGTCAGTATAAAGGTATGCTAACTTAATCATTCATTCTTTTCTCAACTTCTTGACTAAATGAGTAACAATGGTTACAGGATGATCTCACTCTTGCCCAGGCGTATCGTTTCTACAACTTTTCTCTTGTTTTAAAAACATTCCTATTTCACTGTTTTCAATAGTTAAAGAACTCAACTTCTGGCATCCATTTTGTCTTATAACTAATTCTTTTGGTTAATTTTTTTAAAGAACATGCTATTGTTTGTTGATTAGAATTAATTTTCAATAGATTTATGATTAAATTTTAGTATATTTTAGTATACTAGTATTGCTATGTTTTGTGAAAAAAAAAATTAACATATAATTTGTCAATAGATTTGTGATGATTTGATGTCTAAATTATGCATTTCTTCTCTTTTCTCGATATTTCCTTAATGCATTGAAATTACATACTCTATGATTGTGGGTGGGATAGTTCACATAAATATTCTATGATTGTGGGTGGGATAATTCACATACATATTCTATGGTTGTTGGGTGGGGTAATGCACATACATATTCTACGGTTGTTTGGTGGGATAATTCACATACATACTCTATTGTCTGTTGTATGATATTATTGTATTTTTCAGGTTATGTCTACCTAGCCCTCAAAGGTCATTAGCTGCCCTTGGATTGCTGTTCACCTGCATGTACTCAGGTAAAGCTGTTTGATCCTAAGACTTTATAATATAATCTCCTATCTCTTCCCAAAAATATTGGGTTGGTAGGTTGGAAAAACTTTTTCATGTATGTTTTTGTAAGTTCGTGTGAAAATGAAAATATCAGCATAAAAAAATTGTTTTAGAATGCTAGTATAGTATTTAGAAAAATAAATACACAGTGAATCCATTTGTTGTCACTTTTTATTTAGAATTTAGATCTGATTTGTTTCTTGTATTGTATTATGGATTTTGTGTTTTATTTCAGGCAAGCAGTATGATGGTTATAGTCCAAGACCCAGGGAGCATGAGGCGTTTAATCTAGAGGAACCTGGTAATTTACTACAGGATCCTGAATCGTTGATTCTTGCCATGGAGCGTGTTACTGTGCTATTTGATAGGTAAAAACTATTTGTTTGTAGGAAGAACTACAGTGCAACCTCTGCATCCCTTCAACAACAGCACGATTTTTTCCCATTGTACGATTTAACTATTAATTTAACCTCTCTAGAGCAACAACTTTTCATCAACAATATAATTTTGCTTCTCTGAAAGGGTATTGCTTTGGAGAGGTTGCACTGTAGAGTCATTTTTATGGTCATTTGACCAAAAACAATAGGGTAATTTTTTTTTTCTAAGTATATATGTCATACTTTAGAGGCACCATTCATCCAAAAACATTAACGTTATACCAGGATTGGTTGCAATTTTTTTTATTTTGCTGTCAGGAACTTAAGGGTCAAACTGTCTGTGGCTGCCTGCTATGTCTCTGGCTTTTGGTTATGTCCTTGTTTTATGGCAAATAAACTTATATTCACAAAATTGTTGTCATAGCTTTTTGAATTCTCTTGTTCCTCACTTAATCTGAAGTATGAATAGTATCTATACCTTTACTTTGACTCAGTACTTTTATTGGCTGCGACCGTGAGGTGATTCGGCCAAGATGTATAACTGAAAAATTGTTTTAAAATGGTGTTAAACACAGTGAAAAAAAGTATTTCGATCCTTTTTTCAGGTTTATTTCATCTATTAGAGAAGTATCATTTAATGTGTTACCATGGAGATTGTACTTTATTTGTTTTTTTTAGGATCAAGAAGGGTTATCCTTATGAAGCTCGAGTGATTGCACGAGTTTTACCAGCATTTCTGGCTGACTTCTTCCCGGCACAAGATATCATGAACAAGGTTATAGGAGAATTTCTATCGAGCCAGCAGCCATACCCGCAACTTATAGCAAAAGTTGTCTTCCAGGTGAGTTCGAAGAAAAACCTAATAAAATATTGTAAGACGTGAATTGATGGTGTGATATTTAGAATTATTCAAAATGGATATTTGGGCTGTCATACTGTCAGATTAATCAGTATGCTCTTGGTTGTGATACTAACTGACTAATGTTACGCATTTATTGTATTACGTTAGAATTGATCTTGACACTTATAAAAAGTTACTTAACAGAATTGCATTATTTAATTCGTTAAGTAATGTTTGTAATTGGTCAATTTTTTAAACAATATTTTTTTGACTATTGTTTAAGCAAAATATACTGTAAAATCTCAGTACACTTTTTGGACCAGGTAAATATGGTGTTAATGTTCAGGTTGTCTCAAGTTGAATATAGAGAAATATAGACTAAGGTTAAAAATGGAGGAAAACTCAGGGATGGAACAATTGGCTTTCTGTTAGCTAGCTAGAAAGCTTCCTCACATACTAAATTAGTTTGGTCCTAGGCGTGATTTGAACTCAGAGCAGCGTGGGGCTAATGATTTCTAGTCAGAGACCATAATGACCCGACCACACAGACCCCCCAGTAGTCTTCATAATGGGTGGTCTAGATAATCAAGTAGTCTTCATAATGGGTGGTCTAGATAATCAGGTAGTCTTCATAATGGGTGGTCTAGATAATCAGGTAGTCTTCATAATGGGTGGTCTAGATAATCAAGTAGTCTTCATAATGGGTGGTCTAGATAATCAAGTATTCTTCATAATGGGTGGTCTAGATAATCAAGTATTCTTCATAATGGGTGGTCTAGATAATCAAGTATTCTTCATAATGGGTGGTCTAGATAATCAAGTATTCTTCATAATGGGTGGTCTAGATAATCAAGTATTCTTCATAATGGGTGGTCTAGATAATCAAGTATTCTTCATAATGGGTGGTCTAGATAATCAGGTAGTCTTCATAATGGGTGGTCTAGATAATCAGGTAGTCTTCATAATGGGTGGTCTAGATAATCAGGTAGTCTTCATAATGGGTTGTCTAGATAATCAAGTAGTCTTCATAATGGGTGGTCTAGATAATCAAGTCGTCACTAAGAGACTTTTATCCCATATACTAGTATATTACTTCCATTTTCAGGTGTTCAGCAACTTGCATGATCAGAGACAACATGGTCTGTTACGTGACTGGGTTATGTTGTCGCTGTCCAATTTCACCCAAAGAACACCAGTTTCCATGGCAATGTGGTCTTTGACATGCTTTTTCATCAGTGCATCAACCAATGTCTGGCTGAGAAACTTGTATCCTTTGTGTATGAGTCTAAACTGTATTATTGCCTCATAATACCGCATTTCCCACATCTGAAGCAGACGACTTTTGAAAACATTGTGGCAAAAGAAGTCATTGCTTTGAATTAGTAATGGCTTCTTTTGCCACATGTTTTCCACTTGTTTTCCACTCTGTCAGTAAGAAATAACCCAATTATTTTGGATGAATTGATGTCTTGTATATTTGTATTGAATTTTGAAGAGTCCAAAGTATGCGTATGAGGCAAAGGGTTAAATTAGTTTTAACCCTTTTGCTCATATAGACACAGAATGCATCCTTGATATTTAACGGCCTATAAAGTGTTATTTTTATGAAGAATTACACTATAATAAGTGAATATGAAACCTTAATTTGAATTTTGTTAAATAGAAACTTGTTTTTGACCATTGTAATTATTTGCTTACATTTAAATTGTTATTAGTTTCCTGGACTAATGTTGGAGAATTTCATTTGTACATGAAATTCTTAACACTGTAATCCATTTCAATCAAAATAAATATAGACTTAATAATGTATGACCTTGACCTTCCTATCAGATTATCGTACGTACTGACTAGGATGGGTAAAATTGACGTGATAGATAGAAGACTTTTTTGTCTCTCCGCCCTCGACTTCTATGATCAACTAACTGATGAGAGACAACGACGTACATTCCAGTCGACGTTCCAGATAGCCAGCACTAACGTTCAAGACTCTCCATACGCTGAGTTGTTATCATGTGTCTCTAAGACTGCGTCATAGTTTGATTGTGTTTCCATGGTATCTGGCTTGATTAGGTTCAGTTTTGAGCCAAAAACAAACATTCACAGTGCACTAAAATGTTGAAATTTTAATTTGTTGTATGTGTGAACAATGCTTACTGGATAACTGGATAATTCAAGTGTCTGGTGAATCAAATGTACACCTATGTTAACATAAGTCCTGTCTGGCTTTTTGCATTTCTAAGGAGAAACTTGATAGATGTATGATAACTTGATACATTTTTTACATTTTTCATTTATAGTGTATGAGAAAAACATGCCTTGTGTAATAATTCAGTCTTGAAACTTATTTTTTACTTTCTTTTTGAAATTAGCAAATATGAAATATAATTTGACATGTTTTATTGTATTGTATTTTTGTGAATGTTTGCCAACCTTTTCTTATGCAATGTATAGTGAAATGTGATGTTTGTCTTAACTGGAATGAATTCTTATAGATTAATGAATGAATTAAAAGTATGTGTTTTAATATTTGAATTAAATTTTAGGTCTGAGGTTATGATGCTATAATTAGAAACCAGTCTATAGATTCTTGCATCTCATAGGTTGTTATGTTATAATAAGGAAGCAGTCTAAAGACTTTTGCATCTGATTGGTTATAATTCTGTTATTAGGAACCAGTCTAAAGATTCTTGCATCTGATTGGTTATTTCTGAGCAGTGTCTAAACCAATGGAACGGCTGCTTTTTTATATTGTTCTCCAAGTTTCAGTTTAGTAGGCGCAGACCTAGAGTGTGAAGTTTGTTTTAATTTATCTTTGCTGTATGAATGATTCCTTGATGAAAGTATTTCCAGAATGACGGACTTTAATCAATCAAAATTTGCAAAATAACAATCTTATTCAAATTGTCTTTACATAGTATCAAACAAATAATCATTGCTATATTTATTAGCAAGAACATTTATTTTCTCTTGAGTGAAAGGTTTGTAAGTAATATTTAGTATGAACCTGTGGCCAGAAAATAGAATACAGTGCAACCTCTCCCGACTGACCCTCTCTTGAACAACAACCTCCCTTGAACAATAGCATGATTTTTTCCCTCTGTACGATTTAACTATTAATTCAACCTACCTACAACAACAACCTCTCAACAACAACATAATTTTGCTTCTCCAAAAGGTTTTGCTTTGGAGAGGTTGCACTAGAGTCTTGTTTTATGGCTTTCTGTCTGATCCTAGTTTTTGGCACTAAACCAAAAGTTTTTAGCAGCAAATCCAATGTTCAAAAATATTTTTTGACAAATCTTTCCTCGTACTTTAGGAAAAAAAGTTCCTCTACCTACCTACCTTGTTTCTTTTTGTCAGTTATGCTTAAACATGGCTATATTTTGTCCCAGCCTGATGTGTATTTAAAGTGCACTGTACTGAATGCTTTTATGAGTATATCGTTAATTTTGTGTCACGTGATATCGTGTATGTGGTGTATACTTATATCATAAAACTGTTATGTTCTTGATGATATTGGAAGCATAATATTTGTTTTAATACCAAGCTATGTTTAAACCTGATATTGTTAATTATGACTCTTCATGCTTGTGGTTAGTTCAATAACCGTGCTCATAAGTCAGTGTAAAGTTGGCAATGTATATTATACAATTATTCAAGCTGTGAATAACGTATAAATTTTGCCGTACCTGTTAATTGCTTCAGTGCATGTTTTTTTTTGTATTACTGATTGTACTGGTGATGTTGGTAACGTATGTGGTCTGATTGTTGCTTGTATTATCAAAATACATTCCAATAATGTTGCTATCATTAAAAAATGTTAGTTTGTGGTTTTGAGACCCAAAGTTTTAACTCTGTGTAGGTAGGCATTTATTTTTTGGTCAACATTTTCTGCTTGTACTGACAAGAAAAAGCTGGAATTAAAGAACAAAATGAAAACAATTTTGTTGGAATCACAAAACACTTGAGAGTCACGGCATCTTTGAGATGGTTGCCTAACTGCAAACCAACAATTTTTTAAGGATTGCCTGATTGATGTAAATTTATTGTTGTATTGTTGAACACTGGTTTCATTTGAATTTATTCAAGGAGGCCAATGCTGTAGTCTGTATGTGTGTATCAATAAGTTCCATTTTAGTTCACAAGTTGTTGCTGAGACCTGAAGTACAGTGTAATGTGTTTAGAAGAATTATCTGTTTTTATTAAACTTGCATTTATTGTTGAAATAACCTCCTCGTGTCAGATTTGAATGTAAAATGGTATGTTGAATTTGTACATTTAGTTAAACGATCCCATATATTTGTAGCATTTTTTGATGATATTTGCAGCTATATTCTGTATTATATTGTGCTCAAATCTTAGCTCACAACATCCAGTTTCGTTAGTCTAAAATTAGTGATATGTGTTTGAAAAGCAGAAAATTAAGTCTATCTGGGTGAAATTTGTGTGAGAATGTGAGATTTTGGAGTAAATATAGATAAAGTGTTGCGTGTAGAAGGTACAAACAAGAACTTGAGGGAAATTGATCAAACAGGATATTTTGCTGTCATTAAAAATGTGATCTGCTTGTAAGATATGTGTAAGATGTATGGACTTATTTAGTTTTTCTTTTTTTTAATTGGTAATTTGGAAACTTTTCAGCTCTAATAGTGGAGGAACTACCCGGGTGTACTCCTAGTCGGAGTCACTGACCTTCTGTAAGCTGGTTGGACATCTTTCTCACATGTGATTTTTTCTGGTTCTGGGAGGGATTTAAACCCACAGCAGTGAGGAGCTAGTGATTGCTAGTCAGAGACCACGACCTCTCATCCATGGAGACCCCAAACTTACTTACTAATCACTATGATTTCAAGATGTGCCCCAGTTATCAAAGCTTATTTTGATTGATGTTATATTTTTATATATCTAATAGCAGTATGCAAGTTTTTTTCATACATGTGTTGTAAATGATAGAATAATTTTAAATAATTTTGTGTCAACCACAGGAAGGTGAATTGGTTTCATAATATTTCCATGTTGTCTGAGATTAACTATTGACTTTAGTTGCTGAAAGAATAACATTTGTTGAACTTTATGACCTTTATATTATATGTTTGGTACCTGGTTAATGATTGGTGTGATTCCATGGTGCTGGCACAATTAATTTCTAAGCCTGAAGTTATGACTGTGTCGCTTATATACAAATGGTGTTCAGTTAAAAATATACCAGCGTGTTCTAACTTCAAATTATGATCAAACCTGTGAACAATGGCCATCCTTGGGAAAGTCAAAATTATTGACAGATGGCCTTTATTCAAGTCAGTTTGTTCTAAATAATCAGTGATGGTTTTTCTAAGAATGGCCTTATTTCACAAGGTTGTCTTAATTCGTAGGTGATCTCAAAACATGGGTATGAGTTTAAATATTTTTGGTTTTAATTTTTCAGTGTTAATAATGATAAAACAAAGATCTTACTATAAACACATTATTCAGTCAGCATTATTGATCCGAACATGTAAAGAAACATTACTCAGCTATGTATTTTCAGCTGAAATACTTTGAGAATGGAATTGAGATTTGAGCTCAGAGATTATTCTCAAGTTCTGTGACATTGAGGCTTTGACTGAAAATCCTCGTAGTGAAAATACAATATTTATGTCTTGGGGAACAGTAAAAAATATTGTGTAAAGCTTAAAAGTCAAAGGGATAGTTGTCAAGGTTACTGTAATTCAATTTTTGTGTATAAAATGAGTTGCATGTCTGTTAAATTTAAAATGTTTTATTTATCAACTTGTTGAAGATCATGTGAGCAGCCTGTTTGATGGATAATTCTGTTTGAAAACTTCAGACATTATAGATGTACGTTATATAACTATATGTAGTTAAGTATGTGTTAAAAAATTAATTTCACTCTGCTAATATATGTGTATATCAACATAATGTATGTGTGGTAGGTATCTTCACTGCTTATAGCTTATTATGACTTTAGTGCTGTTTGAATTAAGATTTAATTTATTGATGTTGTTGTTGTTGTTATTGTTGTAAATCTTTATTGTATTTCAGGACTTATCTGGACCAAAATAAATTGCCTCTATAAATGCATTATTTGTTTCGGTACTCTTTTGAGAGACCATTATCCAAGGTTAATAACACTTGAGGTCAATCTCTCAATTTTAAAGTAAATGACTGAAATATATGCCCTTAGCTAAGATAGATTTTTTCGTTTGGGTTTAACGTCTCACCAACTGCCAGGATCGTTTGGCAACTTTCCAGCTTTAACAGTGGAGGAAGACCCCAGGCTTACTCCAAACAACTTCCTCAACACGTGAAATTTTGTCTCTGGTGGGATTCGAATTCACAGCCTTGAGTGGTTTGTGAGTGCAAGTCAGAGACCATATAAGATGGATTAAAAAAACAACACTTATGTACCCAACATGCTTCCTCTAAACAGAGACAGTGATGTATGTAAGAAATTGTGTCATAAGAGATGTATAAACTCTTGTATAAAACTTGTAGTAACTATAATATTCATTAGTGCGTAATTTCACATAAATATATTCTACACACACACAAAATACAACAGGAGACAGATTATATTCTAGGTATTTATTTAATAGCAAAAAGTTTTCTGGACTAGCTTAGAAAAGAAGAAGCATAAAACAAACTGATGTACACAAGAATTCACTAAAATCATGCACACACATCTCCCTACAACATTACATCTCCCTACAAGGATTTGAGGTTAAAAAACTCAAGATTGATCTCAAAGCTAAAATCTCATAATTTGTCTTTTAATGTTTTTAAGTTAAATATGATCAGACAACAAGGACATTATTGATACATTATTGTGACAGCATAATTGACCAGAATATGTAATTAAACATTAATCAACTCTGTCCTTTCAACCTTAAGACCTTGAAAATGAAATTGAGATTTGAGCTGTGAGACTGTTCTCAAGTTTTTTAACTTTGGGGCCCAGTTCTCCATCACAAGCAGCCGTGATGACCACAGATCATACGGCATTTAGGAAAATCAGAACTGATAAAAATGGCTGTGACAAATATGCTATGCATGTAAAGAAAATAGAGAGTCATTATGTAACCGAAAGATGAAATGAATTACTTGGAAAAATATTATGAATATACCACCTTTATATTGCCTGACAGAGCCAGCCAACAGAAAATAAATACACAGAGTACAATTATTTTGATTTAAGTAAAAACAACATTTACTCCATTAAGTTACTATTTTATGCCATTTGGTATACATGATTGAAATCGTCTAATATTAATCAATAGTGAATCATTATGTAACCACCCTGCTTTACAAAAATCATAAAAAGTAAGTTTAATAGATCTGTTTTATATTACAAGTTAAGAGATGAACATGAATCTTTAATACCAGTATAAATATAACGTTACCTCCCTAAAAAATGAGGAACTAGGAATAATGACATGATAAGAAGATATGTAATGACTAAATGTTATATTCACCAGGACTGACTACACAACAATCTTAATTTCACTGCAAGGATTAGTTATAATGATAATGTATTTTGTGGTCTGAATACAATTAAAACTTAACAGCTTTAAAAATGCATGAGAATATCACATGGTTTAATTTTATAACATTAAAAAAGGATGCAAACAAATTGCTATTTTATCACATTCCAATAAATTCTATGACAAATCATCTACATTTAGTTAAACTTTCTCATTTTATACCATTTTTAACAGGCTGGTGTAGAATATCAAATAGGTGCTTTCAAGCCAGGCACAAAAAATGCATGATATGAAAAAACCAGCGTTTTTAAAGCTGTTGTTTTTTCTACATGGATTTCTCATAAAATTCGAAATGAAAAAAGTGTTTTTTTTCATAGACAATAAAATCCAACAGCACTAATACTGTGAAGTACTAAAATTAAAATTAGACCAATACTGCTGTAGACTAAAAAAGTACAGACTAAATAAAAATATTAAAATCAGACAAAAAAAAAAGTTCAATCATGAAACAATGTTAAATACTAAACTATATTTCTGAAGGTGATGATACAAATGAACAAATGTAACAAAACATTGTTTTTTTGTTTTTATGTGAAATTGTCACTGAGGTTAAACGCTACTTTTCAACAATTTTTCCAGCAATTAATAAAAGTCCTTAAGGTAATAAAACTAAGATTTTATCATAGCATTGCCATGGTTACAATTTTCTAACATTACACATACATATTAATTCAAGTAAAAAAAATCAACAAACAATGTATACAATAATAAACACACTAACAAATTAGATGTAAGACAGGCCAACAACCTTATACAGTAACTGGTAAGGCCATGAAAAAATTAAGTTTTGTTTCTGGTTCACTGACAGAAGTTTTTTTCTAAACATATCTATCATACTTTAGAAGCATGATTAGTCCCCAAATATTTTCATACTTTGGATTTTGCTATTAGAAACTGTAGGGATGGTGCCACAAAATTGGATCGGTCAGGTGATCCAAAACGTAACTTCATTTTTTCTGGCATAAAGAGAAATATTTTAATACTAGGCACAACCATTGCGTATAATAAATATCTACAAACATGACTAGCGAATCACCATAGAATGGCAAGCGAAGTTTTTGTAATAAAAATCTTTGTAAAGTTATAGACAGATAGTACCATTAGAAATCTACTGAACACATAAAATATGAAAACTCACAATGTAGATTGTAATGCACAATAAAAGGCAAAAATGTAATAAACAACATTTTGATGAAAGCTACATTACATTCTGAATACAAATATAGTACTATAAAAAATATGCACTTCATATTTTTCTAAATGTACAAAATACATATTGGATGATTGTTTTAACTTATTAGTACATGTATTTTTTTTCACTGAGGTTTAAAATTGCACCAAAAGCCAGAGTGATTTGGCAAATTTCAAACTTTAATGGTGGAAGAAGACCCCCAAGCTTACACCTGGATAGAACCACCGACCTTCTAGCTGGACAGCTTCCTCACATGTGAAGTTTGGTCCATGGTGGAATTTGAACTCACAGCGGTGAAGGGCTAATGATTAACATTACACCAACATCTAGAGTCATTTGGCAACTTTCAAGCTTTAATGATGGAGGAAGACCCCAGGTGTACACCTGGATAGAACCATTGACCTTCCGTTAACTAGATGGACAGTTTCCTCACATTAATACAGATAAATCAACAGGTTAAAGTTCAAGTAGACAAAATACTGTCTGTAAGTGGTGAATTTATATACACATACGAAATCAGTATGTTTCAGAATATCCTGAGGTAAAAATTTTGATTTAACATAAACTGACTTTAACTCTAAAAACAAATTCATACCGCTAAAATAACACAACTTATATGCGATAATAAATAGCATCTTAAATGGTATTTCAAAAACAATAAAATTGAATCATTCAGCCCATTCAATAAGGATTAGTACACAAAACTTTTAGTGCATTTTCTTGTCAACAAGATATTGTACAATACACTTAATATAAAATAATAAATAAGTTAAATAATTTTAAACACCAATTAAAGAAACATATGCCATAAAACAGCTATATTTTAAATTCAAAAAAGCCTTTTTAAAGTTTCTATCTAGCATACTTCAAAAGTTTGGTAAATTTACAACTGAATGTCAGCCAAAGTATAAAAAAATTAAGTTTGTTCATGACTTTTTCAAGTATCAATCTAGATTAGATATGATAAAACTGTATAAATGAACTTCCTATAAATATTAAGAAATACAACATAACATCATTTTTCCTTAATGCTTGCCATAAACATCCAAACAAATAAAAAAACAAATTACTAAAATTGATTGTGCAGATAGATTTTTAATCAAGGCAATTCACCTGGATTTATTTTAATTTAAGCACATGTATTATTTTTTAGGAATTAATTAACAGAGGATTTACATACTTGTGACAATACCCGTCTACAATCAATTATGGCAAGAAAGTATAAGATACAAACATTATGAAATTCAGTAAAACCTCACATTGCAACCACCTCAATATTACAACCACCTCATTAATCGGCCAGACATTTTTGGACCAACTTTCAAAAACTCTCTTATAATTCAATTTGATAAATAGACCAACACATTATTACGACCGATTTTTCGGGTCCCACACCAAAATTGGCCTCATTATCGAGATTTTACTGTATAATGAAATATATAAAGTAGAAAATCAGTTAATAGGCCGACATAAAAGCACGACTAGCCTACAGCAAGCAAAATAGGAAATTAAATCATTTCTGAATGTTACGCAATGATCCACAAAATGTCTGAGTCAGAGGATTACGACCTGCTCGGACATGAAATCATCTACCTTCAACATGAAGTAATTGTCATTACCTTCTTCAGACAATGAACTAACTTTCAACTTACTACTGCAATGAGACATGAAACAATATGATCTTAAAAGTTGACAACCAATGAACAAAAGAAAAGATTCTGACTAATTAAAAAATCAAATCATAAAAATTTTAACAGAAAACCAACAATAAATAAAAATCTAGTTATAATGATAACATTACATCAAGTATCTTACATTGTAAGAATTTCACTTTCAATATTAAGTTAACTAAACAACAATATACAAATTTTGCAATATTTAAGGCCAACACTCATTGAAAATGACTGAAATAACAGTATGTCATGATAAAATACAAGTTTAGGTGTTTATTAAAAAAATCTTTAAAGCAAGACAAGAAATCTAAGCATACATGCTAATAGAGATACACCCATACGTGCTTAACGTAACATTCATCAATTAGATAAAGCAAGTAGATAAAATACACGCACATGTATTGGTCCAGGAAGTTAGCATTGGAATTTAGTGATAAGACAAAAAGAAGCTTATAAATTTGTACCATATATAATAGTGCATAGTACAAGCTTAAGTCAAATTATTAAAAATTTTCCAACATGCATTCAAAAATGGAATGATGAATATTATATAAATATTGGAATGTTGCAATAAATTTATAACATAAAAAACTCACTGTACAATTAATAAAGACAGAATATTTCATTCAAGTTTTAGAATAAAAAAAATTCTTCATAGTGCATAAAGCACAGGAATGTGTCTTTATTTAAATGATTTTATAACAAACACATAGGAATATGGCTTTAATATTATTTCTTTTCCAGGGCTCAACAATTTTTTTCAGACTGCTCGTCCAGCAAGACGACTAGCTTAGAATTTTAACTAGTTCCACAGCAATTTCAGCTTGTCCTGAGTGGATTTCTACTCATAATTACGAGCAAACGAGTGGATTTGTCGAGCCCTGTTATCATAAAAATATTTTTGATGTAAAAAAATGAGTATTAAGCTACTGAGACAGTTTAGTGTAATACATTTTGTAGATTAACAGATGACAATGGAATCCAGTAAAGAAGAACTTTCATTATGGTAGGATGCTTAAAAAAACCCCATTAAGTTTCCATGTTAATTGTTGCCAATATATTATCTGAAAAAAATAAACCTTTAGTAGTCAATGAAACACAAAAATATTTGGCTGAAAAAAATGTCTAGAAAATAAATTTAGGATAATATTTTGCTTCTTGTGAAGGAATCATATTAATTTAATTGAGACAGTAATAGTAAAATAATGCTAAATTGGTGAAAAAGGAAGAAAATAACATTAATAATATAACATAAGACATGTAGACATATAGAGACATATTTAGATCCGACTTAGACTGAAGTTTTCACACACAAAATTACACATAAGGATTTTTTTTTTTGATAATAATATGGATCCATAAAAAATACAATTATGTAAAAATGGTACTTCAACCTGTCTGAACCAAATAGTAATAAAATATGTCAATAAGAGTGTACACCACATTTATCTATGAAACTTTTAAAATAATCCAAACAGGTTATGTTTCAGATTTAGCATTTCTCCAAGTTGTATGCCATGATAATTATAAACAGTACTCAAGATATGGAATGTCAGAGTCTACAGAAAAATAGAGATTAATCTTAAAATTCACATCTCAAGATTAAATATTTAACATTTAAAGACGTTATAAATCCATCATGTTATAAAAAGACCTTGTTTAGTGTTACAAAAGTCAATGGATAAATGAATAGTGATATAAAATAATTGTGTGAATTACGAGGGAAGTTAAAGTATCGTGTAAAAAATCACCTGTTTACATAAAGAGATCAATACTACTTTAATTACCATCTGAGTTCAAAAATATACACAGTCAAACCTGTGAACAAAGGCCACCCTTGAGAAAGACAAAATGTGGCTTTTATTAATAACTTGCCTTTATACAGGGGTCAGTTTGTTTTAAATAATCAGTGACAGATTTTCAAATAATGGCCTTCATTTACAGGGAGGTTTTTACTTGGGTGCAGCTGAAAACACAGGTTTGATTGTACAAACAGAAGGTATGACTATAAATTGAATTCAATATCCACTAATCATCAATAATTGTGGATTCATAAAGGTTGGATGATAAACGAGATAAAAAGAATAAAATAATAATGCAAAATATTAACACAGATAAAAAAACTGGATTTCTCAAGCAAAAAAGGCCAATAGAAAAAAATATTAAATATTGAAGGATACCATATTAGTTACACTCTTAGACACCAGCAACATACATACTAAAGTAATTGTTTAAAGCACTGATACACATTTTAAAGCAATATGATAAAGACTTTCACAGTTATACACTTTTTAGGGCTAACATTAGTTTTTTCCATCTTTATGTAATATGATAAATTATCAATGTTTATACATTCTGGGTTAAAATGTGTTTTTCCACATTTTTATGCAATATTATAAGATTTTCATAGTTTTCACATTTTAGAGTTAAAATGTGTTCTTCCATACAAATGCAAAATAGAGCCTCCAAAACAAACAGTTAATAAAATCATAATTATAAAAGTTTCTAGGCCAATAAAAGACACAAAGCATTAAGCAGCTCTTGATTATAAAATATATAATTAAATGATTATTGATTATCAGAGATAAAATTAATAACTTAATTACAAATAGCTGAACACAAAAATGAAATTACCATAACTTTTCTACAGTAACAGAGCACAGGCCATATAAAAAGAACAATCTTAATATTGTATTATACATAAAAAAATTTGCAAAATTAAAAAAAGAAACATTTTCTCAACGAAAAAATATAATAATAAATTATTTACTAGTGAAGCATTTAAATGGTTAAATGATTAAATGCTGACAAACAAAATAGAACAAAGTCTCCAGCAGTGATTTCTACAATAACTTAAAACAATAACAACCAGTAACATGGATTCTGTTGATTAAATGCAAAAAAATTTCATGGGAACAATAAAAACGTTTGAACCCACACCACTACAATGACAGTGCCAAGCCATAACAAATCCAACCACTTTACCCACTGAGCTATTGCAACAACCAAAAAAATTTAGGCAAACAACCTGGATAAATTGATTTCAATTGCATCACACAAATGAACAACTCATACCAGTCTACAACTCAAGCATTGGATTGGTTGTTCCATAATTCATTTTTTAAATTGGCCAATGAAATTGCAGCATAATGGTATTTGGCAGACTGGTATCTGAACTCACTTTAATGAATATGGTCTAGGCAGTATGATTTGAGCACAAAAAGCGTAAAATTATTGACTTTCATATGAAAAATGATACAATGGTCCCATCAGTTTTCAGCCTATGTATTTGAATTAATACATTTTAAAAATATCTTTTTACAAGAAAGTACATAAGGCCATTTTAGTCCAATAAAGCTTACAAAAATACCATTCAATCACTGCTTTTATGTTTATCAATAAATTAATCTGTTAAAAATCATAAAATGAAAGAATAATCAAAGAAACTTTTCACAAAAATTATTGAAATTAACAACAAGTAGAAAGTTAATGTCAAACATAGTAATTCATTCATGTTGACATCATCAAAAAACTCAAACACCTAATGACTAATTAATAACTCAATGAATGATAAACTATAAAACAATGTACAGACAAACCTGTGAAGAAAGACCACCCTTGGGAAAGATAGAATGTGACCTTTATTCACAGTTAGCCTTTATTCAGAGGTCAGTTTGTTCTAAATAATCAACAAAGGTTTTTCAAAGAACAGCATGGTCTTCATCCAGAGGTGACCGCAAAAACAGGTTTGGCTGTACATTAACAACTTGTACAAAATAATATGAGGTCAGTTTTATCACTCTAATACAGAATCACACCATTGTCCACAACTTTTTCGGCTTCCCTCGAGAATGAACACCGGAATTTGTACCCGGAACATACCAGTAAGACAATATTCAACAAATACAGAATCACAGCGCAGGGAACCAAATAGAATGAATATCCTACGTTTGTATAGTCCTCAATAGAAAACTTATCAATGTCATTGTTTAGCAGGAAATTCTTCTTCCAGGTGGTAAGGAATAGAGCCAGGAACACGACCATGTCGAGTAAAGCGAACAAGACTGAAATATAAAATACAAACACAGTAAAACCTTGATAATGAGATCACCTTCATGACCCAAAAATCAGTTGTAATAATGAGGTGGCCTCATTGACAAGTTGAATTATAGGAGAGTTATTGAAAACTGGTCCAAAAATAAATGGTCTTATAACAAGGCGGTTGTAATATTTTGGTGGTCGATTTGAGGTTTTACTGTATAGATTATTATATACAATGAAAATAACATACCACCCCTCTTGTCAGCTCAGTCGATAAAATCACCAGTAAGGACATATTATTGAGAGGTCAGGCCATTGTTAAAAGATTTGGGTTAGGGGTTACATGACCATGCTTGCATTTTATTCCAATGCT
The DNA here is from genome assembly GCA_008271625.1 of Lutraria rhynchaena. Lineage (NCBI taxonomy): Eukaryota > Metazoa > Mollusca > Bivalvia > Venerida > Mactridae > Lutraria > Lutraria rhynchaena. The sequence continues at coordinate 1,013,531 of VIBL01000137.1, read as the reverse complement.
CCCTTGACACATAAAAAAGGGACAAATAATAACTAACAAACATTAAATCAAGACGGCTAAAAAAAACTTGAAAACATCCTGAAACTAAACTTTCCACAGTACAGCGGAAACCCAGTAAAATGGCCAAACATTCTGGTCCCAACTTCATTACTAAATAATTATAAAATCCCCTCTAGACTGGCATCCCCTCTAAACCAGCCAAATTACCTGGTCCTTGGCAAGACCGGTTTAGAGGGGTTCCACTGTATATACTTACAGGCAATGCCATTCCAGAGATACAGGCCCATGGGTCCTGTAATGGTCTCGATGGGCTTGCCACATATATTAAACACAGCAAACCCCATTGAAATAAGCCCAAATACCGCGCTTAAAGCTGCACTGATGATTGGTGTCACCCATAATCCGTAGTTCAATAATCCCAGTTTATACAATTCTTCTCCATCTGTACAAAAAGAACAAAACAATATTATACATCAAGACAAGAGAGCCATGATGGCCCTGCATTGCTCACCAGAATAAATATTAATTAACTTGTTATTAAAAAGGTAATAAAGGTACACTTGTGGGCAAATAATGGGGAACAATAACAAACTTAATAAAAGACCATCAAAGGATACTACAAAAGAATATTCTTGATGACTGAAGGATGCCACAGACCAATTTGGTGATGATCCAACCACTGCTTCATGAAAAGAAGTCATTTTAAGGTATTTCTATGTTTAGCTCTAGCAGCCCCTAATTGGGGCCAACCAATTTGTTTTCACAAATCTGATAGAACACTATCTAAAGATGCTAAAAACCAAGTTTGGTAATAAACCATTCATAGAAACGTGAGAAAAAGTCATTTTAAGGTATTTCTATTTTTAGCTCTAGCGGCCCCTAAAGGGGGCCAACCAAATTTATTTGAGCAAACTTGAGAAAGGACCATCTAAGGATGCTACAGACCAAGTTTGGTGATCATCCATCCATTGGTTCATGAGAAGAAGACGATTAAAGGTTTTTCTATTTTTAACTCTAGCGGCCCCTAAAAGGGGCCGACCCAATTTTTTTAGCAAATCTGATGAAAGTCCATATAAGGATGCTACAGACCAAGTTTGGTGATGATCCATCCATTGGTTCATGAGAAGAAGATGATTAACGGTTTTTCAATTTTTAGCTCTAGTGACCCAAAAAGCGGTCAACCGGAACGATACGAGCAAATTGCAGTTAGAACTTCAAAAGGCTTCTACACAGCAAATTTGAAGTAAACCCGACTGGTAGTTTCTGAGGAGAAGACCATTGTTGACGCCAGACGCCTAACGCCGGAGCGTCCACCTTCCCATCCTAACAGCTCACCCTGAACCTTCCGTTCTGGTGAGCTAATAAACAAGAGGGCCAAGACGGCCCTTTTTCCCTCATCTGAGTAAAGATTGCAACTTGTATGGTTTTCCTGTGATTTGACCTGGTGACCTGGTTTTTAACCTGAGTTGACCCATGTTCAACCTGATCATGATATCATTAATACAAACATTCTGACAAAGTTTGAGGAAGATCCTAATCAAAACTGCAACCACTAGAAGGTTAACAAGGTTTTTCCATGATTTGATCTGTTAACCTAAATTTTGACCCCAGATGACACATGTTGAACTTAACCAAGATATCGTTAAGACAAGCATTTTGACAAGGTTTGGTGAACTTTCAATCAAAACTGTAACCACTAGAGCGTAGACAAGGTTTTTCTATGATTTTGGCCTGATGACCTAGTTTTGACCCCTGATGACCCATGTTTGAACTTAACCAAGATATCATTAAAACAATCATTTTGACAAGGTTTGGTGAAGATCCAATTAAAACTGTTGCCACTAGAGGGTTAACAAGGTTTTTCCAGTGCTTTGACCTGGTGACCTAGTTTTTGATCCCAAATGACCCATGATCAAACTTAACCAACATATCATTGAGACAATCATATTGAGAAGGTTTGGTGAACCTCCAATCAAAACTGCGACCCCTAGAGCATCAACAAGCTTTTTCTATGATTTGACCTGGTGACCTAGTTTTTGACCCCAGATAACCCATGATCTTAACCAAGATATTATTAAAACATACCTTCTGACAAAGTTTGATGAAGATTCAATCAAAATTGCAACCTCTAGAGCATTAACAAGGTTTTCAGATGTACTGCCCTAGTGACCTAGTTTTTGACCAGAGATGACCCATATTCGCCCAATTTTTTAAAAACAATAATAAAAACATTCTGACAAAGTTTCATGAAGATCCAATCAAATCTGTGATATCTAGAGTGTTCACAAAATTTCCATTCTATTTGACCTGATGACCTGGTTTTTGACCCTAGATGACCCATGTTCGAACTTGTCCAAGATATGAATGAGACCAACATTCTGACCATGTCTGATGAAAATTCGCTCTACAGTGTGACCACTAGAGCATTAGCAACCCCCAGGTGTGGACGACGGACGATGGACTACGTGCTCAGGTGAGCTAAAAATGGTCAAATGTGATCATGTTTTGAATATATTATATTCCATTATTTCTCATCATTGATTGTCACAGACAATTACATGATATTCAACAATCTATAAATCTTGCAACTTGTTCCATCTTCAAGCAGCATTATAGACATTCATGAATTACAAACATGAAAATAAATCTAGCCAGTATAACAAGACATTTATGACTTACAAGACAGAAGACCAATAGATCTGATCATTAATGGGGTTTATCAGCAATTTGACATAAAAAATCACAAAAATTGAAAACAAAAAACTTATTTTTGGATATAATTTCATCTACAGTCAAACCTGTGAACAAAGGCCACCTTTGGGAAAAACTAAATGTGGCATTTATTGACAGAGGGCCTTTATTCATGGTCAGTTTGTTCTAAATGATCAGTGATGGTTTTCAAAGAATGGCCTATATTCAAAGGGTGTTCTTTATTCGGAGGTGGTCACAAACACAGGTTTGACTAAATTGTATCCACTTTTAATATTACAATTAGTTTCAACCATATTGAAGTATTAACCATACCTGTTCTGTTACTAATTTTTTCTGAGATGTACTCAGAGGCTGATTTAGTGTCTTCGTCTGTTTTTCCATATAAAACACAAACCCCATGGGATGGCTCACAAGTCACTAAAAAGAAAAAAACAAGTAATTAATCTACAATTAATATACTGAATTATGTTCAGAGCATTGGCAGATCTGAAATTAGGAATGGGCTAAACCCAGACTGCCAGAACCAGTCAGTTGAAAGGGCTTACAGAGCAAGTCTACTGAGACAGTTTACTAACAGAACCAGTCAACTGAGATAGTTTACAAACAGGACCAGTCAACTGAGAGAGTTTACAAACAGAACCAGTCAACTGGCAGAGTTTACAAACAGAACCAGTCAACTGAGAGAGTTCACAAAGAGAACCAGTCAACTGAGAGAGTTAACAAATAGAACCATTCAACTGAGAGAGTTTACTAACAGAACCAGTCAACTGAGAGTGTTTATTAACAGAACCAGTCAACTGAGAGAATTTCAATCATGCTAACAGAACCAGTGAACAAATGGGTTCATGCTTGAACTACAGAACAGCTCTGGTCCGTGTTGGTTAAAAGACACTAATACAGAACAGATCTGGATGAACTGAATATCGGCAATACAAGGCCTGTCTTAATGGGCTATCAGAGGTTGACTTACAGTGAAATCCTTGAGGAATTTCAAGCAAGATGATTTTCATGAATAATGTGATTGTATTTGAATTTGAATTTCAAGCAAGATGATTTTCATGAATAATGTGATTTGTATTTAGATAATTAGTACTGAAACTTCACTTGATAACATACACAGTATCATACATTGTCTTTAATGTCCTTTTTATGCACGATTAGCTTAATTATTGTACAGGTCAGATATTCACCCCATAGCAATTTATACTTTATATCACACAGATAAACATTCAGCATGTCAAACAACACACAATATAAAACTGTGGAGAAAACTTATTACTGGGAATGTCAATAAAAACTTAAACACACATCAAAATATCCAAGAGTGTTAAGTCAATTGCAGAAAAATTTCGTGATCACGATCATCAATATCACGAGCACCCAACTTATCTCATTTTGTAAAGTCCTGTCAAAATTAGTTCTCAGTTGTGTATATGTGAAGTAAGAGGCATGTTATGCACAGGTTGCCTTTATTCAAATGTTTATTATTGGGCTAACAGAGTTCAAACTGATTTATTAGCCAAAACTATCAGTGGGCTATTTCCCTCAAAGCTGCAAGTTCGAATCTCATCTGTGACAAAATTTCACATGTGAGGAAGCTTATGGAAGGTCAGTGGTGTGGGCCTGAGATCTCCCTCCAACAGTAAACCTAGAAAGGTCACCAAATGACCCTGGCTGTTGGAGACCTCAGCAAAAACATATTGAGTTAAATTTACCATTAGCTCAAGTACATAATTTTAAGAAAGGTCGCAAGTCTGAATAGAAATTTATTAGTCCCGCACTTAGGGCTTATGGGGGTCAGCATAAAGACTGAGCTTATCATATCAATGAATGTGAACTGAAAAGTAACCATTGTCCATCTGAGATATTAATTTACAGGTGCCTGTAAACTACGGTTAGAAAGTACCCTCAAACCTGTGTTTTCAGCCACCTCTGAATAAACACCACCCTGTGAATGAAGGCCATTCTTTGAAAAACCATCATTAATTATTTAGAACAAACTGACCTCTGAATAAAGGCCATCTGTCAATAAAGGCCACATTTTGTCTTTCCCAGGGGTGGCCTTTGTTCACAAGTTTGACAGTACTTTGAAAAGAACATGACATGACAGAATAAAATAAACTGATCAATTATACATACTGTGTAAAACACACATAGAAGTATTAAACCACTGAATATATAAAATATTGATGTTGCTGGGATGTGTCACAACGAAATATTGATTACTTATATTAACAGCCGATCCTGATTCATGAAAAAAAAAACCAGCAAAGTTGGTTTATCAAGACTATCTTTCAGTACATTTTACACCTTAATTAACTTCCCGAAATGCATCAAGTAAGATTACTATAAGTTTTCACCGGTTTTAAAAATTTACAAAAATCTAAAATATTTTACAAAGATGTTATTTGAAGAACAGAGAGAGATACAGACGTCAGTTGATCAGTGATCACAGTCATTTCCCTAGCAGTCACTAGTCAAGTGAAGTAAAAACAGTTCAAGCATACAAGAATTCTGTGTTTCTCAGGTTTGTTTGGATGAAGACCTTATAATTGTATATGCCTGGGTAGAACCACAGACCCTATGTAAGCTAGCTGAAAATCTTCTTCACATGTGAAATATTGATCTCGAGTGGGATTCAAACACACAGCAGTGAGAGATCAGTGATTACTGGTCAGGGATTATAACCACCTGACCACAGAGGTCACATAATTCTCACAAATTATCTTAATCTACTGACAAGAGAGGTAAAATTATCACAAATTATCTTAATCTACTGACAAGAAAGGTAAAATTCTCACAAATTATCTTAATCTACTGACAAGAGAGGTAAAATTATCACAAATTATCTTAATCTACTGACAAGAAAGGTAAAATTGTACACATAAGGTGCATATAGCGTTTTACTATTAGAGCGATTCAGTTTCACATGAGTTTAGTACTTTTTACTGTAAAATGCGACTGTTTGTACAAACTATTTGCCCAGCCATATTTGTAAATTCATGACAGTCAACATTAGACAGTACTATTTAATCATGAGGCATTAGAAATAAAACATACACCATGCATGTGCATAAATGAAAGACATCCACAAAAAGAAATTTAATTCGTTAAACAAAAAGCATTATGGCAGTTGGTTTCACATTTCAATTGATACCATCACAGATATGATGTTGTACAAGCACACATCATTGTTCAATTTACTGACTTTGTCCAAATACATGGGTGTGTCTAGTAAATGATTAAACACAATAACATTATCTGATAAATTTTATATAATTTGAGATAAGAACCATTACGTTCTCATGTTAACGGCAAATTTGTCAATATCAGGTTTTGCTGTGAGTGTACTGATAATGACGAATACAAGGACAGGAATCCACAACAAGGATTGCTAATTCATTGAGATTAAATGCTGCCCAATACCTGTATATTAAATGTGTATAAAACCACACACACTTTGCATGATAAATTAATCAAAACCAAAAATATGTAACCAATTGTAAATTTTATCAATTAAACCTATCAGTGTCTATACACAGTCACAGTACTGACACACTGCAGTAACTATAAAGATTTATTCATTTATTTATCTGTTGTTTAACAACCCATTTGACAGCTATGGTCATTTCAGAGCTGCCCCAGAGAAAGGGGAGAAGATACAGGAGAACCAGGCCTACATATCCCCACTCTTTTCAAATAGACCTCCTGGTTCTTTATTGTGCCTGGTATAAATCACCAATACACACCTAATCCAGTTCTGTGATTTTCTAAATGTAGTACTGGGTTCAATAGTGGAGTGAGCGACACTGAAAAACATCCCTAAATATTGGAACCCAGAGCTGAGATTCGAACCCACGACCTTTTGATCGGTAGCCAAGCACATTACCACTGGACCACCATGCCACCCCTAACCATAGAGATAGATTTTGCAGTCTGACAGTAAGTTATATAAATTGGACAAGAAGAAATCACTTAGAAGACAAACAATACTCAATGCCTCCAGTACTGGTAATTTATACCCCATTTTTCATTTTATAGACTATTTGAAGGTATTCAAAAGTGGCCAATAAATCTGTTATGATGTGATGAATTGATAAAGCTTAAACAAATATCTTGAGCAACCACTTTTGACAATTATGCTAAATATATTGTGGTCAAGTGGTTACCTAGCTTGTTTATGGGAAGGTCAGTGGTCCTACCCAGGTGTATGTCTGGGGCCTTCCTCCACCATTAAAAGCTGGAAAGCTGCCAAATGATCCAGGCTCTTGGCGCAAAGTTAAACTCCAGTGATGAAAATTCGTAATAAAATTCTCAATAAATATGTTAAATGTAAGTCCATTGATAAGATTTAAACTAAGCAGGTCAGCATTACAATGATATGGTATGAGTGAATGAAAAACTTGATCTACACGAATCTAGACCAAAATGACTTACAAATCGTGGTGTTAGGATTTCAAGGGTCACAGTATTTTAAATCAAGCATTTTATCAAGACAACAACTGTTTATCAATTCAATACCATTCTATCTAACGTATATACCCCCAATCATACAATTCTATGTACATAAAAGTCCAACACAAGCTGAAGTAAAGGAATGTGACCACAAGGACTTCTCAAATCCTCTTAACTGATAACATGCATTGAATGTTAAAGCTATCCTTAAAATTTTTACTGGTTTAACATATTATATGATAGTGATGGGACATTGGTAGGAAATCATAATCCAGCGAATTATTTCCTTCTTTGTTTGGTAAACGGACCCTTCCAAATGGAAAATAAAGACATTTTTTCACAATTCCTGACCTAAAAATTACCAATAATGGCATCACACAGCACACTTCCTCCCAATTTGCCTGAACCCTGAACTTTTCCCAAATTACAAAAAAAATATTGATAATCAGTAATCAGTTAGAATCGGTTGAGGCTTCCAATGTGATTTTACTGATTACGATCGTGATTTTACTGATTATGATCGTGATTTTACTGATTATGATCGTGATTTTACTGATTATGATCAGTCTGAAAGTTAATGTATGTTGTATCTTATTCTGTTCTCTTTTTAATAAACAAAAATAAAAGAATAGTTGATTCAAGCTTGTATATGTAGTAAATATAAACAAATCTACAAAATAACAAACTGAATCTGACACAAAAAGGGCCAAAATTACAATTACAATGCAGACGGAGTAATTTCTCTTTAATGCGGTGCGGTCTAAAAGACAGAACCTAGTACTCAGAATCCGGGTTCTATTCTAGCGCGTTCATATCCAAGGCAGCTATCGATCAAGAAAAAGTGACATCGATCATCAACAAGCTTCTACACGTCACTAATCAATGGTTTCCAATCATGGGATAATCACTGATATCTGAACACATCATGAATGATTATTACTAGAATGTTTAGCCGTCCAATTGAAATCTTTTTGAAGACTGGCTAAGATTTTACAAGTACTTATAAATATTTGACCCATAAAAGAGCATTTTGACTTTTAAATTAATAAAATAAAGCTTCTGGCAAGGGCAAATTTACAATAAAATTAGAAGGAAATTTTGTTCACTTTTCAAATTATTACAAGTAAAGGGTCATTTCTGACCCTCAACTTTTGATATCTAGTGAAAACCCTGCAAGTAAAAACATGACTATCACGAAAAAATGAGAACAAAAATGAACCTACTGGCCTATCTAAATATGGCTGTGTCAGGTAATGTAAAACAGATATTTTCTTAATAATAAACAGCCTTACACATAAATGATTTATGTTGTAAGAAGAGCTAAAGTTCAGTCACTGATATAATGTGCTCACATATCATGAGTATAATGTGTATAAATTTTAGCACCAGATTTTTTTCATTGGGTTTAACATACTTTTTCGACAATATTTCAGTTATACATGGCGGCCAGTTAACTTTATTGTCACAGGACAGTAACCTGTAGATTTCAGTTTGTTTGTTTTGTTTTTATGTGACTTATTGTTACTGGGATTTAACACCATTTTTCAACAATTCTTCAGTTATATATGGCGACTGGTTTATCTAACCATGTTTTCCTGGACTATATATTAACCAGTACTAACTTACCCTTCCATAAAGAGCCAGCAACTTCTCCACATATGGAGGAAAATCGGCCCTTTTGTCAAATTTTCATAGAAAGGCATGAACTGCTGTGATTGGGATTCGAAACCGGATCTCCGGGTTACAAGTCCAGCACACTATCCACTGGACCACAGCTGCAGCCTCAGACAAAAAAAATAAAAACAAATAATATGTATAAGAAAGGTTTCAACTTTTTAAAATCTATAACTATAATACATTTTAGTAATTTTACAATAATTTCAAATTTTGATATTTAACCTAAAAACATGATTAAATTCTAGTATTATACATTGTAGCTCAGGAAATGGAAAAAGAATAACAGGGTGCTCACTAGATGTCATAAGGGTCATCCAATATGATTTGAAGGGTCAACAAAATTTTCTTCCATTTCAACAGTAGATTTGACTCTAGCAAAAATTCATAAGGTTAATTCTGCTAATTCAAAAAGTCAAAATGCCTTTTTAAAGGTAAAATGAAAGCCCCGAGTGAGGAATTAGAATCTAATTCCACAATTTAGATGGCTGCATAAAAAATCATTTGGAAACTTAAATCATTGAAATATTGATTACATGAGATGATACCTCACTCGTTGGCTACTTAGTAACGATCAATTAAGCTCAGCAAATTAACTGCTACACCATCTTGAAGCTTTTTATCACAGCAATTCATATAACAGCAAGAATATATATATATAAATAGCTTAATGGAAAATAAAAACACAACACAATCTAATAAGCATTATGCACTGAACTACAGCATAATAAATACATAATATTTGACAAAGAAAAATCAAGTCATTCAAACATTTGTAGTGATTGTAGGAATATGGGCCACTTCAACAGCCTTGTTGTTGGGTTGACTCTTTAGCGACGTGGTTGAGTGTCCGCCTACAGTGCTAGGGGTCCTGGGTTTGATTCCCAATTAGGACCATGGATTTTTCTCACTCCCATTTTACTATACATTTGTAATAGGTTCAGAAAATAAAGTTCCCGATGCTGGGGCTCGAACCCACGACCTTCCGCTTGCAAGTCAGCAGCTCTACCAACTGAGCTATTCGGGCAGACAGGCATACAAACTACTATAAACACATATAATACAACACTGTTACACATTATAGGAAAATTGATGACTTGGTAAAAATATACCTGTTAGCTCAGACTCTCTGGGGGCGTTTCCATAGTCAATTTTTCTGTTTCCTTTGAATAAACCGAAGTTGAAATCTGAGTAAGTATTTGATTCAGTTCCATTCTCAATGAGTCTAGGTGTGGACTCCACCCAATTATCCGTTCCAAGCGAAACAACTGTAAATACAATCGCGAATAATGAAAACACAAAAGTAAGTCCAGTCAATAGCTTCTGTTGTTTCTCCATTTTTGTTCGTAATCAAAATATGATTCACAGAAAGTCAATATGGTTCAATATTTAACATAAAATGGCATATCTTCCTAACACTTATCTGCTTGCAACAACCATTTTGTTTACACCAATTTACAAGCTAGCGGTTAATAGAGACAATGAAGAATGTTTCGCGGTCGGCTATAATATTATATATGCGGTCCTGCGCAGCTGTTAAGATCTTATTAAAATATTGAATTTGGTATCAGCGTTATATCGGAATGTAAGGACCTTGAACATCCGGTAACTAATGCTTTGCTGTACGTTATTTCATTAGTTGGATCAGATATCTTAAAGATCTTTTATCAATACTTAACCACGAGATTGTGGGGAGTTGGTTAAGAAATCCAGGGACTCTTCATTACACCCTGTCCCTCCCTAAGAAGTCCCAATTATTGATTCACTACTTCAGCACGAACAGCGAAAAAGAGTGTTATACACATGACTCGACATAAAAACATGGCAAGCATTTGTAGTGTCACATGCTATTGGTAAGTATAAGGTATAAATTAAGGACCACGAAAGATGTGTGTGTGTGTGTGTGTGTGTGTGTGTGTGTGTGTGTGTGTGTGTGTGTGTGTGTGTGTGTGTGTGTGTGTGTGTGTGTGTGTGTGTGTGTGTGTGTGTGTGTGTGTGTGTGTGTGTGTGTGTGTGTGTGTGTGTGTGTGTGTGTGTGTGTGTGTGTGTGTGTGTGTGTGTGTGTGTGTGTGACAAAATGTAAAACAGTTTCATTATAAAGTTATTGATGCATTATAAATTTCTACTGGTGCATGTATTGGTGCATACATAGAGTTACTAACGATTCGCCCCTTATTCAATTCGTCCCATCACGACTCGCCCCCTTTTTATAACGATTCGCCCCACTTGAATAACGATTCGCCCCACATTTTCCAAAACATTTATTACATTACAAACAATGTTTAGAAATCAATAATTCACGAATAGAAATGTGTAATGTGAATTATTATGACAAATATGATATATATTGATGAATTTCTGTTATGTTTTGTTTGTTTCCGATTTTCATGTATTCATGGATGATATTTTCATGTGTGCTATATTTGCATGTTATAATCTGTATAAGACGTTGTCGTGATTAATTATGTAATGATAAATTAGTGGATATTTTCATTGGAACAAACCCAGATTTAGACGAAAACACAATGAATATTTAAATATGTATAAATCAAGTGCTGTGTAAGAAATACCGTCCAAACGAACTTCAATAAGCAAAGTAAAATTTTATGCGAATACAATGTCCGCCATGATATATTTGATTGACTTATAACGCAGCCTAGAAGTTGAAATAATGTCACCAATATATTGGATTACAAGATTAGTTTTTTCCAGCAGTACAAATTTACAGATATACCATTATAATATGTTTTTTGTCTGTGTATCTGTCAGTCTGTCGGCTTAAAAAATATTTAATTCAGTCATCGCCTCGTTAATTATACCAGTCGTTACGTAAGTTGAGAAGGTGCGAATGTTCCGGTGTTAATGGGATTAATGTGGATGGACATCATTAAGTATCTCTATTCAGTCTTTTTATGACTTTGAGTAGATAAATGAGTAGTTCCTATGTTTGGTTTCGTTCACATAATCCCTGTGTTTGTTATGAATTATAATTAATAATTTAAAACACTTTACATGTAACATAAGTTATGAAGACACTTGCATTTCTTCCATCATATATATAAGACAATTCTTATTACTCAAATAGATTCATTTTCTATAAAGAACAAACTGTCTGCAAACAATTGATCAGTTTTTAACACCATTTTTAAAAGATTGCGAATTAACTAAGAGATTGCTTAATTGCACACATTTAATTCAAATGTGTCAAAAACAAACCGTCGTATGATGTCTTTAAAATGTTTATGATCAAGCCGTCAGTGTGCAAACATTTTTAATTATATTTCAATCAAAATAGATAAGCGACGCAATTATATATCTATTGCACACAATTAGTTCACATGTTTTTGATATTCAAAGAAAGCAAAGAGCTTATTATATGATTATGTTAGGAAAACAAAATAAACAAGGATACATGTGGTAATATTTCTTATTGCAGAAAAACATAGTATACATGATAAATGTATATACAAAATTATACTATAATTATACATAATTAATATATGCATTTAAATATCTATGTATGTACAAAGAATGTGCAGTTGCATGAGATGCAATACTCAATGTGTGAGTACGGCTTGATATGCAAATATAGCACACATAAAAATATCATTCATGAATACATGAAAATCGGAAATAAACAGAACATAACAGAAATTCATCAATATATATATATCACATTTGCCACAATAATTCATATTACACATTTTTATTCGTGAATTATTGATTTCTAAATATTGTTTGTAATGTAATAAATGTTTTGGAAAATGTGGGGCGAATCGTTATTCAAGTGGGGCGAATCGTTATAAAAAGGGGGCGAGTAGTGATGGGGCGAATTGAAAAAGGGGCGAATCGTTAAATTACCCATACATATACCACCCAAAATCACTCTTAGTATTTTATTAATATGGACACACGTCTTAATTATTCGATTAAAATCTTATTTAGGGCTTATTTCTTGTTGGATTGTTTCTTGTGGGGGGGGGGATCACAACCCATAAAAGACGGGGGTTTAACACATATACTAATCGAATTGTGACACTCGTCAGTTATCGATTCAATTTTATAAAAATGGTCTTTGAAACTTTAAGAAATTGTTATGATGTTAAGTACAAGAATTTTTGGCTATTTAGCTACAGCCAATTACAACAACTGTTTGACTGTAAAGCGTTCAGACATTGTTGAATAAGAAATTATGAGCAATTAATACTAGTATATATACAAGTACAGGAAATCAGTAAAAGGTGGATTTCATTTATCATCAGAGAATACTTCATAATCATAGTAACACTAAACACATATAGAATATATAATAAGATTTTGGTCTAAATAGACCTTCAGCAACTGCGTGATTGGATGTATAGATCTACATACTGTGGATGAGTCATTTATACCCCATTGTTGACGTTGGTTCCTGTTGCAATTTCTGTAACACTATCAGAAGAAATAGTGGAATATATACATATTTTACATATTCGAAAAGTTGTCGACGTCAGCAAAAAGACTAAATCCATACATGCTTCTCTGTTCTCTTATAAGTAAAAAAGGTTGTACTACATTGGTACTACCGGTATATATGTGTATTCTAGTAAACGGTTCTATACTTCATTCCGCCGAATACCAAGATAATAATTATTTTTTATAAATTTCATTTGATTTAGAAAAACGCAATTAAGTAATTGATTAATTTCTGGACGAGGGTATAAAAACTGCTTATCTTTGTTAGTGCAAGTGTAAAAAATCAGAACGCATATTCTCTCTATTGTAGTCGTCTTTGCAACAAACTATTAATTTAAGCTATTTGCTGCTAGTTTTAGTAGTGTCTTTGGATAACCGCTTTGGATTTTTAGGGCGACGGAATCAAAAATTGAAGTTCGTTTATTGGTTATAAACGTCGATCGAACGTATGTATAATTAATTGATGTATCAGCCAGGTCTATTAATATTTGTTTAATTCCAGTAGTGATGACATTTTTATCAAAGATACAGAACTGGATATCATTTGTTTTCGTATTTTATTTATATCAGGAAATACGATCTTGTTTCATAGATTTAGTTGGACATGTAACTAATTAGTTTAGGGCAAGTAAACCGGGGTCGTTTCTTTATAAGTTTGGCTGTCTGCTGTACATCGCTGAAATCTTTTCTTAACTTACTGCTCTATGCTTTTTACAACCAAACAAAAAAGATTTGATGGATGAAATTAATTGATCAGTTTTATTTTAATCATGAGGCCAAAAAATTAAATATGCATTTGGTTCCTGAATGAATTCAGAAGACACATCCTCTCGACTGGACGAGCCAAAATAAAAAAGTTCCTGATGCGGGGCTCAAACCTGTGACTTGCTTGCAAGACAGCTGCTCTACCAACTGAGCTAATTGGACATGCTAACTACTATAAACACATATATACAGCTGTATTACAAACGACAAAATTGCCAGTTTGTGATATATTTCAGTCTTATATTAACATCAGGAGCATGGCTTTCTACGAGCAAAAGAAGTATCGAGGTATAGCTCTTATTATTGGAATTGAATGTTTTCACACAAAAGCTGGTCAGGTCAATATTGACAGGGATGGCTGTCAAGAAGACATCAAAATCATGACACAAATGTTTGAACGATTGGACTTCTTTGTAATGTGTTACAAAGATCTCACTGCTCAACAGATGGTGGACAAAATAAAAGCTGGTATGCAATGTTCTGCTGAAATTCTGTAAATTTACTGTGCCCCCAAAATAAGTCTTGACTTCTAATTTCATTCATGAAAGGATACAGGCACATAGGTCTAATAACATGGAAAGATAATTTGGTTTCTTTGGTTCCATACATGGAACAACAGGTTTATACAGTATATATATAGACATTGTCCTTTCTCTAAATTAAGGGTATGTAAGTTTCATAAATAATAAGGCATAATTTCAAAGCAGTGCATTAACTATTGTACTAACTATTATGTCATGAAATCTTTTGGCTGGTGAAATTCTAACAGCCAAATCCAAAGTACAAAAGTATTCGGGATGAATCATACCTTATATTCTCTCAAAAGATACATTTCAAAGAGCAATAATTACTATTGAAAAGATTACCTCCCTAATTTGTCTGGTCAAGTACAGTCAAACCTGTGAACAAAGGCTATCCTTGGGAAAGACAAAATGTGGCCTTTATTCAGAGGTCATTTTGTTTTAAATGATCAGTAACGGTTTTTCAAATAATGACCTTTGTTCACAGGGTGGTCTTTATTTAGAAGTGGCCACAAACACAGGCTTTACTGTAAACCTAAACATGGCTATTTTTTCCAGCCTTTTTTCCTGCCTTTGCCATCACAATATTTCTTGTTCTTGACATCAGGAAAGTGGATTATTTTAGGCACTTCAAAGCCTGTCTACATAAATGTGTGCTTTTGAGTATTTTGAGTTGTATAAAATTCTTGGAAATTTTACAAACTTTTGGTCACTGTTATAGTACATACTATGATCCTTTCTCTTGACGTAGCCACTCGGAATCCAAAGAATAAAGATTGCGAGTGTTTTGTTATGGCATTGAGTACTCATGGCTGTGAAACATTAGATAAAAAAGAAAATCTATGGTACCATGAAGTGATGGGTGCTGACAGATTAAAGGTGATGACTAACGACATTCTGCAAATGTTTGAGAAGAAAAATGCTCCTTACTTAGCTGGAACACCAAAACTGTTCTTTCTTCAGGTAGTACATCTTTCATTTCCATTTAGAAAAAGGCTCATTTACATCAGAATTTATTTGTTATATTTCATCTTCTTTCGTTTTATAGCAGGGGCCATTTATAGGCATCTTCCCTCAAGACTGAAAACAAGTCTAGGGTTGGCAGAGAAAATGAGGAACTTTTTATTTTACGCCTTAGTTTTCATTATGGCGTTTTGGTTTTCGTTTTTTGACGGCTTTGTGATGTCGTTGGTTTTAAAATTTTTTTTGGCAGGCCTGCAGGTCAAGAGACGTTCCAAAGACTGGCCCCACAGAACCTGATGAAGATCAAGGGGTCATGGCCAAACTACCTGACATTGGAAATTCAGCTTATAACGAGACAAAAGTGCCCCCTGGATTATATGATGATGTCAACTATTCTTCATGTGAGAATTTGTATAAAGCAGAAGATGGGTGGAAATTAGGTCAGTCATACTCTAGACCAGTGATCACTGGTTGTGTGTCAGTTTAAATTTTACTTACAGGTTTTTTGAAACTGCTGGAATACTGCCTGGCGTTTGGTCTGGCAAAGTTAGAATTTCTGTCTGACCAAATGAAAAATTGTCTGACTGAATATATTATAAATAAATGATAAATGCTTTAAATCGTGCCTGGCTGCCAGACATCTGGTCCGGAACTCGCAGAAAAGTTATTGGACCTGCCCGAAATTTGCCTGACATGTCCGACAGTCCGGAAACCTTCAGGAAGCCTGTACTTGTATTTTTTTTTTTTTCATTTTCTGAGGTAGTCATACAGTGTCTAAGAAAGATGGGCTACGTAAATAGCACTTCCATGTAGTTAATAATTTAATGATTGCAGTTGAAAATGGAAGAGATTTGATTGTTATACATATTTGCATTCAGTGCTAAAATTAAAGAATCTTAAAAACCACAAAAATTCTAAACTAGAATTTATACAGAACATATACTGTGTTATCATGGAACATTTAATTTCGTGG
Organism: Lutraria rhynchaena; assembly: GCA_008271625.1. NCBI lineage: Eukaryota > Metazoa > Mollusca > Bivalvia > Venerida > Mactridae > Lutraria > Lutraria rhynchaena. Next base: position 997,013 of record VIBL01000137.1, on the reverse strand, counting down.
GTGAGTTTATCCATGAATTTAACTCCTCTCAAATTGGTTAAGTTTGAATCTGAAATTACTATGAATTTACATACCAACAAAATTACCTATTAAGTAAATCCACAACATTTGATATCAATGGAATTAAACGAATCCACAGTAATCTTCCACGTCCTTCGTGCACTAATTTTTATACCAGTCTATCAAAATTGCCTTATATATCATTATATTTCAGTAGTGAAAAAATCATTGCACTAATTAGGGGCTATTTATCTCTCCAGAACATACTTGTGTATTTTTTTGGCTAATTTTAAAGGGGCCTCTGTGGTCATATGGTCATGGTCCCTGACTTTTTATCACTAACCTCTCACCACAGAGTTCGAATCCACCTGGGACAAAATGTCACATGTGATTAAGCTGTCTTGCTAGCTTACGGAAGGTCAGTGGTTGTACACTGGTGTAAACCAGGGGTCTTCCTCCACAGCTAAAACTTGAAAGTTCCAAATTACTCTGGTTGTTGGTGCAATGTTAAACTCTGGCTAAAATAAAAAAAAACTTCTTTTAATGCATCTTCTGTCAATAGATCGTGATTGTTGGAATCAAGGGCAATCATCAAAAACACCGGGATCCCAAGAAAGTGGTAAGGATACATTAGGTGGTGGTGATAGCGGGAACATTCCCAATTTCCCTGTGGATGTTTTATGTGAAAAATGTCCAGAAGACTGCCTGCTTTATTACCCTTCTATGTCAGGTAACATTGTTGTAAATACGTTTAAATACTTAGAAACACTTTTATGATTTTTTTATCATCGTACATGAAGTTTGTTACACATGATGATGTAGAACAAACTGACCAGGGTGGTCAATAAGTGCCGGCTGCTCAACCCTGGGGATTTTAAAAACTGAAATAAAAACAATACAAATGTCAGAATGGTCATATATCACCAGAAAAATTACTGTCGAGCGATAAAAATTTGCCAAGTATGTGTATGAAATTTTAAATTGATATGAAATGAAGTAACTTCATTCATATTATCAATGTATGTACAGCATTTTTTGTTTTTATCGTCTATATGCACATGGTACAATATGATTTTTTACCGCATTGTAACAATATGAATATGTGTGATAGATTTTGTTTTATCTTGATATTTATCTTATCATTAGATAGACATAGAAAATCTGGTGTCCAGTACTATTTTAATGAGGTAACCACTTTCTTAATGTCTTGTAATTTTGTATTCATTTCATAAACTTGTGAGTCTGTGGATTTAGCAACTCACTAGACCTTCAGCACTGTGAGTTCAAATCCACCTGAAACTGAATAGATTTCACATGTGAGGAAGCCACCCAACTAACTGATGGAAGGTCAATGGTTCTACCATAGTGTACACTTAGGGTCTTACGCCACTGTTAAAACTGGAATAGTCACCAAATGACCTTTTTTTCATGTCAAAACATCATTTTTTTTGTAGGTAAGGCTGCCTTTGACTATCCAAATGGATCAGTTATGATGCAGTGTTTGTTGCAGCAGTTCCCTAAGCTATTAAATGGTGAAAATCTTAAAAAATACTTGACATATGTGAACAGACGTATAGCAGACTGGCTTGTCTGCTTTAAAGAGCATAAATTGAACATGATTGGAGGAAAATCTCAGCTGGTGACTGAAGAAAGAGAGTTAAAAGTGACGGCTTCGTTTGTGAACAGATTGCGTAAAAATGTAAAATTTGTGCCCAAATCTGATAATTCTCGTATGGCAAAGGCTTTGAGTATGTTTGTTTGAAAACTAAAAAAATTGTAATTCTGGGTTGGCTATAAGTTTATTATATGCGTTTTATCAAGAAATGAGCTGTCAGGTAGGATAGATAACGATGGCATTGTTTCTTTGTATAAACATACGCATTATAAATTTACTACAGTGCAATTTCTCCTAAGCAACACCCTTTGGGAGAAGCGAAATTATGTTGTTGTTGAGAGGTTGTTGTTCTAGAGAGGCCACTCCAGAGAGGTTGCATTGTATATAAAAGGGTAGAAACTCCCTGGGAACTCATGATCTAATGCAGTAATATACAGTCCAACCTGTGAATAAAGGCCACCTTTGAGGAAGACAAAATGTGGTCAATTTGTTCTAAATAATCAGTGATGGTGTTTCAAAGAATGGCCTTTGTTCAGAAATGGCTGCAATCACAGGTTTGACTGTATTTGTTAGTGATTCTTTTTAATGTTTTTAATGCGTTTATGAACTCAGAACAAAATTTGCATCTAAATGTAGTAATTTTTGTGTAGTGTTTTAGATATAAGTAAAAATGTAATTTTAAATATACAAAGCAAATATTTATATACATGTATATATGTACCAGTATATATGCTATATTATTGTTTATGTTATATATATAAATATATATATTATATAGTCAGGGGCGTAGAAATGTTTTCATGTAGCTGGCAAGCTACTATAAGTAAAGTCTAGGGGTTCAATACAATATTGTGTCTGTTGTTTCGTAAATAGTAGCCGGCGGGAATGCTCAAGTAGCCAGTTGATTTTTCCGGCTTCTGGCTCATATCTACACCCCTGTGTTGTTTGCTTCTTGTATTCTTATTGTTAATTTTTATCATTACCTCATAAAAACATTACTTCCAGAATGCGTGGGTCTCAATTGTCTTACAAAATTTATGTATTTGTTCACATCATAGGGTCTAGTACATTGAAGGGATGGTGTATAATAGTGTATTAAGCCCTAAAATGGACCAAAAACACATCATATGTGTATGTGTGTGTGCGTGTGTGTACATATATGCAGAAATGTGATTAATATTTACAATGTATTTTTATTTTTTATATTTTAAGCTTTTGGTGATTGATGTAAACCAATACTCTGATTATTTAATATTCAACATTGTTGTGCAATATGTATCAGTTTTATAAATTTTCCCAATAAACAGTAATGGTTACTGATAAGAGATAGTGGTAATGGCTTAAATGATCTTCCCATATGCATTCAACCAGCATTGTTTTTATTGTCATATTTGCAAGGTATATATATTTTACTCTTTCATTTCAAATATAATGGTCAGTGTATTTTGATAAACTACATTTTTCAAATTATTTTGTACTTATTTTATAGCAGTCTGTCAACATTGATCTAAGTCAGAAAACTTATCTGCCATTAATTCTCTCAAAAAAGGTTATTCCCAAATTTTCCATTTTGTTTCCATTTTTGTCATAATGAAAAGAACATATGTTGGCAAATTTTAAGAATTTCTTTAACCCTTTACCTCATAAGTATATTTTGGACTCTTCCAAATTCAAAGCTAATGTACAAAACATCAATTTGGATAAAGAAGTCATTACTCATTATGGCTTCTTTGCCACAATGTTTTTAAGTTGTCTACTTCAGATGTGGAGAAATGCGATATTATGAGGCAAAGGGTTAGATTGTGATTCTCAGACTCTGTTATAATTCTGTATGAGCTCATTATAAGGTTGTTTTGTAAATGTATAAAAGTTAAACGCATGTTTTTACAAAAATTGTGTACCTAGTTATAAAATAGTAATCACTAGCCCCTCACAGCTGTGAGTTTGAGTCCCATTCAGAATTAATCTATGAGGAAGCTGTACAGCTAGCTTACAGAAAGAAGCTGGTTCTACCCAGGGGTACACCTGGGGTCTTCCTCCGCTGTGAAAGTCCCTAAATGACCCCGACTGTTTGTGCTACATTAAACTCAAGCGAAAACAAAATCAAAATGCAAGTAAATCTAACTTGAACTGATTCTATGGATATTGTAGGGTAAAACGACAAGTCGACTTCATACTTTTATTTTATATACGAGTGTAAATAGTTAACAATATTTATGGCAGTAAATATAAAGAAACATAATAGCAAAAATGAATATGTGAATTGCATATAACAAACATCAAATTTGAAATTGATACATACTATATGACTCACAGCAGAGTTTTCGTACTTTGTTTAATGTAGTTGTAAATTTGGCTATTTTTAAGATAAAGTCCATAGCTGACATCATTGAACATATAAACTCACCTACACCCTATATATTAGGTTGACTCGAGGTATAAATTCATACAAAAACAGGTTCCACAACTTTAACCCCTTGCCTCATAATACCGCATTTACCTGCATCTGAAGCAGACGTCGTTTGAAAACAATGAGTAATGGCTTCTTTTGCCACAACGTTTTCCACTCTATCAGAGAGAAATAACCCAATGTTCTTAAATATATTGATGTTTTGTGTATATTTGCTTTGAATATGGAAGAGTCCAAAATATGCTTATGAGGCAAAGGGTTTATTATAATTTTAGTTCAAACACTTTTATTTCAATAGCTTCAGTTAGAACTTTAATATTGTCCAGCATTAACATCACAATATAAACACTTAGCAGATGAATCATTATTTATGGTAAGAACTCAAACACATCAATTTTCAGGTACGGATATCTTGGGCATGAATTGATAAATCATACAAGCAGTTAACAAATTGTAACGATTAAAAATGACAGACAAACAAGAATTCTGACTAAACATTTCAGAATACATCTTCTTTTAAACTTAGTTCTAGCAACCTTCAGTGTAGATTACCTGGAATTAAATTCGTACTTCATGAGTTTGGTGAAAGATCTGGCAAATTGTGTTCCTATGGTGTAATCTACACAGAGCCAAATCTCTGAACGTCCACCTTGTATTTTATAGCCCTGACAGAAAGTCATAGAACACACTTGGTTCATTACCAGGTGGACTTTTAATTATATTCAATCCAACATTTACTTTGATTGCACTGTTTCTTTGAGTAGATCAATTGTAAGTATTGTAAAACATAAGAATTACTGCATTTATTTTGATTCTTCCAAGAATCAAGTTTTATTATGAGGACATTAAGAAATTTGACATCGTGTAGTTGTGTAAATAAATGGATAGAAGGCCAACCAAGAACAGTTCACCTAAGTATCATGTGACCATGTGATCATGTGACTGCTTAAACAATGTTGATAAAATAGCGTGTTAATCCATTGCTTGTTTACAATGACTTAATACAACAACAGCCACTTAACACTGTAGCAATAAAAAAATCATTACTTCTCACAGTTAATATTGACGGACAGCTATTCTTTATTCTTAAACAGGCATATAATATTTGTAAATTCAAATTAAAAAATCAACACAAAAAACATACAATCAAAAACACAAAGAGAAATTACACAAAGACCCCACAAAGTCTCATTCATAGCACAATTCAAAAGACTCAAATACAAATTAAAGCTCCATTAAAATTCAAAATGGAAAGGTCCCTACTACAAGCATAGGCACTCCACTTGGTGATGTTTCACTCATAAATTAAAACTTATCAACCATTATGTCATAATGTGAACGGGTTTGTGTCAAATGTACAAGCTTAAGTTCCTATATCTATTCGTAAACACTTGCTGCTTGTGACAAAAACTCACCCATTAACATTAAAGAAAACAGCACCTTAAGTAAAAATGAAAAATGCTAACTAACTTCAGAATGAAAAATATTTTTCATTAAAACAAATTAATTTACTCATGAAATAAAAGTGTAAATTTTGTGTTATATCAACAATTAAATGAATTATAACATTGTATTCGTTTTAAGAAAAACAAATAAACGGAACAGCCCCAATCTTTACATATTAAGAACTTAATTTCTGTATGTTGTCATTCTCACGAAGAGGAATTTAAGTGATTCAAGCTATTTGAAGAAAATTCTATCAATAAATGCCATCAAAAAGTTGAAAAAGTAGAAACCAGAGTGAAATAAAAATTGTCAAATTTTGGTAATTCATGGGTTAAAGGGAGTCAACATCTGAAATGTTTATTTTTCAACATTTTTTTTAAACTAACTTTATTTGATTATATAAAACAAGTAACATTAAAGATACACTGACACATATCTATAGCATATACCATGACAAAATTCCTCATTATCAAATGTTAACATCTTGCCCAAATACCAAGAAATCAGAGAGCCAGGTCAAGATTTAGATTAATGATTTCAAAACAATGAGTGATCCATTCATTGTAAGTATTTGTATCACAAATGTTCCCCTAATCTTGATAATTGGTTTATAATTCCATCTTCTTCCTGTAATGAAGTAATAATGGTCCATCCTGAAAAACAAAAACAACATTTGTTCTTAACTAATTTCTAGATTAATAAACCCTTAGGCCAGACATTCAAGAATAAATAAACAGTCTAATAGCTGCCTGTGAAGTAATTTACAAACAGCAAAATTACCAAATATTACATGCATCCCATTAAATACATATAAAGTCATTAGTAAATTACTTTTATCTATCCATCTAACACAAAAGATACTAACCTCATTTTCCCAACTAAGACAAAACGATGTCACAGAGTGCAAATAGATAGAAATCAATAAAAACTTACAGCAAGCCTCCATCTAGTTGCGATGATGAATTTTAACATATGGTCCTTTCCTAATAACTCATTGTTACATAATATATCAATCTGAAATAAGTAAGATAATTATCAATATTAAACACTTACATAAAATTGATATTAGTTCAATTCATTGTTTAATGCCTATAATCTACAGTTATCTGCGGTAAAACCTTGATAGTGAGACCATATATTACACGTGAGAATGCTGGTCTTCATCCCAAGCATCTAGGACATTTAGTTCAAGTTTTTATTCAGAAGTGCAATAATTTATTTCAAATGTCAGCCTTTTCAAAAAATCAGCATGGGGAAATGTTCAAGAGGTGTCGTTTTTTATTCAAAATTAATGTCAAGGTCACCTTCAGTGATACTTACATCTTTATAACGCTCTGTAGAATCGAACACTTTAAGAGCCACAAATTTTTTCAAGTGAGTCACTGTAGCTTGAGAAGAAAGTCTTAGTATTTTACGTTTTAAACTTTTAAGAATGTTTAATTCCTGACATTCGAGACACACATTCACTTGTTCATCCAGACGATGATAGTCTTTATTTTCCTCCTTATCTGGAGAGCTCTTCTCAATGTTTTTCTTGTCATCTTCATAAGCTAAAGTAAAGAAAATATGATTGAAGTCAAAATACATTAATGGAGAAAAATTTCTTCAAAACTATACTACAAAAAATACAAATACTTGAAACATTTCTTAAGTTTTACTAGACTAGCCTAAAGTACAGTCCAAATAATGCACATTTGACAGAACAAAACTCAAACAAATATAGGTTGCAAAGTTTTCATTATCAGACAGCAAACATTAAAATGAATTGTAGATAAAACTACCTACCATCTCCATGAGGCATTTGTAGTCCCCTCTTTCTGTAGAATTCTATTTGGCGTTTCTTCTCATCTGAAAATAATTATTCCATTTAAAGTAACAAAAATCACAGGGGGGGGGGGGGAGGGGGGGCTCAATGGTTGAGTGATATTGGTCCAGTGAAAAAAATTCTTTAAATGGAAAAAATACATATTGATGTAAATTCAGTATAACTGTGGGGCTTAACGTCACACCAACAGCCAGGATCATATGGCGACTATCCAGCTTTAACAGTGGAGGAAGACCCCGGGCACACATCTGAGTAGAACCACCAACCTTCCATTACCTAGCTGGACAGCTTCCTTGCAAGTGAATGCTGGACACAAGCAGGATTCAAACTCACAGCAGTGAGGGGCCAGTCATTACTAGTCAAAGACCATTACCACCCGACCACAGGGCCATACTGTCAACCATATTTAATTGAAGATAGAATTAAGTAAAGTTTATTGGAAAAAAAACAATAAAACAATACATCTGAACCCTACAATCATGATTTCATCTTTTTCAACCTATACTATTTTTGATTGAAATTATCATAAAAAATTGTTGTAATTATCACAGTTCTGATCTATGTGAGTATAAAATTTATACTGCTTACTTTCTTGTAGATTCGGCACTAATTTGTAGACTATATCTTGCATTGTACGATCATGACTGAAAAAAGTAAACATCCATCAAACAATGTATTGAATATCTTCAGCAATGACTTTCTTAAATGAGATGTTACTTAAAACATGGATATATAGTGTAGAAATATTTGAGGGCTTCAATTTTATGCAAATTTTTCATTAGAGTGAACATTTCTACACCAATAATTTCTAAATAGTTATATTTATGTGCCTCTGCAAAGCAATGTATATGTGTATCAAATATCAATATGCTGATGAAAAATGAAAAAAGACCCCCAAACTGGTGTATGATATTCTATTTTTTCTACCAAATACAGGTGATTTAATCAAAAGATAACTGTCTTTTTATTGTAACGGACAAGAAAATAGCTTAAATGTGAACAATAGTCCTCAGTTAAAAACAAAGCACGTTCAGCCATATTTCTGATTCTTGATGTACACTTCAGTAGGATAATAATTCAATCATTACATCAAATAAGGAGGACCAACACAAAAACAAGTGGTACTATAGCTGTCAAAAATAATAAAATAATTTTAGGAATATGTTAAGTTCTATTGTCCAGAGCTTGACAAATCTACTAGTCTGCTTGTAATTATGAGTAGACATTGACTGTAGAACTAGTAAAAATTCTTAGCTGGCCGTCCTGCAGGGCAAGTAGCCTGGAAATAATTTGTCGAGCTCTGATTGTCTTTGTCCTGTACACAGAAAATATAAACAAACATAAAATTTAATAATCCATTATTACCTGATGTAATTTAAAGGATGACTTTGATGGATCAGAATTCCACAACGTGGACAAGTGTTGCTTTCCAGTAAAAATTTCACTAAACAGCTTCGGCAAACTAAAATTAAAATAACAAGAGGTATCACTTTGAAAAAAGTTATTTTAGAGCAGAGCTTATTTATTCAGAAAAATCTGTCAAGTGAAAAGTTAAGAAATGACAATAGAAACATAGGCAGAAAATCTAAGATAATATTTTCTTACAGTATTAATTCTTTTGTACTTTTTTAGGTTTTACATCCCCTTTTCAACCTATTTTCAGCTATATATTAGCAGGTAGTAGCAACCCCAGCTGAATTTTCATCTTCAATAAATTACAGTGTAAAAGACCTTTGATTGCCATTCATGGAACAGTTTATTTTTTCAAATATCTTGAAAAATAAGAAAAAATTTATGAAGAATAAACGTAGTTAACCTCACCAGTATTCCTGGATTATGTATACCAGTTCTAACCTTGTTTTTCACAATCTATGACCAACTTCTCCATATGATCACTGATGGAGAGCAATTGGCCAAGATGCAATGTTTTCAACCAAATCAACACAGAGAACATGTGTTGCCCAGGTACACAATCAAATAATTACAGATATTTAGTTTATTAGCAACTTACAAGTATGCAAACATTCTGTAATGGTTGTGGCTTCCACTAAGTAACCTTTACATAGACCACACGTAATACATGGATTCACTTTCTTCAATTTCACTGGCTTTTCCATCATATTCCATAGCACTTTATGCTCACCTAAAATATCATGATTATACAAATAAAAGAAAACGAATTAATGATGTGCTGTAAAATACAATCGAGATACCGAAGTAGAGAGGGTGTAGAAATGTTTTCATGTAGCTGGTAAGGCACAGATAAGTAGAAGGGGTCTGAGGGTCCCCCAGGGAGGAAGGCAACGTTTCTTGTGGGGAAAAAGTAGTTGTCTCAAATGCTCTATTAGCTCTATTAGCTTGTTGATTTTTCTGGCTTCAGGCTCATTTCTACACCCTAGTATTATTAAGACGAGACTTTTCTATGACTTTCCAGACATAAGAATTTCTCCTTGATTTTACATTTTAGCAAAAATAAATAATTAATCTGTTTGTTGTAAGCTGTACAAAAATGTTTTGTTAATATCAAAAGGATAGTCTGCACATAGTAATAAGATTTTTCAGGTGATTAAGTTATTTGATACTGATAAGTCAGGTAAATCATTTTATAAGGCTGAGGTCTTTTATTAATTTGATGTAAAATAAAGCCTTCAGATAGGTATGACTGATTGCAAATTCATGCAAAAGTGATAAAGAAACACTAAAGAATTCACTGTGCTTTGATGTAATAAAGAAAATTCATATGTCTAACTCAGTTGCACAATTTAAGTCAATGATGCAAGTAGAGCGGCGAGTTCGCCTAGTAACCATCACAATAACATGGCAAGAAGTCTCGTCTCTCTTTGTTCTGGTACCCTGGCTAAGTATCCTCTATATTAGTGAAGCGAACTCCGATTGTACTAACCGAGCAGTCTGTCTTTCTGAACAGACTGCGACCGATTCTTTTAAGTTAGAAAACTCCCTGCAATTTCAGACGGAAATTAAGGACATTTTATTCATGGTAATCACGAAAACATGTCGAGTTTGTTTACTTACTCCTTCAGATGATACATTGAATGACTTCGTTGTTCCCGAATATAGTGAAAATTACCCGAAGTTCCGTAAATACACGCCCAGAATTAAGTACAAAAAGATGTACCCTAAGTTCTATTGTCAGCCATTATGCCGGTGTAACAGTGATATTTGGTGTCTGTGAAAAACACACAACTAGTTCAAAACCACAAAATACACCAGTGCTATCAAATATATCGAGTGTTAAAACTGTTAGCGTATAAACAGAAGTTAATTATATATTTCAAATCAAACGAGATCCACAATATCCGCAAATAAACCACCGAGCACGCTGGTATCACCCATTACAGAAGAATGCACCCCGCAGAAAACAAAGGGAGACAACGCGTACTGCGTTTGAGCTGAAAGTGTCCAAAGAGTGGAGATCGCTTCAGCTAATATAGTCGGATGTTAGGGACAAATGTTTGGACACAGTCAGCGGTAGTCACCTGTACAATTTACAATATTCTCGAGGAAACTTGATATTGGGAACACGTGGGAATTATTGAAGTTTTTATTCTATTATAGAGAATGGGGTCCAGAAAGGCCCACAACCAAAAAGACTGGCTACCAAAAAGTCCCCTAAATTAAAGTTAAGTAGGAATAAGTAAGTATGTGAATTATATGCGAGAATTTGCTTCAATTAATCTTGTTTTGTAGATCTGTAATATGATATATTTCTTTAGTTTTATTTTATTTTTTTAATTTCTCAATAATGGCTGATAAATTAAGTAATTACCACCTAAATAACATTGAAATTTATTGTAGTAAGCATATGAATTATATGTGTGATAATTTGCTGTGATAATTTGCTTTACTTAATTCGTCTAAGTATTTATTTAGATATATCATGATATATTTCTTTGACAATTACTTCCACACAAAAGCAGAGGCGAGGCTTTGATTAAACTAATAAATTGTCGCCGAAGAAGGAAAAAAACAAATTATTATATGTATGCTTATTTATCAAAATGATTCCATATATACGGATATTTAAACATAGTTTTTTAGGGAAACATTAAAAAATGGAATTATTGTGACACATGGGCCTTTCTAAATCTATACGTACCCCATAAACAATTACGTTGTCGAATCATATATGATATATTTCTATACAGCAAAATGGAAAATATATCCATAATTAATTATTTCATCTAGTGGTCTAAGTATGTCTGTTGTTTCCATTAAAATGTGCCCCAAAAGTGGAAATACTTCCAAAACGGATATTTACGAAAAAAGTACATCAGTTAATTATTTTGTTGACAACACAGCCACCTGCTCCCAAGGAAATTATATGAGTATAATATATGAACGTGAATTTATTAATAGCAAAGTCAATATTTTCCGTATTTCGCCCTTCAACAAAAGTATTTTTATACAAATATATCAGTTAAAGAAAATAATCAATTCAGGTGTAGTGATTTGAAAGACTCCGTTGAAAATATATGGGTATCCGGAAATAAAAAAAGTAAAAAAAATGCAATTTTATTAAATATCAGTGTTTGCAAAAATATTTTACACAAATTATTGAAACTATATATCATCTATATGTCCAATAAAAATAAGCAGAATATAACTACAGACGAAACATGACTACATGACTGTCTCTAATATCAGACGATGCCGATTGTACTTCTGTATTCGGCTGTCTTTTATTCATCGAAGACACGTGACAAAAACGAAATCGAGGCTTGTTTGAGCGTGCAAAATGGATGAGGAAGGCGTTGAGCGATTTGACGAGCAAGATCATCAAGACAGATCAGACGAATTTGGTGGTGGTTATGGAGATAGCCCAGGTTATAATGATTACGATAAACAAGGCAGATTTCAGGGACCGCGTGGCCCTGGACCAAGAGGATACAGTATGCGTGGGCCACCAAGGTAGATAATTCTTGCAGATGCTCCACTGATTAAACGTCCGAACAAAAGCAGATATTTCACTGAAACAACTTACCTTATGCTACTATTTTACCTTTTAGTATTCTGTATTTTACAGTCTAAAGTTGTGTTGTAACATGCATTCTCTCGTAAAAATGTGAACGTGTCTATTTGTCTCTCGTTCATATCAGACTATCCCATGAGCATGAAACTTTGAAAGCAAAATAAAATTTAAAGATCTCATTCTTCTGCGTTGTTTTTGTTCTTTGTGTATATTTTGTCATATTTTGAATGTAGGGATGAATTTATCTTAGTACCCAATAGAACCATATAATTCGTTTTGGATTAGGAATTGTGCAAATGAGATGACCTCTAGTTGTATGTAAATTGTTATCCCTTGTTACCCAATTATCGGTGAATACTAAATACCGGTGATTCTACAAATAGCCATAACATACACGCATGCGCAACTTACCGTTGGCAACAAATGCTGCATTTTGTTTTTCTTGGTTAGCGCCATCTGTCATCACAGAAATAGAATTAGAATGTCATTTTTGAGGGTGAATAAGCATTAAAATTAGTTTAATTTAAAGAAAATGATAAAAAATATTCACGATTCAATCAAAAGATTTCATATTATGTTGTTTTTCTTTGAAAAAAAGGATTTGTTTCAGGTGCTCGCTTCCGTTATAAAGATACTATGTTGAACTTCCTACCAATATTTTTCCTAACCAAAATTTAACTAAATAGAAAAACTATGCATGGAAACAAAACAGGGAGTTTACAAATTACAGAACACTATAAAAAGTGCTCAGCTGTTGTTTTTGAAACATCTAAAGTTGAAAGTGTTGCATTTGAAACTGTTACCTTATATATAACTCATTTGTATAGTTTGGAAGTTTAACCCAGTACAGTAAAATGGATGCTACATGATGACGTCATGTGACATTGGGAGATTTTTCTTGATCAGCGGTATTTAGTATATTCGAGTAAATAGTGATGTCACTGTACAGCATTGTATTCATTGGGTTGCATGCACTAGATTAATGGAGATTTTGTACATTTGGCTGTTGACATCTGCAAAAGAGATATGTACTGATAACTCACTATATTTATTTTTGGGGAGTGATTTGTTTTTTCAATTTCTGGTCTAAATTTAGCATCACCGGTATTAAGTATCACCAGGATAATTTGAATATTGATGGTATGCATATATGTTATAACTATTGTTTTTAGGCCCTATGGAAGAGGCCCACCTCCAAGATTCCGAGGACCCCCAGGTATGCGAGGGCCACCACCTGGAATGCGTGGACCTATGAGGGGTCCAGGACCTAGAGGACCACCACCACCTCATTTTGGGGGAAGACCACCATTCGACCCTAATTATGGACCTCCACCAGGCCCACATGGACCTCCAATGGGGCCACCAATGGGACCTCCCCCTCCTGGCATGGGACCACCTCCCCCTGGCATGGGGCCGCCTGGCATGGGACCACCTCCTGGAATGGTAATTTTATTGTACATATTCTTGACATAGAGTCCATGTCATTAAATCAAAATCATATGTTAGGCACTTTTTTTTTATTACACTATGTTAGAAGATTTTCTTTTGCTGTTAAATTTGTACATATCTTAATGTATGATTCCATTATTGCATGATAACTTTTATACAAATGTCTTAAACATGGTACAAGTTTCTTAAATGATGCATTTTTTTTATAGAGGCCCCCAGGTCCTGGTCCAACCATGCCTCCATCAGTTCCTCCACCAAACTTCAGCGTACCACCGCCAGGATTCATGCCTCCCCCTGTTGGAGGACCACAACAGAATCAAGCAGATCCTGGACTGCAAGAACTATGGGTTGAAACTAAGACAGCTGAGGGAAAAGTATGCACACTTTAATTAGATTTTTTCTCTGGCTTATGAAATATTTAATCTCTTGTCAAGAAAAATTAAAAACTTTTCAACATTTTCATGAACTTAATCTTGCATTTCATTGGTATTGTTTACATGATGAGTTTCTTTCTTTCCTCAGGTTTATTTTTATAATGCCAAAACACGAGAATCTGCATGGACAAAACCTGAAAATGTGAAAATTATTACTCAGTCAGAGGTAGAACAAATGGCAGCACAGAGTCAGCAAGCTGTCTCCACGGCGACTGGTCCAACTACAGCAGCTCAAGCTGCACAAGCTCAAGGTACAGCTCCTGCTTATGTCTAATTAATCTGAGACTTGAGTTACAAAGTATGTCTTGCTTTATGATATATACAAATATGTTGTTCAATATTTACTTATTTTTACAATTATGTGATCTTATGTTGAATAATGTTAAAATCAATGGTCTGCTATTTGGTTTGCTTGTCTGTTGCCTCTCTTGTATGATTGTTTAAGTAATTATGTTCATTTTCTGATTACAGCTCAGGCCAGCACTCAGCCGGACATTCAGCAATCACCCATGGGCGGTATGCCTCAACAGGGAGCGCCTGGTCAGCCACCATTTATGCAACCAAACAGTTTTCCAGGTATGCCTGGTGGATTTTCACCCAATATGGTTCCACCTGGCATGGGGGGATTCCCTGGACCAATGCCTGGTCAAGGTCAACAGCCTGTACCTCAACAGATGCCTGTACAAGGTGGACCTGATAACTCGGTTGTTGCTCATAAACTGCCATCTAGTCAAGTAAGTCACTAATTGTAACATGTCACTGAAATTAATTTCGCGCAAGTTGAAAGTCACAGCTTGAAATTTGTGTATTCAGCATCTGGGTGAACAATTGCAAAATTGTGATGAAGTGTGAGAATTGCATAAATGTTACATACTTTTATGATTTTGTTGATGGAATTAAAGTTACGAAATCTTTATTTTATGCATAAATGGATTTAGCTCCTTGTTTATGGTACATAATTTATAGCACCTGATCATTAATGATTGTTGTGAAAAAACAAAGAAACTTGTGGAAAGCAAAATACATGTACTTAGATTTTGAATTGATCTCTTCATAAGATTTTGTGTTAATGATACAAAATGTATTGTTTTACAGTTGCCTCCCAAACCTGCCGAAGTAGCAGAATGGTCTGAACATAAGAATACTGATGGTCGTTCTTACTATTACAATTCTAAAACAATGGAATCTACCTGGGACAAGCCTCAGGAACTAGTTGATTGGGAAGCTAAGATCGCAGCTTTGCAAACACCAGCAGTATCAGAACCTGAGCCTAATAAAGTGAATGGTCAGGTGGCCATGGAAACCGGAGGTGATGAACACTCTAGCTCTGGTAGTGAAGATGAAGAAGAGAAACAGGTAATGTTTGGAAGAAAATATAAAGATTTTCTTTTAAAATTGATAAATAGTAAATCTTTCATCAATGTTTGTCGACAAATGAAAGTAAAACATGCATTTATGAATTTTATTTCTACAAGCAATATTCACACCTGCATTATTTTACTATTGTCATTCACATCTTTACTATTAATTGAATTAAATTAGGAAGAGGAAGAAAAAGATGAGAAGACAGAACAAGAGAAGCAAGCAGAGAAATCTCGTCCTGTGTCTAGTACACCAGTGTCTGGTACACCGTGGTGTGTAGTGTGGACAGGTGATGGTCGAGTATTCTTTTACAATCCTAGCACCAGGACTTCCCTTTGGGAGCGACCAGAAGATTTGATAGGCCGTGCTGATGTTGATAAGCTTACTGTAGGTCCACCTGGAGAAAAATGTGAGTACATTCTGTGTTAAATTATGTATGTTACGATGTATTTTTCACTAGCATTGAATGGTAATGGTTGTGTTTTGCCATTTTGTTGTGGAAAACTTTGTAGAATTACTTAAATTATTGTACTTAAGTCTTACACCATTATAAAAACATGGTCACAGTTAATTAAAAGTGCTTTGCAAATTTGGTACAGTTTAAGAAAAGATTAAAAAAGTGTGACTTATTTATGAAAGGATTGGCCATATAGCTATTGGTTAGATAATTTCATATGTGCATGTTGAATATGCATAAAACATTAATACTATTATTACTATATCATTTACAGCTGCTTCTACTCCAGCAGCCAGCAAGGATGAGGACACTGATGAACCAGCTGCCAAAAAGAAAAAGTAACTGAAAATTATTTTTATAGGTCTAGAGTGCAAAATAATGTTATTTATTCTTGTCTGTTTCATGTTTCTTATTGATACCTGCTGCTATTGTGGAAAGTAATTTTATTAATTTTGTCACCCCTCCAATAAATATCCTTTGTCTGTGGCTATAGACTGTGGATTCTTTTTTCAGGAATGTATTAGATTCAAGTAAAATTGTTGTGCTGCCATTTACAATCATTTATTTTTATCTATAAAATATTTTTTGCTTTGTCAGTACATTTACCTTGCTGACCATTCCTCGTTATACGATGATTTTTATTTCAGACCAAATGAAGAAAAGTCTGAGGAAGAAAAGAAGCCAATAGATAACAGTAAGGAGGCTGCAATAGAAGCTGAGGTACAAGCAGCCAGACAGAGGGCTGTTGTTCCTTTGGAAATACGTATGAAGCAGTTCAGGGATATGCTGGCTGAAAAAGATGTAAGCTATCTCCTTTCATCCTGTATGAATTGTTCCCATTGTAATCTGTTCTATGTGTTATTTTTGAAAAAGCTGTGATGGATTTTAATTTTTCGTCATCAGTAAAAGTTTCAGTGCTATGAAAAGGCTGAAACCTTGTTGACAAATTGATCTGAGCAATTTATCTCATTAAATAGTGGTATCACAGTTACAATATTCTTGTGAACAATGGACTAACAACATTCTTGTGAACAATTAGACTATTATGAGTATATATCAATATCTGTTAGTGTTGCAACATCGGTTCAAAATCATAATCGATTATCGGTTGGAATCGGTTGTAACATCTGATGCGATTTTCCGATTATATAATCAGTTCTAGTGTAGTAGTGTATCATAAGTAGACCGCTAGTGTTTGATTCTATTTGCACCCTTTGGTTCTTAGCCATCCTCTGCTTTATGCTAGTTGGCATTGTAACATATAAGCATGGTGAATGGAGTTTGTCATCCATATGAACCATTAACCAGGCTCTATTAACATCAAATGACTTGGGGGTGGTCAAATATTTGTTTTTCATCTCAATCGATGATCCGCCATCTTTTTTTAAACAACGCAGGTGATTTCATTGGAATGTGTGTTCAGTTTGAGGCATCAGTAGTTAGTTACAGCGCCTAAATGAGATAGACCAATAATCGATTATGAAAAAATGCAATCGATTATCGGAATTGGCGGACGTTTTCACGCCGCTAATCGATAGTATCCGATTATCGTTTCATCTCTAATATCTGTCCATAGTTTTTCTGGTATATATTATAGTCATTGAAGACAAACCATTCATATATTGTTGTTGCTGATCACTATTGTAATTAAAATGCTGTGATGTATTTTAATTTTTCGTCATCAGTAAAAGTTTCAGCGCATATATGAAGCTGAGACTTTGTTGACAAAATTATCTGAGCAGTGTAGCCCATCATTAAATAGTACAAGCTCTTTTTGAATATCCTATTGTAGTGGTGTGATGCCAAATGTATAAGCAGTATCTGTTAATGCTAATGCTTTTTAGATGAATCAATATACTACTTTATCAAGATTCAATCCAAATTCATGTTAAGTTGTGGTTTTTATTAGCTCACCAGAACCGAAGCTTCAGGGTTAGCTGTTAGGATGGGTAGGTGGATGCTCCGTCGTCTGGTGTCAATAATTGTCTTCTCCTCAGAAACTACCAGTCGTATTTACTTTAAATTTGCTGTGCAGAAGCCTTTTGACGTTCTAACTGCAATTTGTTTATATTGTACCAGTTGACCCTTTTTAGGGGGTCACTAGAGCTAAAAATAGAAAAACATTTAATCATCTTCTTCTCATGAACCAATAGATGGATCATCACCAAACTTGGTCTGTAGCATCCTTGTATGGACTTTTATCAGATTTGCTCAAATAAAAATGGTTGGCCCCTTTAGGGCCGCTAGAGCTAAAAATAGATAACTTTTAATCGTCTTCTTCCCATGAACCAGTGGATGGATGATCACCAAACTTGGTCAGTAGCATCCTCGATGGTCCTTTCTCAAGTTTGCTCAAATAAATATGGTCGGCCCCTATTAGGGGCCGCTAGAGCTAAAAATAGAAATACATTTAAATGACTTTTTCTCATGTTTCTGTGGCTGGATTACCAAAATTGGTTTTTAGCATCTTTAGATAGTGTTCTATCAGATTTGCGAAAAAAATGGTTGGCCCCTATTAGGGGCCGCTGGAGTTAAGAATAGAAATACCTTTGAACGTCTTCTTCTCATGAACCAATGGATGGACGATCACCAAACTTGGTCTGCGGCATCCTTCAGTCATCACGAATATTCTTTTGTAGTATCCTTTGATGGTCCTTTATCGAGTTTATTATTGTTCCCCATTATTTGCCCACAAGTGTACCTTTATTACCTTTTTAATAACAAGTTGATTAACATTTATTTTGGTGAGCGATGCAGGGCCATAATGGCCCCCTTGTTTGTTATTCGCTTTTTCATAGTTTACCGATGTTTTCCTGTATGGAAATCTAAAAGCATTGAGTAATTACCTTTTAATTTGATGTTTGCGTTAGCAACTAAAAGGAGATTCGAAAAACTTTCAGTGTAACTGTTTGAAATGTACAGATATTTTGTCTAGATTTACTGAGACAACTCTTATTTTGTTGATGAAGTTGTTACTTTAGCATTTATGTTGCAGGTGTCCGCATTTTCCACCTGGGAAAAGGAATTACACAAGATCGTGTTTGACCCACGGTATCTACTTTTGACCTCAAAGGAACGCAAACAGGTTAAATCATTCTTTTGCTTTATTATGTCATCAAGTTCTTAGTGGAAGTTTAATATCTGAAATGCATAAATCTGTAATTTATGAAAGAGTTTACATTTGTTCTGTTTTTGTAGCATGCGCAGGCTTTTCTGTGTTCCTAGTTTTTGTCTCAAAATTCCTAGTTTTTACAAGTTATGTTTACATTATTTTCCTTTTTTTCAATATATGGCTGGAAAGCCTGCATTAACTTATCAATGTTGTTTTGTTTTGGTTAAAAATTTGTCCAAGTGCTCATGTTGAATAATGGTGTGTTTGGTTCTAGGTGTTTGAGCAGTATGTGAAGGAGAGAGCAGAAGAGGAGAGGAGGGAGAAACATCGCAGACTGAGAGAGAAGAAAGATTCATTTAGACAACTTCTGGATGAAGCCAAGCTGCATGGGAAGTAAGTGCCCTTAGACCCTTTTGAATTCAATGAAAGTGAACATTGTTTGAAATTGTTATCTGACTTTCCAAGTTCATTTTGTTGAAATATGGTTTTATGACAGTGTTTTATTTCTCAGTGTTTTCACTAGATGTCAAAAGTCAAATTCTCAATAGTTAAAAGCTTTATTTTACTAACTTCAAGAGTCAAAGTACTTTTTTAAAGGTCAAATGAAAGCCTTGTTTCTTGTAAGAGAAACATTCTTGTACCATAGAGATATGCTTTTGTTGATATAAAGCAAGGTAGAGCCAGGCAGAAACATCTGAAGAAACATCAGTCTTGTCTCACTAATTCTCACTCTTTTTATTGAAGGTCTTGCTTCAGTGATTTTGCCAGCAAATATGGAAAAGACGAACGATTTAAAGCAATCGAGAAAATGAGGGAGCGAGAAGGAATTTTCAGTGACTTTGTTTCAGATTTACGTCGTAAGGAAAAAGAAGAAAAATCGCACCAGAAAGAGAAGGTATGTATTGGACTGATGACAGCAGGTTCGTTTCTTTTTATCAAAAATGAAACTCAGTATGCTGATGTGTTGAATATAATACATCAGATGCTAAGAAGTGAAGTTTTTCATTTCAACTGTTTAATGACTGTCAAATGCTGAACTGTAAATTATGTTAAATGTTTCATTAAGTTAATGTATTATAAAGTATTCTTTTCACTCTGCACATCAGCATTGATGGAGTTTGAATTTTTGGTTTTGTTGGAAAAAGAAAAATATTTTCTTATTCATTTTACCCAAAAAATTTGTTTCAGGGACTGATAATGACTTTTACCACCTTCGTTACTGTGATTTTGTTTTTTCTGTAAAACAGAATTCATTACATTTGTCTGGATGTTGTTCTAATGCAGTCTATTTCTTGTAATAATGTAAAACATACAAGACAATATTGAAGCATAGAAAATTCTGTTTATGCACGTCATTGTATTATTAGTTATATTGATCCATCAATTATCTGCTATTGTTGAATTAGATTTAATCATTTCTAATGTTTGTATGAGCATTAACATTGTTGACTTTTATTTTAAACATCCCACATTGATAATACTTATGTTATATATATGTGTATATATATGCCTTCTGTTATTATATCAAGTTTTGACCTAATAAAGGACTATTTCAGCTTTAAAATTATAACATAATTTTTCAGGGGTCATATATATGTTGTATACATGGTTATTGAAATCTAAATTCACAATTGGGTGACAGAATGTTCTAAAGCTACGAAGCTATTTGAGTGTTGGGAACTAGGGAAAGGTTGGGTTAATTTTATAAAGCCAAATCTTGTCTTGATGCCTGACTTGTCTGTCCATGTGTCTGAATTTCATTGTGCCACTGACTGCTGAAGATAGCACTATTTTAGGACTTATTTCAATGGCCATGTTGATATCAAACTGTGATCTTGACGCGACAAGATTTTAATTAAAATGTATTTGATAATGACTTTGAACTGTGAGATGTTTTGACTATGTTTAATGCTTTATATTTTTAAAAGTGATTAATTTAATTTTCAATACTTCACATTACATTTGCTATATATTTCGTGTTAAATCTTTTTAATAGAATTATTTAAATCTTAAGTTCATCTTAACTGTTGCACAGAGTATTTCATTTATATATATCTATGCATATAATCTTGTTACTGACCTAAGATCTATTTTCATGTTTTCTTTTATAAGATTAAAGCCGCGAATGCATCCAGTAACATTTATATTTCTGAAAGTTTCAATATTTTCATATATTTTATTTTCTGTGCCCTGTTTTAACCACACTGCTTTATCACTTTTGACAAGATGAACACGTCCAGGTCACTATAGCAACCGAGGTTGATTCACAGTCCATCCATCAGTCTATAGACTGGGATTAAAGCAGCTCTCAGTAAAAAGCGTCCTTGAGCAGAGGCGAATTCTCCCTGGTTAGTTAAACACCGGTACAGAACTTAAGTTTGATCATTTTGGACTATTGTATATATTTTTCCTGTTAACGAATGGTTTGTGATATAGGTATAGTTAATAGATATCTTTGAATCTTTGTAAATAAATCAATTGCATTGTTGGAATTGAAACTTGCATTGCATTGCTTGGATAATATTTAATTTGTACCATGAAAATGATTAATGATAAACCAGGGTTAAGATATTTCTTTTTGTCTATTCATTGATGCATATAGACCTAATAATTTCTGCGTCTATACTTAAAATCTGGTGGTTGTATGCATTGCTGTTTCATATTAAAATTGGTGGTTGATCTTTTTACATATAGATAATCAATTAAATCAACATAAAAAATAATTCAGTGAAGGACAGACTGGTTGCAGTACCTCTGTCCATATATGGTAATTTGAGGATTGATAGTTTTGGATACAATTATTTGTTTCTAATGTCAAGTTTGGCAATCTGTCACTATAACTGACATGTTTCTAATACAAGGGTAAGTAGTTGCAAGTTTCAATTCAACAGTGTTGCTTTGTTATATATTTACACATTGAGCGTAAATCGATTTTCTTATGCAATACATCAGATTAGATCTTCACAAAATGGTCGTAAATTTTGCTACTTTCTGTTAATTATCTGAATTTTGCTGTGGTTTATATGTAAATGCATTTACGAGTATGTTGGCTTGTATGTACATGATTTATTTATTCTGATTAAATTTAAGCTTTTAGTGAAGTATTCAACAATGCTTGGGGTTGAAGCATCTACAAAGTACATGTTAATTGCTAATACAGTATAAGCTTCATACTGAGACCTCTTTCTGAACCCGAAAAATTGGTCATAATAAAGAGTCGGTCTCGTCATCATGTTGAATTATAGGGGAGTTATTGGAAGCTGGTCCGAAAATAGGTGGTTGTTTTAACTAGCCAGTAGTAATATTGAGGTGGTCTCAATATTGAGGTTTTACTGTACTTACAAATTTCATAAGGAATTTCATGTACATACATGTTACTCTTTATTCAAATCCCCGATCCTATTATTGCTCTTTGATTTTGTTTTATGAAGTGTCCTCTAGAAAGTCAAAACGATGAATATGCCACATTTTCAAGGTCTTGATAATTATTTCTGGATATCACCATATTTGTGAAATCATGGAATAATGTTGCATGCTAATGATTTAGAATTTAATTTAAATGCTCAAAATGGTTTACTGTTTAAAACGTATGTTGAAACTATCAGTAACAGCTTCACTCTGCTAGTTACCATAGTAACAGTAATGTGTCTGCTTCAACAAAAATTCATATTTGTATGTACATGTAATTTCATTGTCATAGTCTATGCAATATTGGACCGTTGATACTTTTTAGATTGACTATAAACAGCCTCTCGTAGCAAATTACTTCTAGATTGGAATTAAAAAAAAATATTTACTGTGTTATACATCATGGAAATGAACACTCATCTCTAGATGAATTTTAACTTACATTGTGAAGCTGTGAATGATTTCATTTGACCGATAATGAATTATTCGATATGTGCCTGTCAACATATACTTGTTGAGAATGATTTGATTGTTCAAGGATTGTTCCATTGTGATAATCAACTTTTTGTGTTTAATTTATTGTGTTTCATAACAGTTTTCAATCATTAAATTTTGTTTAAAAAAAAAGATAAATCCTTTCTACATGTTTAACCTTTTGTAAATATGCTGGTTTGTCATGATATTTTGTTTCAGACTCTATACATTTCAGCTTCTAGATCCCTAATTTTCTGTCTCTGTTCTAATTAACATTTAGTTCATTATTACGATTTTTAGAAAGGTGCATATTTTTATCAAAATGAATTACAAACTATGGACCTATTTTTCCATATTTGTTGGAAACAATGTAAATATAATTATTACTGTTTGAAATGATAAATAATGTTTTCAGTGTTAAAATTAATAAATTTATGCTCATAAAACATCACAGGTTATGTAGTGCAGTAAAACCTCAGTGTTGGGACCCAAAGAAATGGTTGTAATAATGAGGTTGTCTCATTATCAAGATGACTTATGGGGGGTTTTTGAAAGCTGGTCCAAAAATAAGTTGTTGTAATAAAATGATTGTAATATTGAGGTGGTCACTAGGTGAGGTTTTACTGTAGTTATATAATAAAGTATTTCATTTTCAGGATTCATTTAACCACTGTTCTCTTTCAGGGCTGCATATATCTGTGATGTGATATATCTAGAAGCTAAATGTAGTATTAAGTTTGCTTAAACAGCCAGGTCATCAAAAATGTTAAAATTTTAGTTGTTGCTGAAAACAAATCAGATGTTTCAATTTGATCTTACATAGGTTTTTTATTGTGGATGGAAGTTTTTGAAAGGATTCCATTTTCACTAGTCTGGAACCAAAAAATGGATTTTGGCATAAGCAAAAGCTAACAAGTTTTTTTTTTAACTCTTGCGAAAGACATTTTAAGGGGCATTTTTTTTTGTCTACAGTAAAATAGTTCATTCACTGGGCTGGCTGTAAGCAAATTTTGTCATTGTGGTTGTGAACAGATATTATCAATCTTGTGTACAAATATGGGCTTATGTTTTCAGGGTGTGATAATACTGCAAACAACCTCAGATTTTATATTTTAATTTGATATTCATCATACAAGCTGTCTTAGCACATTTTGTTTAAATTATCGTCCTGAAATGTTGTTATGTCTGTTATGATAATCTCTGTTCTGTTGTGTAAAATGTTTGTGAACAGAACTTTTGATTTTTTAACAAATCTATCTTGTAATAAGTGATCTTATCTAAAGAAAACATGCATGCTTGTTATGTGCAGAATAGTTAAATTTCTTGTTATATGATTGGAAATGTTTTATATTGCCTAAATGCAAGCATTTTGATTTTGTCTGATTTTCTAGTGCCATTTCTATAGACCAAACATTACATGAATTTCTTTCCCATTTACAGTTGAAGGCTGATTTTATCTCTTTGTTGAAAGACACATCAGAAATTGATAGACATTCTCGCTGGAGTGATATCAAACGTAAAATTGATTCTGATTCAAGATACAAAGCTGTAGACAGCAGTTCTAGACGTGAAGATTGGTTTAAAGACTACGTGAAAAATCTGGATGATGTGAGTATAACTTTTATACTCTCACTGGTTTTTTAAGGCTGTTTTTTTTTCAACAATTTTTCAGTTTTATGCAGTGGCCAGTTCACCTAACCAGTTTTCCTGGACTGTATTCCAACCAGCACTAACTTACCCTTCCACAAGGAGCCACAACTTCACCACATATGTATATGACAGTCTATATGTATATGACAGACTGATACTACAACATGCAAATGTTATGGTCTCTAATTACTGCCAGATCCTCCCCACTGTGAGTTTGAATCCCACCTGAGACCAGACAAATTTCACATGTGGGGGAGCTGTCCAGAAGGTCTATGGTTCTATCTAGGTGCACAGTCAATGTAGGCAGTGTGGTCTGTGAAATATTATTTAAAAATGATTTACTTAACAAAAGTGAAGTACATGACACTGCATTGCTTTGATTTGTGGTTTTTCTTTAACTATTGACATTTTATTCAATTCTTTGTAGGCTGATCATTCAGATGACGAGGATCGTAAAACGCGTGAGAAGCAAGAGCGTATTGCAGCAAGTATAAGAAATCGTGAAGAGGAAGTTCAGCGTACTTTATCTTCCTCCTTAAGGGAGAGGGAGAAAGAGCGAGAACAACACAAGAAAGATGAAGCCATACAACTTTTCAATGCTTTGCTTGTTGATTTGGTAAATATGCTTAATATACATCATTTTATTTGCAATGGGGTTTAATGTCACACCAACAACCAGGGTCATTTGGAGACTTTTGCACCTTTAACGGTGTAAGAATGGCACAGGCGTACACCTGGGTGGAATCACTGACCTTCAATAAGTCAACAGCACAACTTCCTCACGTATGAAATTTGTCTGTTCTCAAATAGGATTCAAATACACAACAATGAGGGGCTGTTGATTACTAGTCCAGCACCATAACCTCTGTTATATTTACTAATTTACAAGATAAAAGATGTGTGTTGGTTCTGAAGAACTTTTGAAGTATAAGACAGAAATCGTTTAGGTATTCAGACAGGGTGGTATAGAATGTTAACAAATTACGTTCAAATGTTTTATGGAAGTTTTTGTTAATGAGTTGTGCATTGATTTCGATTTTAGGTTCGTAACTCTGAAGCCACTTGGAGGGATACAAGGAAACAGTTACGTAAGGATCATAGATGGGACCTAGCTAGTTTGTTAGAGCGAGAGGAGAAGGAGACATTGTTTGAGGAGCATATTAATGCTCTGTCTAAGAAGAGTCGAGAAATGTTTCACAAATTACTGGATGAGACGACTGAGGTATTTGAACTGCTCTTTTCAGCTTGTCTGTTTCTCAGAAAAAACCTGGCTATTATGATCACTGGGTAGTCATTGTTGTGCAAAAACTTAAATAAAGCCCATTACTTGAACACTTGTAAAGATATCAACACGACACTAAATTTTTGATTATCATTTTATGATCATATGCCAGTACTTAATTTTTTGCTATTTATATCAGCTTATTGTTTTATCCCTTCAACTTCTTATTACCTAAATATTGTTATTTGATGAAATTTATGGCTTACTTTCTGTGTATTTGTGATTTTGTAACTTATACATTGAAAACTGAATCAGGTTTATATGAAATGATCTTTATTATTTATGTTGCTGGTATATTAAAGTCCTCTCCTTTATTACAAATAGATTTCATTGTCTTCATCCTGGAAAGAAATAAAGAAGCTTATAAAAGAGGATCCAAGATATTCCAAGTTCTCATCCAGTGACAGGGTAAATGATTTGTATTACTTAAAATTGAGCACATAAAAAATATTTGTATGTGTATATTTTGTTTTTGACGTTGATTTTTAACTCTTTTTTGTATTAAATGCATATAAGAAAATAACTTTTATTTATGTGGCGTAAAACTGGTTAATATTTGCATGGTTAAGTTTTCCAGAAACACCAGTTTTTCACAGTTTCTGGCCCTACTGGTTTTTAGTGTCCACTGCACTGAGGTTAAGGTTTCTGTTTTTTTTTTAATTTTTAGCTTTCAGATTTAATATATTTATATAATTTTTTTATCCAAATATTGCTCACTCCTGACTTTGTTTTTGTAATGCATCTTTTATTTATGTAAATGAATTTTTATTTATATTTTCACTGATGTAATAATTTAGCTGACTATTGTATTACAGAAACGTGAAAAAGAATTTGATGATTATCTACGAGAGAAATATGTCCAAGCTAAAGCAGAATTCCGAGAATTGCTGAAAGAAACAAAACTGATTACATATAACTCTAGAGCTAAACTTCAAGAATCTGACAGTCACATGAATGACATCATTAAAATACTAGAGGTATGAAGTACTTATTAATTCTTACTTTGATACAGGCTTACTGCATATAAGTTCTGAATGTTATGACCACTAACACCTCACTACTTTTGAGTTTGACGAAATTTCACAAACTAAGAAGCTGTCCAGCCAGCTTTTTAAAGGTCAGTGGTTCTAACCAGGCATACACTTGGGTCCTCATCAACCATTAAAGCTGGAAGGTCGCCTAAGATTCGTAGAGACCTGAAAATGAATTGCTCAATTTTTCTTAATGAAGCTTACTTGTATTAATTAATTGTAAAAGATTGAAAAAATCTTACCTATTACATTGTCTTTACAGAATGACAAACGGTATCTGACATTGGAACCAGTAGCTGATGAGAGACGCAAGATATTGATGTCTTATATCGATGATCTGGACAAGAAAGGTGTACCCCCTCCTCCGACTGCTTCAGAACCGTCTCGGCGAAATGTCAAATGAGACTTTTAAATAGTTTACAGTTAGTTTTTGATGACTTTTTCTCATCAGGTCGGGTTATTCTGGTGAGGTTTCATGTACATTGTGGTCACAGATGGACAGTAATTTGTGTGGATTTCATAGACAGACTTGTGATGTATTGGTGCAGGGAGTTTTCAAATATCTGTTTCTGTTGATTGAAGCAGAAATTTAAGGAAGATTTGATCAACAAAATCATGTGTTCATTTAGACATTCAACCTTTTATCATGTTTAATTGGTGTATAATAGTTTTGATTGTTCTTAGGTTTTTAATAAGATTTGTTGTGCTGTATCGTACAAATCTTCTACTTTTTGTATTCTTGTGAGGTTTACTATAGATAAATTGAGGTAGATTTATTTGATGATGGCGTTTTTGTGAGCAATCTACAAAATCATCACTTCTGGTACAGCCCTCATTATGACATCTGCATTAACAACTTATGTCTATTTATGTTGTTTTATTTGCCCTTGGTATAAATTTATATCACATCTTGTATATATTGTACTTTTATTTTGTCTACAAATAAATGTCGAGATGTTACGTTTTTTCCATTAATTTGTTTTATTGATAACAGATGATTTTGACTGTCTCATTTTTTTCACTGGGGTTAATGTTGTACCAACAACCAGGATCATTTGGCAACTTCCAGCTTTAACAGTGAAGGAAGAACCACTGATCTTACCTAAGCCAGCTGGGCGGCTTCCGAATGTGAAATTTGGTCCCTGATGTGATTTGAACTCGCAGCAGTGAGGGCTAGTGAACACTTAAACAAAGAACAAGTTGTATGTTTGAACTTTACATTGACAGGGGAGGTAACATGTAAGGAATAACCTGAATTACTCATTTTTATTTTAATATGTAATGCATAAACAAACTTACAAGATTTAAATGAGCATATAATAAAGTTATTACAGAATAAAATAAACATCAGATAAAGTAATCATACAAATTGATTCAAAATTTGCAGTTCATGGTTTTAGCACAAATGAAACCAAAATATTGTCGACCAACATGTAGACATTGAAATATCGATTATACGTTCAAACCTGTATTTGCGGCCAACTCCGAATAAAGACCACCCTGTGAATGAAGGCCATTTGAAAAACCGTCGCTGATTATTTAGAACAAATGACCTCCAAATAAAGGCCATATGTCAATAGAGGCCACATTTAGTTTTTTCCAAGGTGGCCTTTGTTCACAGGTTTAACTGTACAACAGGAAGTAACTGAAGATGGATTGATACAAAGAGCATAATGCCATCATTTGAACACAACATAATTACTACAAGACAAAGATCAACACAGAGTATCATCACATGACAATCTTACTACCATTAAAAAAGATACCAATCTGTGAACTGATTATTACTGAAGAGCTTTTCACGAAAACAGTGCGTTATATTGAGTGATTCAACCATTTTCTCACCAAGTTAACAAAGTTTCTCAACAATACATAACCTCAATAATAATGTACAGATAACTACCATAATTTGGAATAAAAAACTGGTTTCCATATGCAAGCCTGTGGACACAAAAAATGTCAATGAGGTACAGGACTGTAGACATATTGCACAAATTCCCCCAAATCTTACATTTACATAGAAATCAGTCCGCTTCGTTAAATATTTCAAGCAATATAACAAATACTTAATTGCTAACTTTTGAGTATTACTGTTTTTAAATTTCTATTTTTTGTAGAATTAATTTTTTATTTTGCACGTAAGCCTACAATGTTATATAAAATTAGCGCATGGTGCAATGAAATTTTTACATGTTATCATAAAACTTTTTAACACAACATTATTTTTTACCGACAAAGAAATTATTCATAATTACTTTTTAAAATTCAAGCCTTGAACATTCTAAAAATCATACTGTAAATAAGGGCCATTAAAGGGAGACAATCCTCACATTTACGCACACCTAGACCTTATTCCAAAGCTTAGATGGCCTCCTATATCAAAGAAACAAAAACCAAAGAGAGGCCATTATTTACAGGTACTCGAGTATTAATGTTCAAACATTAATCAACAAACTGTGCAGTGAAATTGGTCAAGATAGTAAAATTCAAAGGCCATTAACATAAACAATTATTGCAATTAATGAACATAATTAATGAAAGTACATGAATAAGTACAGTCAAACCTGTGCTTGTGGTCACCTCCAAATAAACACCACCTTGTGAATAACGGCTATTCTTTGAAAAACCATCACTGGTTATTTAGAACAAACTGATCTCTGAATAAAAGCCTTCTGTCATTGAAGGCTACATTTTGTCTTTCCAAGGGTGGCCTTCGTTCACAGGTTTGATTGTAATTCATTTCATCTGGAAATTAATATAACATAATACACGTACATGTGTGCAGTAAAAATTATAATTTTTTAAAACAATGTAAATAATGAATAGCTTAATATAAAAGAAAAATTGTGGTACCATTGCAAGATAACAAAGATATTTCAAGTACTATGTGGATTAACAATGAAGTGATACAATAAAACAATGCTGTGTGTGAGATAAACACTTAGTATGGCACAGATTTATATACAAAATGGCTACATTGAATCATCCAAAATACCTAATTTTATTCCTCTTTATTTTACTGAACAACATAATTATAACAAGTAAAGTAGAAACTCAATTTATGACCACCTCATTATGACGACCACTCAATATTGGACAAGTTTTCTATGTTTCTTCTATATCTGAACTTGATAAACAGACCACCTAGATATTAAGACCGCTCTTTTAGGGTCAAAACAGTGGTCTTAATATCCAGGTTTTACTGTAACTTCTAAAATGCAAAACTTCTAAATATTTTGATTTTATTTTTGTGGAGTTTTGGAAGCAGTTAATCTTATCCTCTTATGATAATCTTATTTATAATGATTGCATTTTTCTGAGATCATTTACTTGATGGTAGATAGTTTTGTAGCTTTTTAATGTACTTGATGCACAAAATAAAAAGTTGAGAAAAATGAGGAATTTTGGATAATTTTTATCAAGCGTAAAATAATAAAACAAGATATACAATAAAAGGCAAGAATATATACTACACAAAATATTATCACAGAAATGAACAGCCCCTTAAATCTCAAATAGCCGCTAAAATCTCAAATAGCCCCTTGAATGTTAATTTTAGAATCTATCTTACATAGTTATGATATATCTCTGATACAGACCCCAAGTCTTAACTTGTACCAAGAGTCTAACTGATTCAGATGAGATTTATGAATTTACAGCAAACCGGAATATTCAACATTCAAAACAACGAAAGGGAGATAAAACATGTGTAAAACAACATTGAACAAAATACTTAACAACAGTACCATCATAAAATAAACATCATCGAGACACACAGCAATAATTAATGTCAAGGATTTGCATACATGATGTATCATAAGACAAAGTATGAGATATTTGATCAAAATGACAAATGAGAACAATGCTTAATGCCTGAAGATATAAATGTGAATTACTAGATAAAATACATGTAATTCAAAAACAACATAACATTTTTGTCAGAGACAAAACAGTTTGTGACATGAATATGTTAGTACTGATTTTAACACTTTGCCTCATAAACATATTTTGGACTCTTTCAAATTCAAAGCAAATATACAAAGATCCATTTATTTAAGAAAATTGGGTAATTTCTCTCTGACAAAGTGGAAAACATTGTAGCAAAGAAGCCTTTACTCATTACAAGCAATGGCTACTTTGGCCACAACATTTTCAAGTCATCTGCTTCAGTGAAATGCGGTATTATGAGGCAAAGGGTTCAGTTACCTAATATTGCAGTATATCACAAAGATACAGACATAACTCTGCTTTCACAACAAGGGGAAATGGAGCCTTCAAAAATCAAGTAAAAATATTTGCAGATATGTTAAGCTTAATGAATAATAAAAGCTTGTATTACTTAAATATATCCATTAAATGTACATATACTAATAGCTTCTCATATATGAAAAATAGCTCAAAATAACTGGCACAGATAATGCCATTACGCAAGAAATTTAGTAAATGTATAAATTCTATGAATAAAAATTTTAATGCCTGACATTGACCTTTAACCCTTTGCCTCATAAGCATATTTTGGACTCTTCCAAATTCAAAGCTAATACGCAAAAACAACAATTTATTTAAGAAAATTGAGTTATTTCTCTCTGACAGAGTGGAAAACATCATAGCAAAAGAAGCCATCACTCATAAAAAGCAATGGCTTCTTTTGCCACAATGTTTTCAAAAGTCATCTGCTTCAGATGCGCGGAAATGTGGTATTATGAGGCAAAGGTTAAACTGGTATAGTCAGTTGACAGGTAATATTTTATCTACTTCAGCTATTCATTGAATAAACATGGCAAAGTAGACTTACTTTTGTAGTGTCTCGATATTCAATCAATATCTATAGCAAAATAAGAATAAAATTCTACAGATTAAACGTCTACACTACGGATTTGTTTTACACCAGTTCTTGGTTTTGGGGGCGTCATAGGAGCTTTTGTAGCAGACTGTGTCCTTTTTACACTTCTATCTGCCAATAGGGGCTTCTTTTGTGCTTCAAATCTTTTAGCAAGTCCAGCAACACTAGCTTCACCAGAATCTTGGTCATCATCTATAGATTCTGTTGATGGCTTTCTTGATGGTTCAGTAGGTAGCAATCCTTCGGATCTGTTTGTCTGTTTAGAGCTTATACTTTTCCCACTTTTGCGATCATTAGTAACACCTGATCTTCCTTTCAAATTAAAAGTTGGTCTATGAGTCTCTCCAGATTTTGTTGGAATTGGTTTTTTCTTGCTAGTGTCTGATTTAGTCTTACCTGCTGCTGTCTTTGGAATCATTGGTTTTTTATTGCCGTCAGCACTTTTTGAAACAGTTGCTCGCGGCTTTGGTTTAATCTCTTTTGGTTTAGAAGGAAGTAAAGGAACAGATGTCTGTCTTTCTGGTGAATCTCTAGGTATTTCAACATTTATATTGTCCAGCTTAGCTAGTTCATCTTCTAACATTTTCCTTGTGTTATCTACATTTGGTTTAACTGGCGGGGGTGGGGGTCGTTCAGGCATTCTCGGAGATGAAGACATCACAGCTGATTTTCGAGCATTTTGCTTCTCAACCGCTATTTCATCGCCACATTCGCTCTCTGGCATTGACACAGGACGGGGTGGCAGTGGACGATTTGATCGTACATTTTCATACTGATTTTTATTAAGACTTACATGGGGAGGCACTGGTGGTGGGGGTGATGAATTTCTTTCCTCCGCTGGTGAAGAGTTCACATTTAAACTCTCCAATTTCACCAGATGTTTAGATCTCCTATCAGTTGTGCTGATGAGAACTGGGCTAGATATATTTCTCGTCAATTCCCTCTTTTTCACAATATCAACTGCAGGTACATCATCCTGTTTGGTGGTTTCAACTTTAGGTCCTTTTTTATCACTCTTTGAAAAACTAGGCATTTTAAAAAGGTCTCCAAATCTAGACTTTCCATCATTGTTCGAGTCAACCTCAGTGTCTACTTTTGACTTTACAGTGCTTGCATTTTTGTCAGACTGGTTACTGACAGGCTTGCTTTCTATCTGATGCTTAGCAGGTTGTTTGTTGACTGGCTTACTGTCAACAGGATATTTAGGTGGCTGTGATGGCTTTTGTGGAGGAAGGGGTTTGTGATTTGGAACTGGACTTGTCTGGACTTGAGATTTTGTGTCCTTGTGGGTGCTACCAGTTAACACGGGTCCAGATATTTTGACTGAAAATCCATGATTACGGTTGTTGGCGGAAGGCTTTGAGGCTGGCTTTGGTACAGCAGGTCTCGATGCAGATTTGTTTTTCACGATTGGCTGAGAATTGGCAATTAGATCATATGGAGGAGGAGGAACATCTGGACCTGATGCTGGTTTTGTTGGGGAACTTCTCTTGGGTGGTGGATGGACTGGTCTCAGTGGCTGACTCTGTTCACTGAAATTATATGACAAACAATATGGTAAAACCTCAAATAGTGACCATCTCAATGTTACGACCACCTTATTATAACTACCACTTATCTTCAGCCCAGCACTTAAAACACCTGAATTATTCAATTTGATAATGAGACCACCTCAATATAACGACCGATTTTTCAGGTTCAGAATGTAGTTTCTTTATAGAGGTTTCACTGTACATCAATCAATCACACATTGTGTTACTTTATAGAAGGAACAATCAAAGTTACTATGGACATGTAGACATTTAAAACCATGAAAATGTGAAAAAAAGACATATAACACTTGTCCAATAGGTTGGTAGTTGTATTAAATATAAGATGGGGGCCTCCATGGTCGAGTGGTTATGGTATCTGACCAGTAATTGCTGACTTCTCACTGCTGTGTTTGATCCCACTCTATGCCAGACAAATTTCAGATGTGAGGAAGCTGCGCTAAATTTATGTCCATAATGCACATGACAGTCATATTTGGAATTAATGATGGGGGTGAGTGGTAATGGTCTCAGATTTTTAATCGCTAGCCATTCACCATTGTGAGTTCAGGCGGTCAAGCCAACTTTTTTCAAAATATGGGACAAAATATAGGATATTATTGAGGTCAAATATAGACAAATATAGGACCAGGGTTTTTTTTAGGGCTCGGGGAAGACACTGGACGCTGGTCAAAAGGGGAAAAATCACGCGAAAGGGGAAATTTGGGGAAATTATCAAATATTGATACACTGTCACATAACCACAACCAATGTTTTCATGAATCAATGATTATGACAATAGCATTCAAAACAACAATCTACAGGTCCATATCTTTGTCTTTTCTACATTTGAACAGGTCTAGCACACTTTCATAGTCTTGATCAGTTAGATTTTCTGGCCAAAAATTTATGCTCATAAGTGAATCGAGCGTCGATTGGCCTAGGGATGGTATCTTTAATCGCTACTGCAAAAAAGGAGTTTACCCGTTCAGCATGCTTTGCGTCAGATATCGTATTTCTTAATTTCATCAATTGTGCGTCATTTTACCGGAAATGGAAACGTGCGCCTGCTTCCAGGCATCATAAGCGTGGACATACGCATGCGCATCACGGGCCGAGATCTAGTATTGGTTCCCGTCACTATGTATATCGTTGAACTATCGCAGGTAATCAGCTCATTCGGATTGGATCAGCAGACATCGTTATAAAGCTGGGGAATCCCGATAGGTTTGCTTAATCATTACAAAACAAATAAACTCTACATAAAAATGCCGATAAACCTTGGTCTGATAGATATTTTGGCTGAATAAAATCTACTAAAACTGAAATTGCCTATTTTTGAATAGCTTCAAAGAGGAATTATGCATCCTAGCGAGGGGAAAAATGCTTCTTTGGGGGAAAAAATGTCGAGGGGAAGACGCCGATTATCGGCGTCACTTTCTTAGTAAAAAAAAACCCTGAGGACATTTCCAAAATGTTGACAATAAACATAGGAGAAATTTGGCTAAATATAAGACATTTTGTCCTCTTTAATATATAGAAAGAAACAAACTTATAGTCCAAGACTGCTAAGAGTTCAAAGCATTTAAAAAAACTTACTTTGCTGAAAGCTATATTCAATTTAAGCTTTTATACCATTATATACAGACTGACCCCACCAATTTCTGTATCTTGAAAACCAAATCCAACTCAGTCTTGGATCTTTGTCACACACTGCCTGTTCTGGAGGTAGTGTCAAAGAAGACACTTTTTAAAAATCTCCCAGAAATGGTAAAAGTATAGCACACAAGGCATAAAGTACAGGATTTCATAGGATTTATAGGACACTTTCTGATATATAGGACACAAGGCATAAAATATGGGATTTTATAGGATTATAGGATGTGGTTGACAGCCTGAGTTCAAATCCCACCCAAAACCATACAAAATTCATATGTGAAGGAGCTGTCTGGCTAACTTATGGAAGGGTCGAGGGTTTTACCAAAGTGTCAGCTGGGGACTTTCTCCACTGTTATGCTAGTAACGTTGCCAAATGCCACTATCTGTTCATGTGACATTAAACCCCAGAAGAAAAAGACGAACCTTAGAATCATAAGCAGAAGACTTACACATGTTTTTTCTGTAATTTATTGTTCCACCACGCTAGAAGATTGTCCTTAAAATAATACGTAAGCACCCCTAACACCACAAATATCAAAAGGATGAGAAACACAACCACGAGAGCCACAATTAAACCATTGTAATCTGAAACAGAAGAATTCCATTCAGTCAAATTTATTATCAGGAAAGTAACAGACCAGCTTGATTTTATGATTGGTGTATTTATACAGAACTTACAGTCCATGAAATGTTTGTAGTTGTACTGATTTTATGTACAGTTCAACATCTCCAGAGCAACAACCTCCATTCAACAACAGCATGCTTTTTTCCCACTGTATGATTTAACTATTAATTTAATCTCTCTAGAGCAAAAACAACCTATCAACAACAATATAATTTTGTACTCCCAAAGGAAGTTGCTTTTTAAAGGTTGCACTGTACCAGTTTGTTGTTAAATTAAGAAAATTTTAATGCAGTAATTCACGCAAGTATTTAAACAATGTTTTAATTTTATTTAATTTGTTAAAAAAATCACTGAGCTCAACATTGCTTACACGAAAACAAATTTGAATTTCAGAAAAGGCTCGAAAAAAAAACCAGTTGTGTTTCTAGTTATATGACCGGCAAAAAAACAAAAAAAAAAAACGGAGAAGATAGGCCTAAAAACTTTCTTTTCCACACATATTTTTTTTAATCATATCATTTGTACTTTTGAGGCATGATTTGTCCCAAAATATTGTAACATCACAACTGGTTGTAATTTTTTGTATTTTGCTGTTAGAAACTGCACTATTGGAACTACAAATAAGGTCAGTCAGGTAACCTGAAACACAACTATATATAATCAACGTACTGCTTGTGGTGATAGGTCCACTGTCCTTGCTTCCCCCATTTCCAGCAGAGTCGCAATCATCTCCACCCCAGCCTTCTTCACAATGACAATTACCATTACTGTTACACACACCACGATCAGAACAATCGTGCGGACAAGACTTCACTCTCATATGACTAATATCCATACATTTATGCTGATAACACATCTACAGATATAATGAGCAAAAAATCAGATCACAGTCAATCACAGTGAACAAAGGCCACACTTGGGAAAAACAAAACATGGCCTTTATTGACACATGGCCTTTATTCGGAGGTCAGTTTGTTCTAAATAATCAGGGATGGTTTTTCAAAGAATGGCCTGTGTTCACAGGGTGGTCTTTATTTGGAGGTGGCCACAAACACAAGTTTGATTGTAATTGAAAAAAGTAAGATTTTTATTGGTTCCAGATATCAGGAAAGAGGCTTTAATCGAAGACTGTACTAACATCCAAGCCACCACAGCAATAGACATGTATGTTCAATCCTACATAACACCATTTTCATCTGATAGCAATAAAAATATGTACAATTACAAACTGTATAATACAGTGGCGCATAATTCATATACATTCTCTTTAACCTGAGCTAAATCATATGACAAAATTTTATTTCTAAATTTCCTGTTTAGTTTACTGATTGTTTTTGAACATTACTACAGCAGTCAACACTGGCTGTAGAAGAGAAAAGACTGCTTCAAGAAGCTTCAAAGTTTGGATAAGGCCGTCCTTAAAAAATGTTGGTTTGCAGTTACACAACCCACAACAAGATTAATAATAGTTATACCTTTCTGTCTCCACATTTTGCTCCATCAGGGACCATTCCTGGATCAGGCATATCCAACCCTACATCGAGGATAGCGCCTCTACAAACGTACGTCGTTGGACCGACAGTAAGAAACGTGGCGGGGGTGGCATGTGCCAGATTATCCTTCCAGAACATTAGTTTCTCATTCTGATGTACACAGTGTAACAAGCCACACATCACATCACTGAAGAGAAAATAATAATCAAGCTAGTATAACTTTGTAATAAATGAAATTGCAGTAAATTGGAAAAGTATTGTTCAAATGTGACCTCCATTCTCACAAAGCTAGCCAAAACAAGAGGTCCGCAGAGTGGCGCAAACACTCGTCTTTTACATAATTCTATTTAATAAGCCATTCTGATCGAAATTCAAATTTGAAAAATGGCATAACTCCAAAACTATAGCTTTCAAAATAATGTCCCTAGTCTTGCAATTGAGCCACTTGGCCATGGAGGCCCCTCGATTTAATTACACTCAATGCTTTAATTCACTGAAAGAATATTATAATAGACTTGAACAAAAGAAGCAAGGGGATGACAACTCAACTTGTGCAACGTAAACAGGGCTTTTTTACATGGAGGGGAAAGGACCTTTTTCTTAAATTTGGGGGAAAATAACACTGTATTTCTGAAAAAAGGAGAAGAAAACACTTCATGTAAACTGAATTTTAGGGGAAAACTGCATGATTTTAAAGATATTTCCTGAGTGGAAAACACCTGTAAATGGTTCGGGCTATAGAAGGAAAAAAACACAGGTGACGTTGTGAACACTCCAGAATAAATTTTTGTAACTTACTCTCTCTGACAAGGTTCGTATCTTGGATTTGTCCAGTTATATCCACAGTTTCCATGTTTGCTACCATTTGTGTTGAGATGTTTGAAGCAGACAGGGTCTGATACTCGTCCCGTACTTCCCCACAGTAACTTACATTGTCCGGTATGGGTTTTACAAGTTCCATTGAGACAATAGGACTGAAATATACATATATAACTAATTACTGCAACTACAATAACAAGTTTCTCTCATTTATAGCAAAAAAAAACAACATACAAATGAACAAAGTTAATAATATTTGTAGTGAATAAATAACAGATATAGAGAAATAAAACTAGAGCTCCGCAGAGCAGCATCAA
This sequence comes from Lutraria rhynchaena, assembly GCA_008271625.1. Lineage (NCBI taxonomy): Eukaryota > Metazoa > Mollusca > Bivalvia > Venerida > Mactridae > Lutraria > Lutraria rhynchaena. The sequence goes on along the minus strand of VIBL01000137.1, from coordinate 958,783 downwards.
TGCTCGTCTGTTTTACATGTTGGCAATGGGGGGTGGGTCGCATTTGAGAGTTAGAACAGGATAGGGTATAATTTTGACCAAAATTCTAACTTAAAATGGGGCATAACCCCAAAAATATAGCTTTCAAAATAACATCCTTTGTCTTGCAAGTGTGCTGCGCCAAGATATTCCAAGAGTCGGGTTGATATCTTCAGAAGTGTTTCAGTAGTGGGCTACGATAAATTTTTGCATGTCAATGACGACGCATTTATAAAAAATGAAAGACACCACAATTTATATTCTATAATAAATTTATAAAACAAGTTGATGGCTTTTGTCCTCCCTAATGTACAACTACACCAATAAATATCAACACAATTTCAGTACTTATTCCCATGCTTGTGGAAACACTTCATTTTTTCATACTGATTACTGATTCTTAATTAATACAAATAATTAAAGGTAAGACATCTGCATCACCAATCTCACCTGTCCATTATGGCAATCTGTGCCATCTTGCAGATATACATCCTTAGGACACATTGGATCATTTCCCCAACAAAATTCGGGTAAATCACATTCACCGTTGCTAGGACGACACATTGTTGCTGCTTCTTTCAGCTGTACATAAAACATTAACATACATAAGACTTCTTTTCTCCGGGGTTTAACGTCATACCATTAGTTGGGGTCAATTGGTGACATTTCCAACTTTAATGGTGAATGAAGACTCCAGGTATATTACCTGGGTAATAAATCACTGACAATCTGTAATCTAGCTTTACATTAACACACATTAAGATAATATGATTGATTGTTATAACAATCTCTAAACATGGTGTATCACTAATTATGCTTTAGCCAACATTTTTAAAAAAAAACATTCTAAATACACAAGGATAAAAACAAAAGAAAAAACACTTAGCATCTCCTCAAAATATGTCATGGCCATAATTATGCTACACATTCCTTACATAATTATGTACACATACCTTACATGTATTGAGATCACAACAACCTCCTGTGGCACAAACAGCCCCGGATGTCAACTTACACGTACTGGCATTACAACATTTACTTACACATGCCTGCAATGTTCAAATTCAAGAACAGTAAATTTACACACACAATGGTAGCACTAAAAGAACATGCTTGTATATAGCTAATAACTTATTTGCTAAATATACACCAAGTTGAATTTCTAAACATCAAACTTAAATAACTCAATTCTTGGAAGACCACAGTATAACTAGTTGGGAGACCATAACTACTGGACTACAGAGGCCCTTTAAAGTTGTCTACTATGACTTAAGTCCAATCTTAGCTTTATTAGTGTTTTTGAACATAAATGTCAAGGACTTTCAGATTCAAGGTCAGGCACTCAACTTAGACAACTATGCCTTTCTTCAATTTATGGTAATATCATACATACCCCTGGCATTCCACAATCACATTCTTCTCCCTCCTCAGTGAAACCGTTCCCGCAAACAGGGCCATCATAAAGCTGTTCTGGTATATTACGTAGACAGTAATCCATGCCCATCTCAAATGCTTCTTGTAACGCTAACATCGAACATGATGACCACTGAGTAGGTGTGTTGATACTGAAGTGATAAAAATTAAACAATCAACATCACTAATCTTTTTTTTCTAAGGGCTTTAAAACCACACCAAGAGCCAGGGTCATATGGCAACTTTTCCAGGTTTAACAGTGGAGGAAGACCCTAGACATACCCCTGGGTAGAACCAACGACCTTCCATAAGCTAGCAGGGCAAATTCCTCACATGAGGACTCTGGTCCCAGACGGGATTTAAACTCACAGCGGTGAAGGGTTAGTGATTAGTAGTCTAGAGACCATAACCACTCAACTATGCAAGTCCCTTGCATCAATTATCTAACATGAAAACATTATGCAGCAAAAATATTCTCAAATTATTCTCCAGAATTCGACATTTCAACTGAACAAATCACATGTATAACTTTGTGAATATATGCCACATTACACTTTTATGGCCACTGAAACACATTTTATGAAGTGCCCAGTGTTTGGACAAATTTTTTTAAAGCACTAGCCCAAACTATAAGCTGGCCATTGCAAATAAATAATTTACCACTAGCCTGAAGACACAATGTTGACAAAGTTTACTAGCCTGAATAGAAATTTACTGGTCTGGAGTTTTGGGCAGTAGGGTTGTCGCAAAGACTGAGTGCCACGATATCAGGCTAAACAATATGTATGATATCATAATACACATAAAACGATAAGAAGTCATTAAAATATACTGAACATAAATCATACAAGATACAGTACACAACGAAAACTTCCAAAAATTACAGTAAAACCTCAATAATGAGATCATTATCAGGACCCAAAAAATTGGTTGTAATAATGAAGTAATAATTATCAAGTTGAATTATAGGTGTTATTAAAAGCCAGTCTGAAAAAAGTAGTTGTTATGAGGTGGTTGTAATATTGCAGTGGTCGCTATGTGAGGTTTTACTGTAAGTTGAATATGAAGAACACTAAATACATGTAATCATAGTCATTATCACTTAAAATGAAATGTACTATTCAGTCATATGTACAACTACACAGCAAGAATAGATGGTTTGTCAATTGACAGAAAGTGTAAACTTACTAGGGAGATACAGTTAACCTTTATTATTGAAAACAAGTAAAAATTATAAAAAAAATCATAAATAATGTGAAATAAAAAAAAATTATAAAAAAACAAAGACTAAAAGCTTCAAAGGCCAAAACCAGACCATTGTGTACGAGTAACACAAATAACAAAATAGTCTGCCATATATTTTTTAATATCCTAAAGTTAATTTTTTCATCACAAAATTTTCAAGCATAAGTCAGTCAGAACAGGATCATAATGCATCATACAAGTCAACTGTATTATATTATACATACAGGTAGAGCGACTACATGCAGTTAAAATGAAAAAAACAATCATAGATATAAAAATGTCAAACGTAAGACTTGATACTTATAAATACAAACAACACATCAATACATTGACAATATAGAGTTGGTCACAAGCTTGAAGCAAGGAAGTACAAATCTTAGAAGCGGGCCTTAAGTCATTTCTCCAAATTATTATATCAGATTCCAAACCATTGACTGAAGGGTAAATAAAGCATAAAAAACAGTAGTCAAAAAAAAAAATAGATAACCCAACATTGAAACAAATCCACACACTTTGAAATAAATGCCAATAAACATGGATTAATAAGTTATATTAAAATAAGCAAGGATTTTAACATTCAGAGTACAAATATACACCAAATAGATCTCAGCGTATCATTAAGACCCCTAAAATAAATCCATACAGTCATATTTTAAGTTGACAAGCATACTGTCAAGACTGTAAGATGTAAAACAGATCATACATAGCAGGTATATATGGCAAGTATTTCACACACATACAGCACCCAAGGTTATAAAACCTAAAATCAGTTTTCCAGCTCCAACCTAATCTATGTTTTTAACCTATTACACACCAATATGGTTTTTCCCCATGGTGTCTAAAGATGCCCCAACAGCCAGAGTTAGAGTGGACAATGTTAATTACTACAATGTATCAATTGAATTGGATTTTGTGTGAATTAATTGGTTTAAAATCTGAAGTCACTAATATAGGTGTAGAAGTAAACAATGTCTTATTTTACTGGGGTTTAATGTCACACTAACAGCCAGGGTCATTTTGTTGACTTTTCCAGTTTGAACGGTGGAAGAAGACTCTATGCATACACCAGGGTAGAATCACCAACCTTCCATAAGTTAGCTGGACAACTTCCTCACATGAGAAATTTGCGAACCAATAAGTAAGTTTGCAATGTGTGTAAGTAAATACAATGTGTCATGATGAATTGATGTGCATACAAAATATTCGAAAAAAAAATGTTATCCTAATTATCCTGAGAACATTTAAGACAAAAAACACGAAATTTGAGCAGAGAAATCTTTTTTTAAGTTTTACATCCTGGGACCCGGTACATCAATAGATATTTCCAAATTCAAATCCACTGCCTAGATTGATCATAATAGCATATAAACAGGGCTTTTTCCACAGGTAGGGGAACGGGCCTTTTTCTTAAATTTGGGCAAAATAAAATGGTATTTTTGCAAAAATGGGAAGAAAAAACTAGATATAAACTGAATTTTAGGGGAAAACTGCCTAATTTCAAAGATTTTCCTGGGGGGGGGAAGATGCCTATAAATAGCCCATACTATAGAAGGAAAAAACCCTGTTAAAAACATAATCAATGGTAAAAAAAGCAAAAAGCAAGTATGCAATTAGTCGACAGAAGTCTAGAAGCAGAAACAAGCTTCCATTCTAATAATGAGCCATAAACCTTCATTCCATTTCAATATAACAGAATATCAAACACGTATTACACTGGTTATAAAAAGTACCAAAACAGAATAGCGAAGTGTTTTCACTCTGTCTTTGATCATTTTTACTTTAAATGTAATACAATATCTGATGAATATTATGCTAACAATATTCTGTCTGAGTTCATCATCCAATCCTTACCTGGCGTCCTTTGAGCTGAAAACATGGCAGACATGCTTAATCCTTACACCATATACATGTACAGTCAAACCTGTGAATAAAGGCCATCCTAAGGAAAGACAAAGTTTGACCTTTATTGACAGGTGGCCTAATTCGGAGGTTAGTTTGTTCTAAATAATCACTGATGATTTTTCAAAGAATGGCCTTTATTCACAGGGTTGCCTTTATTTGGAGGTGGCCGCAAACACAGGTAAGACTGTATATACATTCTTCACTACCTTCGATAGTCAACATATACATATATATAGTTGTATACACAAACAACATGTATAAATTAATTATCCCAAAATTCCATGGAGTTAGTAATCTATTTTTATGTCCTTTAATACATATATACCGGTATACAAATTTTTATACTTCCAACAGACTACAAAGTGTTAGAGATTGAGTAAACATTGTGATACTAGCCTGTAAGCCCTAACCAACGATTACCTCTAATACTGACATTGTGATTCTCAACTAGATTTATAACAGGATTCTATGAGGCACTGATGCAAAATACATGTAAACTCATTTCCTGTATACTTCACTAAACTTTTACATTGAAGAAACTTCTCCATAACAACTGTTCAATGAATTGAGGGCTAAAATTATATCCTTTAATATAGCTAGTGTATGGCAATATGCCATAGACCAGTCTTGTAAGCCAGTCTAAATGTGACCTTGTGATTGGTCAATTTTAACTTTATATTTGAACTTAACCAATCAGATGTTGGTGACTGGTTTCCTAACCGGTATTTATTACCTCAGACCATGATTGTATAAATACAATATTCGCATGGACTTACCCTCCACTCGTTGCTGCCATTATACATTTATCTTCTTTACACTGACATATAGTATAATTATCATGATCCATACCAAAGTTGTGACCAAGTTCATGAGCAATAGTTGTAGCTGTCTGGCCTGGTGTAGCTAAATTCTATAAAATCAAAGTCAGAAAATAATAATGAGGACATGAAAACAAAAGTCAATGACTAAAATATGCAAAATAAGACAACAATACATAAATACTTCATGTTTAATGTTAAAGATTTAGAGAAAACGAACAAAGGGTCCTCATCTTTACCTGTTTGGTTGAATATTCAAACACCAATTAGCCATTCATGAACAAATCAATGACTTATGTACTACAAAGTAATGATAAGTCATTGTAGAAATCCAACATAAATGTTGTTTCCCTAAGAACCTGTTTACTGACCACAATTCATCTCTGGGTGTACGATAAAAAAAGATGTTACAATTTACAAAAATCATTTACTTAAGTACGTTCTTAATAAACAGCCTCCTATATACAACCCTTACATGTAACCATAGTGTAAAATGATAATAAACAGATAAAAGTACATCATACCAAGTTAACACCACCAGAGTACTTGTAAGTACAAATAGTTCCTTTTATAGCTTTCCCAACTACACCATTAGCAAAAGTGGTATCCCTGAAACAATACAGGCATAGATAAAAAGCATAAAATTCACACAGAATATAAAGACCCTTTACCTCATAATACAGCATTTCAACGCATCTGAAACAGATGACACTGGAATAAATTGTGGCAAAAGAAGCCATTACTTGTAATGAGTAATGACTTCTTTTGTGACAATGTTTCGCACTCTGTCGGAGAGAAATAATGCTTAAGAGGAAAGGGTTAAAACCACACAATAACTTCCAACTATTTTTTTAAACATTTCCCCAAAATCATAACATGACAAAGCCAAAATTGCAGTAGACACATTGAGATTTGGCAAATTCTAATTAAATCCCATCAGCTGTGAATAAACGTTCATTTAATCAAAGGCATTGGTGATGAAGGTTACAGTAAAATAGGCTGCCAGTTTTTTCAAGCAAATTATTCTAGAATGAATGATTAAAATATGCATCAAATACTGTCTTCACAATCTATCAAATACTTATTTGCAGGGCTCAACAAATCCACTCGCCCGATCGTAATTACGAGTAGAAATTGACTAAGGATGAAATGAAATTGCTGAAGAACTAGTTAAAAGCTGATTGTCCTGCTGGATGAGTAGCCCGAATACAATTAGTCGAGCCCTGATTTGTATCAATCACAAATAATGGATAAGAATGCCACAGAAGTAATGCAATATTTACGTTATAAGTTGAGCATTGTCGTTTGAATGTTTTGGATTAATCACAGATCTTCTATAATGGAGGAAGTTTTCTAGCGTAGAGTCAGCTTTAGTTGTGATGGTAAACATATCCTGCTGTGTCCAGTTCTCAATACCAACTAGAGCTATGTAGATGTTGAATGGCTGATACAGCTGAGTAAAAAAAATATATACAACTTTACAATCATTCATAAAGATTATTTTAAATGATGTGGTTATGGTCTCTGACTTGTTATCACTGGTTCCTCACTGCAGTGAGTTCAAATCATACCCAGGACCAGACGAAGCTGTCTGGCTTGCTTATGGAAAGTTGGTTGTTGTACCTCGGTTCAGGTCTGGGGTCTCTACATATTATCAATAGAGATATGGTAAAATTCAGACATTGCAAAAATTTCTTCATCATCTTTATAACACACAACACAATGAATTTAGAATAATTTCTTACCCTGCTCACAATGTTTATAATGTTCTTAGTTTTACGTAATTGGGCGTCCAGATCCCTACGATTACTCTCAAACTGAAAAAAAATTAAAAAAACAATATTTATCAATAAAAACAATGGTAATATGGATATAAAAGAATTCAATCAGTAGCTTGATAACTTATGTTATTTTCAATTCACGGCCGATGAATGCAAAAATATCAAAATTCAAGTGACCCCGGGGTGGGCCAATTTCAACCTAAGGAGCATGAATTTGAACAATTGCAAGTGAGCCATAATGGTTAATACTCAAGCTATATTCCATTAAAATAGCTACTTACAGTTCTTAAATCATTGACAATATACATTTCAACGTATCTAGTGTTCTTGTTTCCATCATATGGGTGTGGTGCAGATCTTTTCATCTAAAAGGAAGATAAATAAAAAATTACTGTACCTTAAAATACATACAATACATAAACAATCAAACAAATATTTGGACCTCTGTGGTCAAGTGGACATGGTCTCTGACTAATAATCTCAAGCCCCTAACTACTGCGAGTTTGAATTCCACCCAGGACCAGACAAATTTCATGTGTAGGATAGCTGTCCAAATAGTTTATTGAAGGTCAGTGGTGCTATCCAAAGGTACATCTGGTGTCTTCCTCCATCATTAAAGTTGATGAATTACCATGGTGATGTTAATCACCAGTAAAAAATAAAAACTAGAACCAATAAAGACGACTCACCCGCTTAAATACATCATATTTATGTTCCATTTCCAATGTTTCATTTGGTTTCTTTGCATGAACATTATGTTGAGCACCTGTTAAAATATGTATATGAGTTTATCAAAGTACTGTAAGCACTGAAAACAAACACAAAAACAATCACAAACAACTTAGAAATGTTTTCATGTAGCCAGTGCACTACTAAAAGTAGAAGGGGAGTCTAGGGGTTCAATGCAGTATTGTGTCCATTATTCTAAAAAAAGTAGCCGGGAGGAATGCTCAAAAAGCAAGTTGATTTTTCCAGCTTCCAGCTAATTTCTACACCTTTGACATAAATTAAAGCTAGGAAAACAAAATATCTATAATTATTCTAATAGTTGAATATAAATACAATACAAAGTATACATACCACAATTGCTGGGTTTATTAATACTATGTACATCATTATACAATCGATGACTTTCCTGATCAAGATCATATCCTGGCTCTATATGTAACACTGTCTTACCATATTGTATATACCCGCTGAAATATTATACAGACTATACAGACTACCTCAAATATACAATCACAAGAAAAATATTCTGAGCTTGACTACCTGAGTCTCTGATTTAACCAGATATCTTAAAAAATGGAATATTATACACATATAACATGACAGTGAGGGTGACAATACATATTATCAAGAGGGTGATTGAAATGTGATTGAATGAAATATTACCTGCAGTTTGGCACAAAACAAGGGGAAGTTACTGTAACATTAAAAAGCATTTGGAAAGAGTAATTCCACTTTACAGAGGATGATATTAAAATGTGATTGTACGAAATATCACCCCCAAGCCACATGGGAAGGAGTATACATTAAGAGTAAACATGACAATTATCAGACTTACCTAATTCCATGACATGTGCTTATAGCAACAATGGAATGTGGAACACCTTGTACATGTCCGTGATAGTAACAATGATTCTGTAACTAAAAATAGATCACAGTTACCATGACAAAATATACAAAGTAGTTCCAACCATCAAAAGAATGCACCCATCTTTGACAATTGTAAATTATATCAATGAACCAAAAAAAGTGGATTGATCGTCTTATTTAAACTGTTTGTTAAAGAATTGTTGAAATCATAAGGAATCATTATTTACTAAACAAAAAAAAAAATTTAGTGTTAACTCGATTAATTCACTGAAGTCTATTGCCAACAACAAGTCTTAATCTTTATATGGAATGATGTGAGATGGTCAGTCATATTGGACAAAGAAAGAAATACATTCATAATCATAATCTTTCAGTAAACAGCTGCGCAGTTAGCTCATGTGACAACCATTCAAAATCACAAATACAGCATGGTGTAATTACCAAATCCAGTATAACAGAGCGAAAATTATCATCATTATATTCCGAATGCAAATCGTAATAAAATTATACTGCAATGAAACCCAGAAATCTAGGACAATCCATATTAACGACCTTGAGATGGCAATTTTGTCCTAACAAGCAATTTGCATGTTTTGCGTTTTCTACACGGAAACATGATACATCTAAACTTAGCCATATTTTGCAAGTGAATGAACAAGATGAACTACTTTATGCTCATTTTAGAAAGTAAAACACATTGTGACTATCCCTTTAAATTATACCAAGCCAAGAATGTAATCTGACCCGCACATGTCATATTATCTAACATTTATATATATGCAACAAGTCAAACCTTTTTAAAATGTGGCCTCCTCAAATTATATCTATTAGCACTGGTTACACTTTTCTCTATATATCTTTTAGTAAATAAATTCCTGAAAATAGAAAAAAACATCCATTTGAGAAATGTAGCTTATAGCTCAATTCTCGTAAAGAGGTACATATTTTCAATCACTTTGCATGCATGCAGGATTAATCAAAACATTGCAGATTAATTCATTTTTTCTACCAATTTTACCCATAGTCAGTTCACTACCAATTATGTCACATGAAGTTCAAGGTCAGTGTTTAAATGAATTCAAGGTCAGTGTTCAAGGTCACATCCATGTTTTCTACACGCAACAGACAACACTCTTTATAGCAAAAACAATTATTTTCGCCATTATCGAAGGTCTCATGGAATGTGACTGTGATATTGAATGCTTCGTCACACAATAATCCATAGCCTGATATGAACATTCATAGGAGTTAGGTAAATAAGAGTATTGCGAAACTACAATCTAACCTGTGAACAAAGGCCACCCTTGGGAAAGACAAAATGTAGCCTTTATTGACAGAATGGCTTTTATTTGAAGGTAAGCTTATTCTAAATAATCAGTGACATTTTTTCAAAGAATGGCCTTTATTCAGAGGTTTGACAGTATACCATTCCTGTCTAAGACTTTAAAATACAAACACTCCAATTAATGCCTACACTTCATATTCACATAATCCCTACTTTTATAATGGACTGACAAACCGTCTAAATAGGAAGTTGTTTTTACAATGGAGACAGGAGCCTTTTAATGGCAAACGATCGTTATATATCAGAAATGTCACAGAAAATAAACCACAATAACTTCAGGAACGATTAACACAGCTTTCAAATAAATTAAGACAATGCAATTTCATTTTCAATGGCTAAGTGAAAATCACTACGGACTTACATAAACTTGTTGCGACCAGCTTTAAGAAGACCAACTACAAAGGGTCTTCATAAAGTAGTCATATAGTAAAACCTCACATAGTGACCACCTCAATATTACAACCACCTTGTTATAAAGAACACCATTTATTTTTGGACTGGCTTCCAATAACTCCCCAATAATTCAATTTGAAGTTGAGACCATCTCATAATTACAACTGATTTTTCAGGTCCTGAAGGTGGTCTCAATATCTGGGCTTTACTGTATATAAAAGCATATGATCTGATTCATAAAACTTCATAAAACATCAGATTGTAAACCACAAGTGTACATCCTGCATTTAGAGGAACAATTTAACAACAATATGATCATAATAAGAGCTGAATACTTTAATACTGTAAGTAGTTATCTTTTGACACATTAGACACACAACATCTGCATACAGTATTGTGGTAGACCAACTATACTGCAACTTACAGAAAGTCAGTGGCTCTACCTGGGTGTACACCTGTGGCCTTCCTCCACCAAGGCACCGAATGACATTGTTTATGGTGCGACATTCAAAATAATGAAGAAACTGAATCAATAACAGCATCTATTATCACATGACATAAAACTGATATGGAATTATTACTTAATTTAACACATACTGGTACATAAACACCATACAGTCAACCAGGAAGTATTAAGAACATAAAAAGATTATAAATCACTTCAATTAAAAGAAAAACATACAAAATTATTGAACAGTCCATGAAATGAATCATCAGAGGATTATTGAGCATGCAGAGTAACTTCTGACTAAACAAGATTTTAGATTTTATCAAAAATATCTAGAGTCATGCTGAGAAAATATACATCATATCATCATGACCTTTAACCTCTACCAGATAAGTAGGAAATATTTGTACAAAGTCTACTTAGTATTTCAATATTCTACCATGGAAATCCACTCAGTTACATTTATTATCAGGAAGGTAACAGACTGGCATGATTTTATGATTGGTATATTCCTACAGAATTTAGTACAGTCAATGAACTGTTTGTAGTTGTACTGATTTTATGTCCAGTGCAACCTCTCTAGAGCGGCCTTCTCTTGAGCAACAATCTCTCTTCAACAACAGCATGATTTTTTCCCACTGTGTGATTTAACTATTTATTTAACCTTTCTAGAGCAACAACCTCTCAATGATGACTACCACCACCACAACAACAACATCTCCATCATCATCATCATCGTCATCATCATAGTTTTGCTTCTCCCAAAAGGTTAGGAGAGATTGCACTGTATGTTTATAGTATTTATTTGTATCCTATACAATAATATATGTACCAACTTACGTGTGTGAGTGAAAAAACATAATGTGAATATTATGGCATGTAATTAATGGTGAATTACTTATAAATCTCATGAAACTATGCTACATAACAATTAACTAAGGAAATTCAAGGTGTCAGAATGTGGTCTGATATATCACTGAAGGTACATTTAACTACAGTAAAACTTATTACGAGCATCAATATCACGATATCACGAGCACCTGAATCATCATTAGGAGTTTTTAAAGTCCTGTCAATTTTTGCTCTTAGTTTTGTATAATTTTCAACCAACAAAAAATACCTTGTTTTTATTTATTATTATGAGCACCAAGTTTATATTGAGCATTTAGTCTGTTCCGATGACTCCTCGAGATAACAGGTTTTACTGCAGTACAATAAGAAGGATGCTTTATGTTATATATTCCTAAATAAATATGCATATCAGTAGATTATTGGACTGCTGGGATATAGATAAACAGATAATGAGATTTCCTGGATACATGGTGTTCATTAATTGGTTACAGAAGATAAACAAACCGAAGATTTTCTAAGTAAATCTACTGATTACTAGATTTGTATATATCATTAAATTAACCTTTATGGTATAACTGGGTTGAAGGTTATAAAATTTGGAGATGGATTTATAAAACATGAGATCGGTCTCCAAGCTCAAATCTCATATCTTGTCTTTTAAGGTTTCAAAGTTAATTATGATCAGACAATAATGATATTATTGATACATTATTCTGACTACATGATTGACTTGAATATGTATTTAAACATTAACCAACCCTATCTTTCAACCATAATACTTTGAGAATGGAATTGAGACTTGAACTCAGAGACAGTTCTCAAGTTTTATAACCTCGGGCCCTGGTCTCTACACTTGTGAGGCTAACAATGTTATTCCTAATGGTTAAATCCTTCATCAATTTTAATACTTGTGGTTAATTGTTCAATTTTTTTCTCCTCATAATACAGAATTTCACTGCATTCGAAGCAGAAGACATTTGAAAACATTGTGGCAAAAGAAGCCATTGTTTTTAATGAGTATTAGCTCCTTTTGCCACAATGTTTGTCAAAGAGAAATAACCCAATTTTCTTAAATAAATTGATCTTTTGTGTATAAGCTTTGAATTTAGAAGAAGCAAAAATATGCTTATGAGGCAAATGGTTAATAATTACTTTCAACTGAGATATTAATAAACAATTTACACTGAACCAAACACTACAATATCATTGTTAGTTCTTCATATGATGTTTCTAGGAAAGCAGTGATAAATAGGCAACTATTTATTTAAATGAGAGATTGGTGCAATACTAACATATCTAATTTTACCAGGACATACTTATATTAAATGTTTGTTTCACTATCTTCATGTGATCAAAGAAATCTATCTACAATCTTCTTAGAATTAAGGCTAATCACAGAAACATTTAATAGATTTAGATTTCGATGAAGATAATAAAGTTGCAGTGATGGCCATAATTTGATAAATATGGTCTGAGATCAAAGATCATCTATAGGGGAGAAGAACAATTATTATGGTCCCATATTTTCCATAATTACCTCAATAAATGGTCTTCATTTAGAGATTGGGCCAGAAAAAATAATACAGTAAAACCCTGTTATCTCGAGGAGTCATTGGAACAGATTGAATGCTCGATGTAAACGTGGTGCTCGTAATAACAAGGTATTTGTTGGTTAGTTGAAAAATTATACACAAATAAAAAAAAAAAAAAACAGGGCATTAAAAGCTCCTCAAGATTAGTCGAACTCTCATAATATCGATGCTCGTAATAACAAAGTTTTACTGTATTTGTGTGATCTGGACACTTGACAAAAAAAACGTATGGTAGGAAGGCTGCAGAACTTTTCTACTTTTTTTTACACATATCTTTCATATTTTGGAGGTATGACTCATCCCTAAATATTTTCATCCTTCAGATTTCAGTCAGAAACTTTAGGGTCCATGCCTAACAAAAGGGTCAGTTACTGGTTACAACCTTTTTTCTGACCTTAATTTGGCTTTACTTGTCAGTGAATGTGAGTCAAGAGGTACCCATGGTTAACTGTTAAGAAGCAACTGCTACGCACAGGTGACCATTACATCTGGTTTAATTGTTTTAAAAAACAAAATATGATCTTATAGCATTGAGACAAACCGATACAATCAATAATCCCGCCCCCTTCCACAGACAATAACCCTGCCCCTTCAACGGAAAATAACCTGCCCCCTTCAACAGAAAAAACACAATAAGCCCACTCCTTCCAGACAATAATCCCGCCCCCTCCCCAAAAAATAATCCCTTCCACCCACTTCCACAGACAATAATCCTTCCACAGACAGTGATCATAATCTAATAAGATATAAACCATATCCACATTTGAACATGGATAATAAGCTGATAGTGGTATCCACTTCTTTTATCACATCATGAACAGATTTTGATATTAACCCAGACACTTCTGGCAAATCAACAAACAGTTCAAATATTTCATTGTTCTTCAGATAAAAATGAAAATAACCAAAACGTAAAATTTTTTAATTCGTTGCAGCAGAAATAACTGATTTTCAAACAAACAACAGAAATGCTGTTGTTATCTTTAACAATGGAAGCAAGTCATTGATTTGTTTCTAGGCATGAATTTAATACAGCACAGCCATCTCTAAACGAATCAATTACTACTGCAGTTAGTAATCAGCATTATCTCTTGCACAGATAGATTCAGTTTTAGCTCTTCATCCATTGAAAATCATTATAATCTTAAACTATCAAAGTGCAATTCTATTTCAACACAACAAAAGGACACAAAAGGAGCAATGAAAGATGAACAAACATTCATTGGCCCTTTGCCTCATAATACTGCATTCACCCCACGCATCTGAAGCAAATGACTTTTGAAAATATTGTGGCAAGAGAAGCCATTACTTGTAATGTGCACTAACCACTGGACCACGGATACAGCCCGGGTAGCAGTGTAAAGAACAGAACTTATTTAATACAACCATGGTGAAGAAAACCTTCCAGACTTCAGCTTCAAACTTGAAATTTTCAGACAAGAAAGATTAATTACAACCAGAGGAGAAGTTGTTTGATAACCAAAGTATGTTTTGCCTTCTATGACGCAACACAAGCCAATTTAACAACAATTAGCCAATTAAAATTTTCAATTACTGGAAGATCAAGCAAAACAAATACAAGGAAATTTTGCAATTTGCTTAGCATGCAAATAAATGACACAAACCGCACTTGAATTAACAATCTAACACGTAATAATGCACTTAATATACAATGTTATCTTTAATTAACTGTAATAAAGATCACAATGATTACGCTACTATCATTAGGCTATTCTGTTCTAATGTTTGTTGGATAGATCAGTGATTCTTTTTTTTATTTTCTACCACTAAAATCCTGCAAGAAGTTTTTATGGATAGTCTAACAAAATTTTATCACAAGATATAAAGTGGACATCATTAAACAAACAATACAACTAATTTTACCATTAGCTGTCTCTATTAGCTGGAATAGAATATCAATCCTGGGTGAAAGATCACAATTTTGAAAATCCTGAAAACATCTCGTGGCATGGATACAATAAACCAGTCTGGTTTGGATTCATGGAAAAAAAGAAATTCTGGTACATGCCAGTAAACTTTCACCAAATTTGTACAAACACCACAAATATACTGAAGTATACATTATAAAAGACAAAATCCTTTCTGCAAACTTACTTATTTCTGGCTAACACAAGAGTTAACTGCCCTTGTCTGGTACCAATAACAACAGTGAGTTCCTCTGGGTGATTATCCTGAAAACAGAGAAATTTATTACGTATTAAACACAAAGATATCTTTAAGATACAGCAGACTCAAAAAAGGATAATTCCATCATGGAAAGAGTTAAATTTCAAGAGCTCATACAGAAGTATGACCATATATGGTCAAAATTGTATTTCCAGGATTTTTAATGTATAATAAATTCCAGGACATAGATGATTTAGACAGATAATTTAAACATCTATAATCTTTCTTTCATTTTAAAAACAAATGGGGACATTAATTAAGGAATGTATGTTTATTAGGTAGTACATGGTATTTTTGTTCCTATTTGTTCACAAGAATATTTTTTTCACAGGGGTTTAATGCTACGCCTACAGGGGCACTTGGCAACTTTCAGACGAAGATCCTAGCCATACTACTAAATAGAATCATTAGCTTTCTGCAAACTAGCTGGACAGCTTTCTCACAAGTGAAATTTGTCTGGTAAAGGGCAGGATTCAAACTCCCGGCAATGAGGGGCTAAAGATTACTAGTCAGAGACCACAGTCACTGAAACATGGAGGCTCCTCACAAGTTTAAGTTTTCACAAGATAAACAAATTATTTTGATCATATTACTGCATAGCAATGTGAAGAAATGATTGCATGAATCTACAGACCCAATATCAGTCTCCATGTATCAACACGAGCCAAAAATATTATTGGGAATCAATAGTAAAAGGTTACAGGCATGAAACTTGCACAACCAGCCAAAAATCCTGCATTTTGAGAGGGAAAATAGCATAGAAGGTATGCTTCATTGTTCCAGTAATTTGTTCAATGTTTAACATTACACACTACTGCATAACTGCATAAAATTAATGTATTGTATAGTCAAACCTGTAAATAAAGGCCACCCTTGGGAAAGACAAAATGTGGCCTTTATTGACAGATGGCCTTTATTTGGAGGACAATTTGTTCTAATTAATCAATGACGGTTTTCCAAAAAATGGCCTTTACTCACAAGGTGGCCTTTATTCCGAGGTGGCTGCAAACACAGGTTAGACTGTACTTCAAAGATTCTGTACAACAGGGATTAATTTATCTTATTAAATAGGTACTGGTAAACAGGCCCATTCCCTACAAAGAAAAATTCTTAACTGCGAAAAATGCAGAAATCCCTGTTTAACAGTTTAACATAATGTCAGTCTACATTAATTAGGCCTGTTATTGTAAGCGACAAAAGTTAGGAGAATATCTATAATAATTATGAAATAGAAAAAAAATAACTGATACTGGTAACAGCTTAGGGGCTAGTACGTTGCTAACCCCTAATTCACTATCATAAACCATCCCAAAAATGTACTAGCCCCCCATATGGGTAACCGTTAACAGCAAAAATTCTTATAAATTTAAGTAGAACGATAAAAACATCATGTCATATATTAAATCTCCACTCCCAAGTAGATGTCAAAAAAATCTATCTATACATTAAAAGCCAGTGGAAATTGTACAAGACATGACTGATTAATGGTAATGTATCAAAATAGGGTTTTATTACCAATGTCTGCATGAAAATGTACCACCACAACAATTACTTGTGTTTACAATTACAACTTTTCAAACAAAAGTGAATAAAAATATAAATAAGACTGCCTAGTTCAGCAATATCAAATGAGATATTACTTACACCGATTTGAAAGAGGAAAAAGTAAGTTTACAATGAGATGCCTTAATTAGCACATACAGTCAAACAAGTGAACAAAGACCACCCTTAAGACAGATAAACTGTGGTCATTTGAACTGACCTTTCGGATTTTGCTGCAGCGTTAAAGCTAGAAAAAATGACCCTGGCTGTTGGTGTGACGTAAAACCCAAGAGAGAAAAAAAGAAATATTATATTCATAATTCCAGTTTTAGCCTAAATGGAAAAATATTGGTGAAAATTTAATGGACCTAATCATAATTAAGATCAGGTGTAACATGTGCTCAACATCCATATTAACACATTATGATATCAAGTTCAGTTTTTTAACACAAGAAGGATCACAAAAAGTACAGTTGTTATGTTCGCCCCACCCTGATTTATTTCAAAAAGAAATGTATGAGAGTTCTCAAACATTGTGTCCTGTCCTATACACTTCATTTTGTACAAAGGTTAACCACTTCCTCCGCTTTAATGACTGGCTACAGTACATCCACTTACACTCATTAATTAGAGTCAATTAAACCCAATCCATATTCAACCAACACACAATACTCCTTATGTAGTTTTATAACCTTTTAGATGGAAAATAAGGTTGCCCAAAATAAAAACAACTGGTCGGTGACTGACCCAAGACAAATTTCAATAAGAGCATTCAACATAAAAGATAAACAGAAAGATTATCTTACGCAAAAATTCATTCTATTTCTAAAATTCTTATTCGTGACATA
This sequence comes from Lutraria rhynchaena, assembly GCA_008271625.1. Classification (NCBI taxonomy): domain Eukaryota; kingdom Metazoa; phylum Mollusca; class Bivalvia; order Venerida; family Mactridae; genus Lutraria; species Lutraria rhynchaena. Next base: position 940,803 of record VIBL01000137.1, on the reverse strand, counting down.
AAACAGCTGTATGAACTTGCGGAAGAAATTAAACCCTTCAAATGCTGTACATCATGCCTATATACAGTATAACCAAATATAGCATAGTGCATTCTACTTGATAAATTACCTGGACAGGAAACTAAAGTGCATTGACACTTAACCCTTTATCTTATAATACCGCATTGCCCCCACATCTGAAGCAGACGACATTTGAGGCAAAAGATACCATTGCTTCTATTGAGTAATGGCTTCTTTTGCCACAATGTTTTCCACTCTGTCAGAGAGAAATAACAAAACTTCTTAAATAAATTGATGTTGAAGAGTCCAAAATATGCTTATGAGGCAAAGAGTTTAATAAAGAAAAAGAATTAAAGTACAAAAAACATTGGATCATAGTCTGATGTTTTCTTCAATTCAGTAACCTTTGAATAACTCGACAAGACGAGGTAAGTTCAATGGTTAACGAGACAGTGACTAATCAGAACCCTGTACCTGACGTTTTATCTACAACAAGACATTTACATTTCAAAGATTTATAGGCCACAACCATGGTCTGGTGGTTAGTGTGCTGAACTTGTAACCTGGCAATCCGGGTTCAAATCTTGGTTGCAGAAAGTTATATCCTTCCATGAAAATTTAACAAAAATGTTGATATTCTTTCATATGTTGAGAATTGCTGGCTCTTTGTGGAAGGGCTATTTAGTACTGGTTAGTTTACAGTCCAGGAAAACTGATTATATTATCTGGTTGCAGTATATAACTGAAAAATTGTTGAAAACTGCATTAAACCCATTGAAAAAAAGATTTATACAATATGAACATGTATCTCTTTCTTCTCCTGTTGGATCAATGAATGATACACATAGCTGCAGACTTTGTGCTAACCCACTGTTTTAGGTACCAGGTTTTAGACAGCAATAGCCAGGATCATTTGATGAATTTCCAGCTTAAATGGTGCAGGAAGAACACAGACATGCACAAAGGTAGAACCACTGACCTTCCGTAAGCTAGCTGGACAGCTTCCTAAGAAGGGATATGAACTAACAGCATGAGTAAGTTCAATGCATCGTCAAAAGTAGATTAGTAAGCATTTCAGTTAAAGAATGAATTTATGATGTCAATATGTTTTATTGTAAAGTTGACCATTAACCTATGCTTCTTGCTGCCAATCCTGTCATGACTGTTCTGGTGACTGCTGGAATTTAATTATGTAGTTCAAAATGTTGTCATGGAAAACTAAGGTGGAAAGCAGCAAACAGTCACAATGCAGGCACAAAAAGCAACACAGTATGTATTGTGATAAAATGAACATTGTGACACTGACCTAAAAACTGCCACCATTGTGAAGCATTAAAATACATTATCTTGCTACACAACAATGATGGTATGTGCTTCAGAAACTATTTCAATATTCCATATTGGAAAACTAATTTATTATACACAGGCCAGACACTAACATCCTCCCACTATTTTAACAATATTGAAAATGAGTATCAAATCTTTCAGTGTAAAAGTGCAAGATCACAGATATGTGTTAACATACATGACTTCAATGATTTTTCAACATTAACCCTTCGCCTCTATGCATATTTTGAACTCTTATAAATTTAAAGCCAATATACAAAACATCAATCTGTTTAAGAAAATTGGTTTATTTCTGTCAGACAGAGTGGAAAACATTGTGGCAAAAGAAGCCATTACTCATTACAAGCAATAGCTTCTTTTGCCACAATGTTTTCAAATGTTGTCTGCTTCAGATGCGGGGGGGGGGACGTGCTATTATGAGGCAAATGGTTATGTTTTTTTATGCGACTCATTGTCACCGGGGTTTAACGCCGTTTTTCAACAATTTTTCAGCTATATATGGCGACCAGTTCACCTAACCAGCTTTCCTAGACTGTATACTAACCAGTACTAACTTACCCTTCCACAAGGAGCCGGCAACTTCTCCACATGTGGAAGAAAATCGACATTTTTGTCAAATTTTCAAGGAAGGGTATGACCTGCCGAGACTGGGAATTGAAACCGGATCTCCCGTTTACAAGTCCAGCGCACTAACCACTGGACCATGGCTGGCAAAGGGTTAAATCACTCAATTTACAGGATTTGCTTCATGATTTTATACCCAAATTTTAGAAAAAGGCCCCTTCCCTTATCTGTGAAAAAGCCCAGTTATTTCTGAAATTGTCCATGGGTTGTAATGTCTCATAATGGCTCTATACGAGGGATGTTCGAAATGAATTGCTTATTGTGCTATATCTTGATATCCATGTGAGGCATGGTAAAAACCAATACATACCTGGGTATGGATATTCAATATCTACACAACGGAGTATAAATGTGCATGTAAGACTAAGTGTAAGACAAAAAATTTGCCATTTGAATACACACAGTTATTGACCAATGCGCCGAAATCAGGTAGGCCAAAATCTGCATCTCATAAAGAAATCATTTCCAAAATAAAGAAAATCATTGAAGGAGATGCCAGATTTACAGTTCGTGATATTGCATGAAAGGTAGGCATATCACTATCAACGGTTCACTCTATTCTGAAGAAGCATTTGAAAGTCAGAAAGATTTCTGCAAGATGGGTGCCACATTTGTTGACTGATGAGCAAAAGAGGAAACGGGTTAAAGCAGCCAAAAAGCTGCTTCAAATATGACAAAAAGCAGTTTGCCAATGTCGTAACAGGTGATGAAACTTGAGTCATTATTTTGAGCCCATCAGAAAGGTTAGCAATAAGATCTGGGCCACTAAACACAGCAAACGCCCAATAATTGCCAAACGGTCTTTGAGAGTAAAATAGGTTTTGTATGCAATTTTCTTCTCTGGTGTAGGAGTCGCAATAAAAGTGCCTGTGAAAAAGGGCAAAAGCATCACCAGAAAGTACTAAAAAGACGTAGCACTGACGAAACTGAAAAAGTATTATCAGAAATGATGCTCTGCCACTGGTTTTAAACATATCCGTCTTCTACATGGCAATGCCCCCGCTCATACCTCCGTGATAGTTACGGCATTTTTGAAGAAAGAAAAAGTAACTGTTTTGCCTCACCCCCGTATTCCCCAGACCTTGCCCCATGTGATTTCTTTTTGTTTCTGAAATTGAAATTATTTCTTGCTGGGCAGAAATACAAGTCCCGACAGGCACTTGGATCTGCCATTCATCAGTACCTTATTACTGTACCCAAATCAGCATACAGTGACGCTCAGGAAGTGGATACATCGGCTGAAACTTCGCATTTCTAGCCACAGGGAGTACTTCGAGGACATGAAATTAGCACTTTTGGGCTAACTTGACATCTGAAGTCTCCAGATAGAAATAAGCAATTCTTTTCGAACATCCCTCGTATATTTCACCATAACTGTCCATTTTGGTATTAAGATGACTAACCATTGACAGGAAAACATAACAAAGTTAAGTGCTGTGTTTTCTTCCTGTGCGACAACAAAATCTTTTCGATTTCAAGTACACTGAGTAAACAACATCCCCATGCAATACAGCAAACATGCCATGTATCATACGATATTAAGTGCTAACATATGGTCGTTTTAACATTTGTTTACAATAAATATGAATAAGTATGTCACATCATGTGCCATAAACAATATTTCATTATTTGCATTTATTTGTCCCTGACGTAAATAGCATGTAAAAGTTTCATAACTTAACTGAACACAGTTATAAAAAGTATCAATTTTGCAGTTTACGATGTAATCGGGGAAATATTACCATGATATTAGTGTGTATTCGGGTTTCAATATTATCTCTACAGTCAGAATTATAACAAGGCTCTAATGTGACCCTTAAAACAGCATTTTGACTCTTGAAATAAGTAAAATAAAGCTGTTGACTCTTGAGAATTTGTGCCAAAAGGTAAAATGAGTACCCTGAAAGATGAAAGTATAGATTTCATTTTTACTGAAGTCCAGGGTTTTCACAAGACATCAAAAATTGAGGGTAAAAAATGACCCTTGGCTGAGGATTATTCAGAAGTCCATAAAATTTCCTTTCAGCTTTATTATAAATTTGACCATCTAGCACAAATTCTCAGACAGAGTCAGAAGTTTTATTTTACTGATTTCAAGAGTCAAAATGCTGTTTGAAGGGTCAAATGAGTACCTGAAAGATGGAAGTATGGATTTCATTTTCACTGAAAGTCTCCTCAAATTTCAGCAGGTACAAATATATACAATGACTAAGACTGCATAAATGTCTTTCTAATTAATCGTATGAGACAGTATCACATGATAATTAGGCTGACCGATATAAACTGCCTGTGGCCAATTAAACAATACATACAATCCATGCTGACATCAGATAACCGACCATATCACACAGAAACGAATGCAATAAATAAAAGGTAAACCACATAAATGCTTGTAGAATGATGTCAAGAATAATGTTAACACGATTTCATCTGCATCAGTGTAACAATAACATTCCCCGATTTAATTTGAAAGTTACACACATGACTGCATCCATTGTTCAGTACATATTTTATCATTATATCCAAATTATGTCACGTAAAATGAAAAAAAAATTATCTAATGCTTGTTTTGAAGAGTAAGTTCATGTAAAACACACAACCAAATATATGATATACTGTTTAAGAAAGGAATGTTTATTTAATGGCCATGATCAATCTAGATCAAATGTTTAAGTTTCATTACAATAAGGCCTAAAAAAATAGGTTTGTTTCTGGTTACCAGACCAACCCATCTTTTACCTGCAGACTCATAAGTTTTTATGGCATCCAAATCTTAGTGCTATATTGTTATTTTCACAACAGTGATGCCGAAATATGTAAAAAAAAACATAAAAGAAAAAAATCCCTTCCTACCAACCCATATTTTTGGGGGCATGTAACCGGAAACAAACCTTTTTTTGTTTAGGCTTAAGTCCACAACAGCATGTATTATGTCTGACACTTCTAATCTGGATATAACGTAAAAACAGAGATGTACTAAAATTAAATAAACCAGACATGAAATATAATACATTGTTATAATGTAAACTTTTAGTATCATTTTACTTAGATTTGGCAATCCAGTAACATAATATTCTAAGTCAATGCTATCACTGTTTCAGACAAACACATCAGGGTTTTCACCAGAAGACGTCAAAATTTGAGGGTCAAAAGTGACCCTTGGCCTACAATTATTCGAAATCACCAAAATTGATAAATTACTGCTTCTGGTATTAATTCTGGTGTTCAGATGTGATACCATGATATCAGATATTTTACCAGCATAAGAATATCTGACAGGAATACAAACAGTAACACCATATGCCAGTCATTGTTTGACGAGGCATTCCAGGATACACTTCACTTTGTTCAACAATGAAACCACAAAAATATATACACCAATATAATACTATCTACTTCAGAAAATCCTACAATTGTTAAGTTGAACATTGTAAAAGTTTTGTACTAGCTTCCTACTAAAAATTGTGAAAAATACTCCATGATTTTTTTTGCAATTTTTGGAAAGGGTCTGGTCCAATTAGAAAAAAATACACTGTGTAATGCCAAAATTGGGAATCTTTAGGTCAGGAAATGGGATAAAATGTCTTTAGTTTCGATGGGAAACACTAGTGGTCTATTGAAAATAAACAATTTACCACAAACCTGAATACACAATTTTGAGAAAGTCCCCTTACCCAAATAGAAATTTACAAGCCCTGGGCTTTCAGCTAGTGGGTTAGAATGAACACTTAACCAAGTTGACATTACATTCTCTGACAATAAGAACAAAAGGCCAGAAGCATGACACAATGATCTATAATTGCGAGCCAGACCTTATGTCTCACCAACAATGCCCGTCATGTGATTCTACTTAAATATGTTAGTATTTAGTCTAATAGGCTAAAAGTTGTCATGTCTAGAGTAACTTGACAGAACAACACAGTGTAAGTGGTCGAAAAACTTTTCTTTGTCAGGGTTTTTTCTCAGCATTTTGGGAACATGACCCAACCCCCAGAATTGGGAATTTTCGCAACATTTTGTTTTTTCGTTTTTCTTTCTCATTTGAATTGGGAATTTTTGCCTTTCAATTGGGAAAAAACATGCTTTTTGCTATTGGGAACAAGACCAAATATCGGTTGTCAAAACGGCCCCCAAAAAACCCTGTTTGCCAACCTTTTTCTCTAAATACCTATACCTCATAAGAATGAGGTAGAATTATAAATTTCTTTGAATTTTACTATTAGAAATTTTAGGGTCAGCGCCAAAAAAATAGAATTGGTCAGGTCACTGTAAACACAGAGACAGTGTCTTACTTGTAGCAGATAAAATGCAGCCAATATGTCAGTGATATTACACCACACTCCACAGACATGTAACATGATAGCATGTTTAGTTACATTGACTTGACTTCCAGAAATTTTGTCCAAATATTACCCACTAAAGGTTGGAATTTAAATACCCAGGGTAACATCTGTATTGATCTAGCAAAACCAGCAACCTAATGCCAAGGCCAACAGTAAACCATTAAACTTTAAAGTCAGGATAGACACGCTCACAGAGATATTTCTCAGTCAGAGATACGTAACTACTTCAGGCTACCTTACCTTGTATTGAGATGGTTTCAAAGGTTTACCATCCGTATAAATCATTGGTTTGACAACTTCATGTTGCGAGAATTCTGACACTGCCGTCTTGAAGAATGGTTTTAGAGTGCCTGCAATATGTAAAACATTTTTTAGTTCAAATTATAAATTGACAAACTTTTTAGACATTTATAAAGAAAATGGAAAAGTTTTGGATTTAAATCTTATTTCATTACTTGTTCTTTCCATATTGTACAAGTTAAATTATTTTACTAAAAACATGTACCCATATCATAGTTTCATACTTTTGATGTATAAATATGGAATAAAACAGAAATTTTAATTTTGAGTATATTTTTTGGATACGGGATTTTGTTTGTGGCAACTTGATGGTTTCATAGAAAATATACCTATTAATGGAAAACAAACAATTTAATAATTTCACATAAAATAATTTATCACAAACATTTATTGATTTAACAAAGAAATATAGATTCTAACACTCCCTATTTGCTAGGTGAATCAGATTCCTGTAAATGTCCAAGCCCAGACAAACGAACTGCACTCTTTGAACCCAATATTTGCTTTGCTAGGAATCATTTAATTATAGAAAATAATGGAAGATTTTTCGGAAAGAATATCTTGAATAAGGAGTTTTTTCTCAGAAAACTGAAAATTATAAATGCAATGTTGACAGTCGGCACGATGAGACGCAAGGGATTCCGAATGCGCTCCGTCATCAGCAACATTTCTACAGTAAATACGACAATTTCCGATAGAATGGATCAGACTTAATACACATATAAGACCAACCTTCGTTGACATGAATCGGTTCTGTTTTACAAACATAATATGAACAAATAAACAATAAATATCCAAATAAATTAACAGTTAACAACTCCATCACTCTCTCTCTAGTTCATGGCTTCGTAAATTGATCTGGTTGAATACACTTGTAGAAATATCATTGAACGAAATTTTACGCGCTTGCTACAGGTGCGTAGGCAGCGGAATTTAAAGTACAGGGGGTAGGCTCAATGTAAATTAAGTTAGAATATGCACAAAAAAGATCTAACGAAGTTAAGCAGCAAACTTACTTGAACGTTTTTCATATGCTAATATGTTAAATGGATGGATGGATGGATGGATGGATGGATGAATGAATGAATGAATGAATGAATGAATGAATGAATGAATGAATGAATGAATGAATGAATGAATGAATGAGAATGAATGAATGAATGAATGAATGAATGAATACCTATTCTATAGGTAAATACTTGAATAAATATTATTGATTTAATAATGGCTCACATTCTATTTTTGCTCTAAATTCATAGTTTCATGAACGATATTGAAATCATAACATAAAGTTGTCCTCTGCTATCAAGTTCAGACTGGTGTCTACACCAAATCATTACACAGTGATAAACATGGACATAGTTAATTAAATGTTTGAACAAATGATCTGATTAGAGTTATATATATCCATTTAATTTTTGCTGACTTGTAATCATGGACACCTCACTGTTGTGAGTTTGAAGCTCATGCAAGCCAAAATTTCACATTTGAGGAAAGTGTCCAGCTCGCTTGGATGGTTTACTTGGATGTACACCTGGCGTTTTACCCCACTGTTAAGGCTGGAAAGTTGCCAAATGATCCTGGCTGCAAAACATAGTGAAAAATTAAATTACTTGTCTATGTAATCTTTCAATAGGCCATCCTTTAAAAATGTTTATTTGAGGTTACAATCCATACTTTTGACAGTGGGTAAGTTGGTAGGCATATTTTTGTCAAAATCACTAAAATAATTTGAGTTCAAGAGATTTTTGTGAGGAGGTCAAGTAACTGCAAACCAACAATTTCTTCATGATGGCCTCATAATAATTGTTTGACATAAATCTGGAGTTGAGTCTGTCTTAGTCTCCATTTTGTAAGTTTTTTTCATAAAACAACTATAAAACTGTAACGTGACAATTCATGTTTTTATTATTGGACCAAGATGTAAATACATGTGGTCAAACCTGTGAAAAAAGGCCATCCTTGGAAAAGACAAAATGTGGCCTTTATTAACAGATGCCCTTTATTTGGATGTCAGTTTGTTCTAAATAATCAGTGGCAGTTTTTCAAAGAATGGCCTTTATTCACAGGGTGGTCTTTATTTGGAGATGGCCGCAAACACAGGTTTGACTGTAGTTGTATATGAATATTTAAACACACAACAGGTCAATGTCTGTAACATCTTTGATAATTTTGATATGAATCAGACATTACAGCATTTACTTTGTGTCCAAAATCAATCAGTATTCAATATCTTACAACGAGTTTGTTATATTCTATAAATAATAACACTATCACGCAATTTGATAATCTCAGGTCCAACTTATAGACCGAGAGTAAATTATGCATAAAACAAAGTAAGATTTTCTAGGATTAACAGTATGATGTATTTTCAACACTATGCAGACCATATAACTAACTATAAATACTATTAATACAGGTATGTACCGCATGTATATGTTTTTTATTGATTATAATATTCATATAATGTCAACACAAAAATATCTTATCATAAATTATTCAATACAAGACCACAAAAGTGTGTAAATAATGGTATCTTTGGTGTCAGATAGACAACACTTATAGCAGTCATAAAAAATCATAAAAAACGCCACATTTCAAGAATCATTATTTGTGAATGCAATAAAGATTATGATTTCAAAAAATGCCCCTCACTGCTGCAATTTCAAAACTAAGTTGGGACCAGCTGTTACATGTGAGGAAGCTAGCTTACAAAAGGTCGGTGGGTCTACCCAGGTCTTCCTCCACCCTTAAAGCTGGAACTCATCAGATGAGGCTGGTGGTTGGAACAACATTAAACACCACAGAAAAGAAATGTAGAATGATTTCTTTTTACAGTAGCAGCCAATTATCACAACAATACAACTGTTAAAATTATCTCATGAAGAAGTATTTTTCCTTCAGAAAACCTGATTAATAATAATAGAAGTATTATCTACTTGATAAAAATATTCATTCAGAAAAAAATTTTAACAAGGAATCTAACTAAATAAAACAATTGGACCCCATTAAAAATCTTACACCACAAAAAATGTACACAAAAATATAAACATTTTCATAAAAAAGGCATCAATCATATCTTTTTTATTAGTAAAATAATTATTTATCTTATTTTGCATAATACGTCTTGAGAAACAAATGTACATGAAACAATATCATTTTTTGTAAAGTCCTTTTCATGCATCAATACAAAAATGTCATGAAATCACTAACATGTCCATTTGGTAATTAAATGTGTGTTAGATATCTCTCTACCATTAACAGTGGTAAGAAGTGTTTCAAAAAATTATCACTACAAAAAAGCTATTCTCAAGATTTTGTTATGGTGATGTAATCATAATCCGCATGTCCGAATCCTGCTGTACCAAACGCAGCAAAGCCGCTAGCTGGCGTACTAGGCATACGTAGCCCAAACACAAGCTCGTCATTCACGTAACCTTCAGCGAACCCGCCCTGAAAACATAAAGATTACATTAGCATGAAATTCTTCTCTGATAAAATAAATTCATACATCAATTCACTAGACATTCTGGTATGAAATAAAAATGTATCAATCAACACAGAATTCTTTCATAAAATAATTCATACCCCAATTCAATTGAAATTCTTGTGTGAACTAATAAAAACATTGATCTTAATAAAGAGGGTAATGTCATCATACAAAGGTTTGTATAAAATCAGAGTTACAAACCACACGCACCTTAGCTTTTAATCCAAGTTTGTTAAATCCACTAGTTTTGAGACTTTTAGCTAGACCATAAGCTAACAAAGTTGCTCGTCCTGAAAGAAATGTCATAAGATTCAACAAAAATGATTCCTGGATAAATCACAACATACCATTACTGAATTACAGAGCAACCTCTCCAGAGTGGCTCTCTCTTGAGCAACAACTTCCTTTCAACAACAGCAAGATTTTTCCCACTGTATTATTTAACTTTAATTTAACCTCTCTAGAGAAGCAACCTCTCAACAACAACATAATTTTGCTTCTCCCAAAGGGTGTTGCTCTGGGGAGGTTGCACTGTATTTAGTAACCAAAGGGTGTTGCTCTGGGGAGGTTGCACTGTATTTAGTAACCAAAGGGTGTTGCTCTGGGGAGGTTGCACTGTATTTAGTAACCAAAGGGTGTTGCTCTGGGGAGGTTGCACTGTATTTAGTAACCAAAGGGTGTTGCTCTGGAGAGGTTGCACTGTTTTTAGTAAGCATAAAAAACATAAATGAAGATAGAAACAAGAATACAGGATAAAGTGACAACAAAAAACTCATTTTGTTTTTGGGTTCTCGTATGTTTTAAATACCACAGGAGTGTATTTCAAAATTAGATGGAAATCACTTGATCAAGTACATGTACCATCAAAATTGTTTATGCTTTCAATAGACGAAATATTTTCTTTACTTCATGGTGAAAAAATATTATACATAACAGAAAAAAATATTTTAGGACCAAGTACAAACTACTCAATTTTCAGAGTTTGGCAGAATACTTGACAACGTCTGTTAAAAATTCAATTTTTCAATTGAAAACACAGAACATAATTTTTTGGTCTGGTAAAGTCTTGGTTCTAGTTAATTCTCTTTTACAGCAGAGTTTTTTCTTCACTGGACTTTAATGTCACACCAACAGCCAGGGTCATTTGGAAACTTTTCTGCATTAGCAGTGGAGATACCAGGCTCACACTTAAGTAGAACCATCATCCTTTTGCAAAAAAAAGCTGGACAGCTACAAATCATGTGAAATCTGGTCCCAGGCAGGATTCAAACTAACAGTGTGAGGGGGTAGTGATTATTAATCAGAGACCATAACCACTTGACTTCGGAGGCCCCATTTACAGAAAAGTATCAAAGATAAAATATTATACATACTTGAATCACCCCATACTTCGTAAGTACCATTGGCTGGGAACACATAGAACAGAAATCCTTGTCCACCCACAGTGTAACAGCCACCACTATTTATCCTCTGTGCTAAGAATACACCTTTTGTAGCATTCTCTATATCGAGGGACACAGAGGTCTCCACATAAATGTCAGTCCTGGAATTATAGTCTGAATTCTCTATAAAACAGCAAGAAATTAGTACCATTACACAAATTGACAGAATAATCATTAGTGGCACAAACATTAGGAATAATGTATCAATGAACATATCTGTAGTCTCTTAATACACTTTTAATACAAATATTTGTATGAATTCATGAAAAAACTAGATTCTTACAATAAGTAAAATACAGTGAAATTCAACTGTGATACAAGTTTTTAAAGCTTACAAATAACTCCATCATTTGCATCCATTTAGTCTTAACAGTAAACATGTCACAGGATGGTACCAAATCTTATAAGCTTGGCTGGACTTTACGTTGAGAATATTTTACAGCACTTAATAAAATGGACTAAAAGCTGAAAACATGTGACCAACAGCTTTGTCAATTAATTTTAAGATATTTGAACAAAAATGAACCAATAAGGGTATTTGAACTACAAGTGCATAGGTGAAGTTGAAAACTTTGAAAAACCAGAAATTTTCAATGCCCTGGAAGCAATAAAAACTAGTACTGTCCAGACCTTGAAAAACAAGAATTTCTGACAAAAATGGAAAACCTTTACCCCACTAAATGAAGAAGTTTACCATGAAACATTTCCAATTAAAGCCAAGGTGAAGTTCTCAGTCTCGCACCAGTCTACTGGTTGTAATATGGTCATTTGTCTGAGTACTTTATTGCCTGATGTACCACTAGGTATAACCTCAAATGATCCAGACATTGGTGCAACAAAATATGGCTCTTGGTGGTCAACAACATCTAAAATATGTGACAATCAAGTCATACAAATAAAAAGTACATACCAATGCTAATCATTTTTCAAACCAAACATGGGATGTGGTTATACCTTTAGTCAACTGATAATTATTTAATTTAAGTTGCCATAGCAGCATTATTTATAGCTAATGCATTTTTTTTTAACATCACACTAGAGGTCCAAGGCCATTTAGCGACATTTCCAGATTTAACTATGAAGGAAGACTCCGGGCTTACACGCGAGTAGAACCACAAACCTTCTGTAAGCTAGCTGGATAGCTTCCTCATTCATGAAATTATGTCTCTGATGGGATTTGAACTTACAGAAGTGAAGGGCTAATAATTACAAGTCAGAGACTAATAACCACTCGACCATAGATGCCCCCCACAATTTATTAAGTCTTTAAGAAAAATAGAGTGTTTTTAACAATGACTAACCATTAAAATTATCCATATATGGTATTGGAAAGGGTTTAGGATTTGGTGGGGCTTGATACTGTCCCTTCACACCAGAGGTCAGTGTAGTTAGTGTATATACTTGATTCTCTTCTACAGGAAGTATGTATGTGCCGTCTGATTCTGGCTGAAATTTTTTTAACGTTACATACATGTATTATAAATCAAGAAGTTTTAATCAAATCAAAATATGAAACAATTGATAGCTTTGAACGTACAGTCAAACAGAAGTTAATGATTAGGATAATTTAAAATATCAACATTCTACCCAATATTTACATAAAATAATATAATTGTCATTAAACAGATCTGTGAGATAACTGGAGACAACTAGACCTATCACTGAATTGTGATTAAATACCCCCCGCAAAATGGTGACAGACCACATGACTGACCTACCATCCAACAGACTGTCCAACTGACCAACCAACAACCAGGGTGATTCCAGTATACCCTCGAATACTTCGTTTGTGGCGATATCATGAATGCTATAATCAGTAACAAGTAATTCATGTTCTGTGATAGACAAATTTAAAATAAGTTACATATTTACATTACATGACAAAGTTTCACTCACCTCTATGGTACCTTTGTATTCAAACAGTACTGTAACATTTTTCTGGGCAGCATTTCCTAACATACTAAACCACACATGTAGAGCTGTGATGTTAGCCTGAAATTAAATATTCAATGTCCGAGGGTATATGTATGTGTTCACGACCAGTCTAAAGATTCAAGCATCTAATTGGCTTTTCTTGTGCTCAGTTATAAAACTGACCAATGACAAGACAGCCACCTTAGACTGGTCTCAAAAGCTCCAGTTAGAAGCCTTGTCAGTGACGTTTCCAGATGAAAACTAACATTTAAAATGTAAAAATGATATTAACACTAAATTATTACACGCAGGCATGAGAAAATTAGAACAATGTAGTAGAAAGATGAATGATATGATTTAATTTTCATTTGTAGAAATTTTATTATGTTTCACACTGTCAAGGTGCTAACAGTTGGTCCATGGTTGGTGTACAATCTTCCCCAAAATAAAATGTTCCAAGACATAAATGTATGCGATAAATTCATACTACAGAGCTGAAATGTTAGTGATAAGGTTGACTTACAAAACTTCCTTTTAACTTAAAGGAGACAGTTTGATTAACAACTGAATATCCAGGTAGAGTTTCGTGTAAACATTGTGAGTCATCATGGTCCTAAAAGACACAAATTTTATACAATAACATGATAATAGTCTAGTATGAAATGAAATATGTACCCAAAATCCTGTACAATAACATGATAATAGTCTTGTATGAAATATGTACCCAAATCCTGTACAATAACATGATAATAGTCCAGTATGAAATATGTACCCAAAATCCTGTACAATAACATGATAATAGTCCAGTATGAAATATGTACCCAAAATCCTGTACAATAACATGATAATAGTCCAGTATGAAATATGTACCCAAAATCCTGTACAATAACATGATACAACAACATGATAACAGTCCAGTATGAAATATGTACTCAAAATCCTGTACAATAACATGATACAACAACATGATAATAGTCTAGTATGAAATATGTACCCAAAATCCTGTACAATAACATGATACAACAACATGATAATAGTCCAGTATGAAATATGTACCCAAAATCCTGTACAATAACATGATACAACAACATGATAATAGTCCAGTATGAAATATGTACCCAAAATCCTGTACAATAACATGATACAACAACATGATAATAGTCTAGTATGAAATATGTACCCCCAATCCTGTACAATAACATGATAATAGTCCAGTATGAAATATGTACCCAAAATCCTGTACAATAACATGATACAACAACATGATAATAGTCCAGTATGAAATATGTACCCCCAATCCTGTACAATAACATGATAATAGTCTAGTGTAAAATATATACCAAATCTTGTACAATAACATGATAATAGTCCAGTATGAAATATGTACTCAAAATCCTGTACAATAACATGATAATAGTCCAGTATGAAATATGTACTCAAAATCCTGTACAATAACATGATAATAGTCTAGTGTAAAATATATACCAAATCTTGTATACTAACATGATAACAGTCATTCAAATTCACAATACATGTATTAAAGAAACAGTCACAATTTTCAGTTATATACAGTGGCTGGTTCACCTAACCAGTTTTCTAGGACTGCATTCTGACCAGTACTAGCTTACCCTTCCACGAGGAGCAGGCAACTTCTCTACATAATCATGGAGGAAAATCAATATTTTGTCAAATTTTCAAAGAAGAGTATGACCTGCTGTGACCAAGATTTGAACCCAGTTCACCGGGTTACAAGCCCAGCACTCTAACCACTGGACCACAGATATAGCCTTACAAAAATTTTAAATACTTACAATAGTTTCTAATATGATCGTTAGATCTTTTTTATCAGGACTAGTCATAGACACGTAACTTCCTCCACCAGTAAGATGGCCGACACCAGAATGATGACTCAAGTAATTCCATCCTGGTTGTGTAAACTGTGTCGTATGAGCTGAAAAAATCAATTGGCATCTAAGTTCTGTGTTTTTCACCTTCGGGGGAAAGATGGCAGAGCCCTTAGAAAGGGGGAAAAAAGACTTTTGAGGGGAAATAGGGGAATACTAACATAACAAAGTAAACATATTCTCCTAGTACTTGATCATCAACAGGTTATAGCCTTGATGGTTACAGACAAAAGAGCTATTCTATCGGTCACTTTTATATTTTTTTTATCTCCGATGAAAATAATATTCAACTTAAAAAAATTGATTTCTGTTCCAAATCACGGACCATGAAAACACTACAGCAGTCTGGCATAATTTGAATTACCTTCAATAGTCTGTGGTTTTATCATTGTAAATCTAAAAATTCATGTCCAAAATGGAGGAACAAACTCACCAGTCATCCAGATGGTGGGATTTACATCATAATGTCCACTCCATGGACTGTTGGACGTCATTAAACCACATCTCTGATAGGGCATGCCCTCATAATAAGCCGCTATCAAATTCCAAGAAATTGTGCTGCGGACAAAATAAAATGATGTTTAACATGATAATTGCCACACCAAAAATACATTCATCATGTGTATATATATATATATATATACATGTCTGTGTGGCCATTTTAGGCCTTAACACACCATTATACACCATCACTTCAACATGCTAGCTCTACTATGACTTGCACATTTCACAAATGCTCTCTCATGAAGATTAAGTATAATCTTTCCTGGTAAGGAACAATCTCCTTTGGCCAAAAAGAATGCAACAAAAGAATGCATTATGGTCAACAAATACATGTAAATTCTTACCTCATCAACAAATACATGTAAATTCTTACCTCATCAACAAATACATGTACATTCTTACCTCGTCATTAAACCATTCACATAATTCTGATTCAAAATCTGAAAAAAAAACCATAAAATATACACATTTGAAGACTGTAAGTATAAATACAATGTATATACATGTATATATACTTCAAGTATATGTAGTAAGGTAAGAATAAAATCACAAGTTACAACACTAATTTGGACTGTAGGTGTCAACATGAAAAGTACTTCACTGTAAATATTTCAATATTACTGAAATAAAATATGTGTGAATTCAAGTAAAAAAATTGACCGAGGAGAACCTAGTATAAATATGTCAACTATACTTACCCGAGCCCAACATCTGGCCCCTTTTTCATCGTTAAAGGTACTGTAATCCTCAGATGCCCACAACTGCTTTCCCCACATTACAGAAGCAAGGTTACTCAATGTACTAGAGTAATGAACTCTGAAATAAGGGAAACATTATAAACATTATCTTCTTAATCACAGCTTACCAACCAGTCTGTAAATTCAAGCAGCTGATTGGTTGAGTACAAGCACAGTCTTAAAATTGACCAATGGCAAGACAGCATAACGAGACTGGTTCCGAACTTCAAATTTACAAAACCAGGAAATGATACCAAGCACAATGTTTTGAACCATATCATTGTGGAATCATAGAAAAGAAACAACGAAGCTTGGACATTTTGACAGACAAAATATACAATACTGGCTACATACTGTCTTGATAATTATATAATTATTGTATAATTATTTTGAATTGTTAATCATTCAAGTTAATATGGTAATATTTAAAGTTGAAATAAATGCAAAATTATTAAGGCATAATAATGGTACAGTGCAAAAAGGCAAAACTTAAACATAACCCAAAGATATATAAACAAGGAGAAAGGAGGTTTAAGTAGTGGCAAGGTAACATAAATGATTTGATCAAATCAAGCATGGGGGAAGTGTAATGCTTTGTAATATAATCACACACGTAATGAGTTTTTTTACTGGGTTTGACACTGGTTTCTTAACAATTTTACATTTACATGCAGTGGCCAGTCACCTACCCAGCTTTCCTGGACTGTATACTAACCAATACAACTTACCCTTCCACAAGGAGCAGGCAACTTCTCCACATGTGGAGAAAAAATCGACATTTATGTCAAATTTTCATAGAAGGGTATGACCTGCCCTGACCGGAATTTGAACCTGGATCTCCTGGTTACAAGTCCAGCCCACTAACCACAGGACCACGGCCATGGCCTCCCCAAAAAAGACATGAAATGGTATAGCAGTGATATTCTAGGGGATCTACATAACGTGAGTTTATCTATGTATGCAAACCCAAAATATGAGATAGCTGCGGCCAATTCTTTATCTCGTAATATATCATTTGCAAGACCTCTAGAAAATGCGCTATTCTGCTCAAAGTCGTCTGCTGCTACGATCTCAATATGACCGAATTCATTTTGGTCAAGCGCTTTCCTTAGCATCTATAAAACAGGATGATAAACGTTATAAAATTCATGAAGCTTTCGAAATGAGTTTAACAAGTAAATCACGTTTTACAGAAGGCTTTTATATGGCAAACTTGATTTTTACATAATTTTGATATCCATATTTTAAACAATCATTTAAAACCTATAAATAAAATAATTGTTTTTCCGATCAACTGTTCAGAATATTTTAGCTAATATTTAGCAAGATGGTAGAAAAAAGTTCACAAGAAAAAATTTATCATTATTGCGTCATTTTAAAGGCAGCAAGCAAAGGAATTTTGACAACAAGAACAGAAATGCCTTCGGCCCTAACACAGGAAGTAAAAATGATAAGCAGACATAGAGAAGTATTATACAACACCATAAAGTGAAAACACTGCACATGTGCCATGTTCCCATTGAAGTATTTTCAGCTTATCACAAGAGTTGATCAGATGAAAATGTTGCATGCGTATGAAGAGGTACGTAGGTGACAGCTGTTGAGAATGTAATGTTTATACACAATATTGACTATACATGGATACAAGCAGACAACACAGGGATACATGTTTTGTTTACAGTAATTTTTTCTTGGCTAATAGTAAAGTATGAAGTCACATTCTGCAACAGTTAATACATGAGTATAATCTATAACAGCAGTATGTCAGCATTGCCATTTGAACAAATTTATATAAAGGGAGGCAAATCTTACAGACCAAATTAATACTTCATGAGTTCTCTCCCTTAGAACAAATATGCGTATATAAGAGATAAGGCAGAATTGGTGATCGAAAGTTTAAGAGAAGAAATATTACTAGAAACAAATAAAAAAGGGAATTGCCAAATCCAGCTTGCAAATATGACCTCTAAATAACCTTTTACCACAATTCAAAACATAGAGACTGTAATTATTCCTGTATCTAGCAAGCTTACCCAAAGTAACCAATGGCTGCAGAGAACTCCGGATCTATCAACATATCCTGAGCAATTTTTGTCTCAAATTCAGCCTGGTAGTCATCACAGGCCACTATCTCAGTAAATACAAAACCATTCTTGTCTAATGCTTGTCGTAACATCTGGATTAAGACATCAAAAAATTCATTTTTTTTCTACATACTTTCCACAAGGCATTCAGGGTACATGACAGTTGTTACAGATTTCAAAATGACCAGGACAGCTTAGTCTCAATTGTACAGATATTCCACAATTCATTTATGTAATAAAATCGTATAAACACACAACAAAAGCAGTCACCTATATACATCAACATGCAGTTTTCTGGTTTGTGGACAAACAAGTCATACCATATACAGCCACAGAATTACTAATCTTACAATATCGCTGGTTCTATATGAGATGTCGTTCTGAGAAATGAAATTAATTATTTTCATACAGTCAAACCAGTTAACAAAGGCCAATCCTGGGAAAGATGATAAAAAAGCCCTGAGTATGTATCTTTTAATTGCCACATCAGCACTGAATGATGGTTTCTATGAACAAAATGCAACAATAAACACAGGAAACAAATGTGATGTCATTGGAAGATCAATAAATACCTTTAAATATGTAACATTGTAGTTCTGTTCATTCCACTCCTGAAAAACAAATTGATTTCAAGTAAACTTAATGTTTGTAAAATTTATTATGTCAAGATGTCTGTTCATAAAGTGGTATGTCCCTGTGTAACAACATCTGATTTCTAATGCCAGTATGTGCACATCTTCATTTAATTTTTATTTATGGTGCTATGTGATCAATTAAATGTTGTGTGGAAGTTTATAATAGCTGGATAAAACACCATCTAAATATTATAATTGACCAAAAAGCAAAGAAATCACCAAAAAGATGCATAGATCATATTCATTTTTCCCAATGAAATCTACAGTTTGTCCATGAACTTCTTAAGTTAGCTGGATAAGTCAGTCTCAAAATTGTAAATGACCAAAAAGTAAAAAAATCACCAAAAAGATCAATAGATCACAAATATTTACCCCAATGTAATCTATAGTAAGTCCATGAACTTCTTTGGCTCCTTTTATCCATTTTATGATGTAGTCAACCGTTCTCTCAGGATAAGTATATGGTGAGTTAGTTCCTTTACCGACCCAGCCAGAAAAAACCCAAGGAAGTCCGTATAACTTGATGTTGGGATTTCTCTAAAAAACAAAAAATCCATTGAGGAATGATATCTAGTAAAGCCACCTAGGGGACCTGAAAAATCGGTCACACTAACGAGGTGGTCAATTATACGGGGAATTTTTGGAAGCTGGTCCAAAGATAAGTGGTTGTTATAACAAGGTGGTCACTATTTTAGATTTCAATGAATTTAAAATACGTACAACAATAACTAGATCAGTGTAATAAATTGGTTTTAGATGAGTTTGGTTACATAAAACATGATCTCGCATAGTTACCTGCTTTTTTACAAATTTCAATTCAAGGCAGTTTGTCAACAGGTTAGTTTACCTTAACTTAGAGGGTTGGGAAGCATCATTGCTGACAGTATCATAATCTAGGAAATTTCTGTGAACTTATAGTACCCACCTTTTTAGCTTCTTTCATCATCCACCATTCGTAACCTCTCATGTAATTCAGGTCACCGTCGTGATATATATGCGTCGCTTCACTACCAACTGTGGATATAAAATATATCAGCACAATACAGATCAATTAAGCAATACATACAAGTCAAAGGAAATGGCAGTGATAGAAAGGGATACAGTCAAACATGTGAACAAACGCCAACCTTGGGAAAGACAAAATGTGATCTTTATTGACAAATGGCCTGTATTTGGAGATTATTTTGTTCTTAATAATCAATGATAGTTTTTCAAAGATTGGCCTCAAATGCAAGTTTGACTGTATGTACCAATACTTTTCCATTGTAGATTTTTATGTTTTATGTTCATCTGTTGTTTAAAGGCCACTTCTACAGCTATGGTCATTACAGAGATACCCCAAGAGAGAGGGGAGAAGATACAGGAGATCTGGGCATATCCCTAGACGTCCTGGTTCTTTATCATGCCCGGTGTAAGGCAATGAATCACACCTCAACCATTTCCTGTGATTTTGTATACACATCACTAGGCTCAGTAGTGGAGTGGGGGACACTGAGAAAAAATTTACCTCCACTAGTGAGAAATTGCTCAACTTACCTCCACTCATGGACCCTCCACCAATTTCAACTTTCAAGATATGTAAAGATGCACCAAAATTAGGCTGAAAATTTACAAACATATAATAAAATCAAGCTCTCCATATGATATAAATCTATATCACATGATTCTTAAACAGAGAACTTAGGAAGACAATATTTACCAAACAAAGCAGATATGAAGGACTATCAATAACATTAATCAGAATAATTCAAGAACAGAATGATAAACAAACGGGGCAGATGAAACATGACCTTTATGTACAGTTGACCTTTACTTTGAGTTGCTGTATAGTCAATTTATGTAGTAAAATACCAAACTAGTCAATGTATATACAAAATAATGGGACTTATTTCTTCTCATGATAAACAAAATATTTACTGGCAACTTTTAGATGAGTCTGACCTAAGAATTTCCATGAACAATCTACTCATGCACTGACTATACAAAAATTCTTTTTTTGTACAAATATGGTCTAAGTACCCAAATAATGTCAGAAGTAAAAACTAAGCAATATGGATAGATTACCTTGAACAAGTAGTCTAAAATTTGGTCCCTAAGTTCCTGAGGGTATCCGGGTAACAGTTTAGAAGTTGCCTGTAATCAATAAATAATCAAGTTTAACCAAGAGTTTACAAGCTATGATATAAAAAATTCAAAATTCACATTGCTCACAAGAATGACAAAACAGAAAAAAAAACTAGACTTATTATGTATGATCATAGATGGGAAAAATGGGATGATGATATTCCATCTTAATTAAACAACTTCAGTGATTTGTGCAATTTTTGGGAGAATACAAGCACTTTCCCTGAGCCAAAAAAGTCTATATTTTCCCCTAAAGTGCTGTCTTTTCTCATAATTTTCCCCTTTTTCATGATTTATCATGCTATATTTTCCCTTTTAGTGAGGTGAAGGTAGTTTTGAAAATTTAGAGAAAAATGATTGAACTTATTGCCTCAGTCTCAGGGTATGAACAAACTATGAATTTTAGCTGTCAGTCTTCGCATTCATATTGTAGAAATTGCCTGAATGCTTTTCATAGACTTCTTATAATGATCCAACATTCTACGAAATTAATGAATATTCACACGCGCTAGCCCCTAACCACTGTGAGTTCAAATCCCACAAAGGAATAGAAATATTTCACATGTGAAGAAACTGTCCAGTTAGCTTACAGAAGATCAACCACTCCACTCAGGTGTATACCTGGGGTCTTCCTCCACCATTAAAGCTGAAAAAGTCAGTAAATGACCCTGAGTGTTGGCATAACGTTAAACCCCAGAGAAAAAAAATGAAAAATTGTTTGTAATAGAGACATAATACTGACCCCACCACCACTAAGGCCTCCTATACCATCAAACCTACGACCGAGTCCGATTGAATCGTCAAACGTATATTGACCAATCGTGGCAGTCACGCATAAACAACATATATATAACAATTTCATGTTTCTGAAATAGATTGACAAAATCATCATCAGGTTATTTTTACATAACTAGCATTTTTAAACTTAAAAATCATGTCCCCCCCACACACACCCATCTATATGAACACTAGATCTTAACATCTACAAGATTACTAAGCTACTAAATATAAAAGCCAGAAATATTTACATTTAAAAAGTTATATTTGAGATTTATCAACTAAGCAACATCAAGAAGTTTAGAACCCTATTCATAGTCTAGTTAAAGAACAACAATTAGTACCTGAATAAGTCCTGTTAGTTAGAGGATAATAAATGGTTCATAATAAGTATCCAATGTTTCATTAAATAATACCAATCTGATTTAGAACATATAAAGTCAACACAGACACGTATAAACAGTGCAGAGTTGAGCACAAACCTAATAAAGTCTAGAAGATAACACTGATATTCACCTAGTTTATACAAGAAGGTCTCGGATATAAATCAATGTCATGTGATAAGTTCAAATCACGCGAGGGATATTATCAGTAACAGTCGTAACAAATGTTAATTCAACAATTTCGGATCAGACTGAAAGACAATAAAAATGAAAATACCTAAATGATGTTTTATTTCTCATCCAAAGCCAGTAAAATATGCTTTGTTAAAATTATTATTTGCCAGCTTTTGTCTAGACAATAGATAATTAACAAGTAGATTATTATCACAAAATTTTGAAAAAATGGACAGATGCATGGGTTTTTCTTGTTTATTTTTTTACCTCTACTCTATGAAGGAGGAAGCAACCACATTTCAGATCTTCATAAAAGCGAGGTAACAATGGACTTTATATTCAATAAGCATCTGAAAGTTTTAAGCAATTAACACCAAGTAATTTTTATACTTGGCCTTTCATGCTAGTTTTATAACTTGAAAGTTGATACAGATTTTTTAAAATAATAAATTGAAATTTTGACACAGATCTATTTTTTTAGTTTAAAATTGACACAGATTTTTTAAAATTATAAATTGAAATTTTGATGCTGATATCTATTTGATAAAACTTGTTGTGGTGAATCAGCTGTAAAGAGTTGGACAGGGATGAGAATCTAAGAATCAGTTTTCTATGGTCTTAAGTAATTTGTACTTTTTTATAATTATAATTTCATTTAATTAATTATAATTAAGTATAGTGGGACAGGACCAAGAGACTTAACTAGGTAAAATGCATGTGCCAAAGTAACAAAATAATATGGGACTGACATAGGATTAATTTTTGATGTAGTGAACCAGGACATAAACGAAGGATGGGATTTTAACTTGCCATAAATGCATACAAAGTCATATAATGTCCTGAGGACACACTTGCTGATTCATAGTTAATTTGAGGAAACATTTCGACTTTGATATTTGTTATCAACAATATCACCAATGTGAACTGTATCAATAGGCTTGCTGAATATTTCAGAGATTTTTAGGTACCTGTAATAGGGCCCATTCCCAATCCAAAACAGTGACCTATTTCCCCATTTCAGGAAAAAACAACATCAAAAAAAGATGAAGTTTCAACTTTAATGCTTAAATTTAACACATGCTTTTTCACTCAATTATCAAAGATCCTCAATAGAAGCAGTGACTTTTTTCAATCTTGGGAAAAGGTCAGGTCCAATTGGGAAAAATGCACAGTGCAATGCCAAAATTGGGAATTTTTAGGCAAGATATTGGGAAACATGTCTTTACTTTCAATTGGAAAGGGTCCGTTTACCAGACCCAAACAAAAAAATCGCTGTGACATTAAGAAATTGAATGTGCCCATTACTTTAATACATTTTACAACCCAATATAAATTGAAAAATTGATCTTTTAATTGAATGACTGATTTCTATTCCTTTGCAGCATATCATTCTGTAAATGTAATAAAACATCATACAAATCTAGACAAGTGTTAAATTTCCCAATGTCAGTGCAAAATGTGATTTTTCCAAATTGGTCTATATTGGAACCTTTCCCAAAACATGGAAAAAAATCTGTATTTATAGGGTATGTGTCACTCTTTCATCCCACTTGAAAATGTACAGGCATTTACTCATGAAAGCAATCAGTGAATTAGCAAAAGAGGTTTCCCAATCATACAATAAAAATATACTTTGGCCATCCTTAAAGAAATTGTTTGTTTGCAGTTATGCAACCAGCTCATTAAAAATCCCCAATCCAAAAGATTTTTTAATAATTTAAACAAAAAATGTTTGGCCTTTATTTCAGCTTTTTGTTTTCAGTATGAGCAGACAATGTCACCAAAAAAGGCCTATCCAATGTTAAAGTTTGAGTCGCACAACCCGAACCAACAAATTTTTATAGATGGCCTTAGTCACTGAAAATAATTTAGAACACTACAGAATGCTACAAAACTAAACTGGGATTTAACCTCTTGCACTGTAAGTGGCCACTTCACCAAGTTGTTAAACACTAAGACTACGATCACAACAGACTGAAGGTAAACATGTTAATAACAGACAAAAAAATTGCATATAACCATGGTATAAACATAAGACATGCAGAAAGTAGCTATGTATGTGATAATCCTGTGAGTCATGATATTCTTATCATAAAATAAAACAGAACTATTAGAATTATTATCAGATACCTTTCCGTGAAACAGTATTTCTTTATGACCAAAAAAGTTTACATAACTGACCAAGCATGCTAACACAAAGGGGTAAAGAGTGTGTGAAATGGATGTATACTTTATCACACAAAACTCACTTCCTAGACACAACTGCTATTTTGCACAATGGAGTTCAGTTTGCACTCTATCCCTACCCCACATAAAGGTAGCAACATTAGGATAATTGTCTAGCCTCAATAGCTGAGCATTAACTTATTCAACTTTTCTGCTTATATTGTGCACAAGGCTTCCTAGTTTGGCTTTTTGGGTTGTCAATTTTTTTTACTGAATTCAAAGGGACCATTCCTCTGTACAGGAGGGCCCAATCCAAAAAGTGTCTCTCTGTCACAAATAGTCTAATTTGTTGGATTAACTGTAGCTTGCAAATCTGTTAGGTGGATATAAATAGTCTTTCTTTTGAAATAGAAGGCAGAAAATAAAGTTCCTAACGTGGGGCTTGAACCCACGACCTTCTGTTTGCAAGTCAGATGCTCTACCAACCGAGCAAATTGGGCTGACAGGCATACAAACTACTATAAACACATATATTGCACAGGGGGCTAGCACGTTGAATGGATGGAATATAATGGCGTATTAAGCCTAAAATGGCCAAACGGATCAAAAACACGTATAGCATATATATACATATACAAGGGTTACAACTTCCGAAATGACAGTTAGTATGGTAATTCTGATCATTTTGATGTTGCGAGGTCGCATTCGACTAAATGAAATTGACGATTTTTCGAAGGAAAAAGATGAAATACCTGCTTCATCGTTTTGAATTGGACCAAATGTTTATTGGTTATGTGTAGTATAATGTATAAGCTATCTGTAGACACCAGTTACTAGAAATTAGAGCGATTCCTTAAAAAGTTATGTAGTTTTAAACAAACTTGAAGCAGAAACTGTCATTTGGAAGTTGTAACCCTTGTATATGTATATATATGATATATGTGTTTTTGGTCCGTGTGGCCATTTTAGGCCTAATACGCCATTATACACCATCCACTCAACGTGTTAGCCCCCTGTGATATATTGTATATACAGTCCTGTTACACTTTATTCCTTTGTATTATCAACCAGTCAGTTCAGAAGAACATGATGATTATACAAATAATCATATTTTTATATTTTAGACTTTAACCTGCAATCATTAGAAAGCATAACCTGACTTCTTCACAGGGTTTCTAAAATTTGGTAACAGTTTTTTACTTTCATGATTTTTTATATTCAATTGATGTTCACATTTTCAAAGAATTAAATGTTTATATACACATGATTGGTATACTACATATATATCAGAACGCATTTTCTTGCGTTGTACTTGAATCTACACAAAAAGCAGTAATACTGAGAAAATATTCGGTACGTATTAATTTGAGTACAAATCGTACTACACTGAACGGAAAGGAAAATAAAAACAACAGTTGCATGCAATGCTTCTACTCAATCATATCTTTGAGTATCTTAAATATATTACAGGAAATAACGAAGTTTCCTCACAGATCCTGTATCTTTATAAGTATCAACGGACAAATATTGCGGTTTCTCCATTCATTATTTTCTGGGTCGACAATGAGGACACAAATTGATAAACCGCGACGCTGAGAATGTGTATTCCTCGGCGCAAGTGCCCTGATATAAGAACAAAAGTAATTGATTCCATGGCCCTGTATGTCTTTTTTTATTTCATAACCATGTTTTTTTTACAAATCATCTCTGATATTAAAGATAAAGCTCTCAGCTTTTAGGAAAATATAAAAATAGACATTTATTTCAAACCTAAGGCATTAAGCCCAACAGTTTACATGTTAATGATATACAAGTATACTACATATATAATCATACATAACATATAAATTATTATTGAATAACAACGAAAAAGAGCAAATCAATATGTGAAAAAAGAAATAAAATTTAACCATATTCCAATGAATTGAAGAGAAAAGTGCTCATCAAACGTTTTAGATTAGCGATGCAGGGTATTGTCTCGTAATTTAAAATATTCATAGATATGTACCGAACGAATTTAATATATCTGGTCGGAAATGATTTTGAACGATGTAAACTAGCTTAATCTAATTTCAATAAAATAGTGACTTATTTTGGGTCTGAATACCATGTACCTGGTGTGTTATTACCGTTTTCTGAATTTGTTGTTCTTCTCATAAGCTAGAACTACTTTTTGCCATATTTAACTTTCCTTGGACGCGATATGTTATAAACTTGAGTTTGGCTGATAGGTGAGTAAAACAATAACAGGTTTTATAGGTTTAGGTGACGTTAATTCCATCGTAGCCGGATGCTTTTTGCACAATATTTATCAATCTGCTTTGAAATGATAGTTTTATAGATAGTCTAAAAAACTAACTCTAATTATATAATTCGTATTCTATAATTGTAATTATACTTGATGGTTATATTATTTTCAGGTAGATAATTGATAGAATTGGTAAGAAGCTCAAATGTTTTTTTTATTTCTCTATAAAAATGGTACTGTTCTTTCTTACGGATTTTATTAATAAAAGAAGCTGCGATAAATTATTCTTTGTTATACATCTATACTGCTCATACAAGATTCATGCAGGTTCGTAGTCTCACCATTAATAGATTACTCATGGTATGATACCACGATCAACAGTCGTCAACAAAACAACAAAAAAAGACAAGGATCTAAAAATGTAAATATTCGTCATTGCTGGCAAAAACTTGCGCGTATGTTTTGATGCACTTCTATTCTTTGGTTAAAAGGTACCATAACTTTAGTTTCATATTTTGTCGTGTTGAATTGTGGTCGGCTTTCATTTTGTTCATCTTTAGGCTTACCACTGTTATCTGTGTGTTCGTGGTTATTGATACAGAGAACGTCTGTATTGGGAATTGTAACTGCGCTTCTCAACTTTTTTTTAACTGCGCAGTATCATATGATATATGTATGTATGTTAATTACTGGGGGGTTGGGGGTGAGCTTTTAGGGATTTCTTGGATACCTGATGGGCTCTGTGAGGTCAGCGATGTGTAAGCGATGTGTAAGCGGTGTATGTCAGAGGTATAGTATCAATAATGTACATTTTAAGCACAACACAATGTTTATATGTCTATAAGCAAGATTTATCAAAAATAGTTCTCTTCTTGTTTTCAGGCAGCTTTTTGCCTCTCTGGTGTTAGTGTCACATCTACAGCCAGGGTCATTTGGTGACTTTCCATGAAGCTCCCAGGGTAAAACCACCGATCTTCCTTAAGCTAGATTGACAGCTTCATCACAAGTGAAACTTAATTAGTAGGATTCAAACTCACAGCGGCGAGGGGCTAGTGATTACAACTCAGGGACCATAACCACCCATTTATAAACCCTCTCTGTCTGATTTTAATGATGCAAAATAGTGCTTTTTGCGTTCTCTTAACTTTCATAGATGACTCATTTCGTTAATGATAAGAATAATGTTTCACCATTTAGTGGACGATAAAATCATCTTTCGTGTTCCAAGATATGACGTCATCTAACTTGGTGTGGCACATCAGTTTCCTTATTGATAATTAATTGACTGATCAGTGCGTCCGCATTGAATGACTCATTCTCAGTCTATAGGTCATTAAGTATGGACCAATATTCATAATTTACGCGTTATTTTTCGTCGGGATACCCCACCCTTCTGTAGAACAATTGAATAGAAATCAGATAATGGGATCGACAATTTTACATCTACAGTTGACTATACCGCTCAATATTACAATCACCTAATTATAGCGATAACTTATTTTCAGATCGGCTTTTAAATACCGTTCTCCTATAATTCAACTTGACGGTGGGACCACCTCACTATAACTACGGATTTTTCAGGTGCTGAAAGTGGTCTTACTAGTGATTGATTGTAACTCTCTGTAATGTTGTTCATATGCCAGTATTTTGACATTTCCAGTGAAAACACTTCATACAGTATTCTGTATTTCCCACGCAACAACTTTTGTTATACCGGAAGTTCGCATTCTGTAGTTCCTTTTAATATCGCTAGGCTCGATTGGCGTACTTCTTTCATTATGATGGCTATTTCGCCGGGACGCAAATCCGTTGATTGTAATTTTTGGAAAAACAAATTGACTTATCATTTTTTGGCATTTTCTGCATTGAACAATTAAGTTCAAAATTGAAATGAACACAGGTAATTGACTAACACGTGTCAAAAGTTATACAACGCGCGACAGAACACATATTTCAGTGCAACCTCCCCAAAACAACACTTTTTGGAAAAAGCAAAATTATGTTGTTGTTGAGAGGTTGTTGCTTTAGAGAGGTTATACCACTTCTGCCACCGTATTAACTTCCTGGACGGTGATGGAATATGCTGATGTTACTTCAACCACAAGTGTTTTTTTCATTAAAACTATTCATTATTATTGTTATACATTTATTTGGAAGTATTTACTAAATCCCTCACTTATGACCGAAACAGGAAGTTTTAAAGACATACTTTGTACTTAATCGAATATACCATATTTTATATTGTCATAACATCGCCGACTATCGTATTGTGAAGTAGATCAGTACTTAATACATAATACTAAAATTCTTTATAGACTTTGTAGGACATAAAACAAGTAAGAATATTAATTTAACGCATGATATATTACTTCTTTAAAATACTTTTTTCTATTTAAACCTCAATTTAATCCTTTGCCTAATAATACCGCATTTCCGAGCATTCCGAGCAAAAGACGTTCATTTTGTCATTTCGTGTCATTTCGTAACTCATTATTGCTTGTTTATTTCACAAATAATTATAAAGTAACCACTCGTTTCTTTTTATGCTCGTATCTATATTGTTCAATGTTTATTCAAATGATATACGTACGCCTTTCTGTATATTTCTAGTTATAGCTTAAACAACATTATTATACGTATATGTCATAAAGTTATACCTACTGTAAATGACTAAATTTGCTGGTTATGTCAATAAACTTCAATTGAATTGTTGGCTATTATTACATTTACCAATTTTTTACCATTTTATTCATAGCAAGTCGGCATGTATAATAGGTGTATACCTTTGGTCATTTACAAATTAAAGAAAAAAATATGACCAAGGGAAACAATGGACAGTAAAATGAAGAATCATGAACAATATAAACATATCATTTATACATGCACATGTAGATATTTTACGAAGCAGTAATCATGAAAGTTTTTCCTGGCTAATTTTCATTGCATTATGAATAAAATTTGTAGTATTAAAAATAACTTTAAAATAACTTTTTAAAACATATTTGTTGACGAACAGAATAATTGAGAATTGGCAATTAACCACAGTTATGTTTGCAAACAAATTCAAACAATAACTGTTATCATAAGTTAATCTTTCCGCGCCGTGGTCATATTATTCTGAAATTATTATTTTGTTCTTTATATTATTTTGAAAATGTATCGTTCGACCGGGACATGTGAATAACAGAGTAAATATCTGGCAGGGTCCTGATCATTGGTTCAACCCTTCAAGTTTATATGGATCTATAGAGAATCCAACGAGAGTCCACTGTACAGTAAAACATCAATTAGCAATCATCTCAATATTACGACCACCGTGTTATAACGACCACTTATTTTCTGACAACTCTCCTATTATTCAACTTGATAATAACACCACTTTCCTCGACTGATTTTTCGGGTCCCGAAGGCGGTTAGGTGGTTTCATTATTGAGGTTTTACTGTATATTATAAGATCTTGACGGATAGAGGCAGGTCTAACCCTTCTATGAAAATTTGACAAAAACGTCGATTTTCCTCCACATGTGGAGAAGTTAACGGCTCCTTGTGGAAGGGTAAGTTGGTGCTGGTTAGTATACAGTCCAGGAAAACTGGTTAGGTGAACCGGTGGCCGTAAATAACTGAAAAATTGTTGAAAAACGGCGTTAAACCCCAGTTACCATAAGTTCACAACCAGCCTGTTTCACTAGAATTAGTTTTAAACTGTTTAAAGAGTCAGCACACAGACTTGACAGTTTGTTTGGATATCTCGTCTGTTGGTTATTGTATTCTTGTTAAGTTCTTCATCTCTGTTGTAGGAAGGACTTTTTGTGGCGTCTGTCGTATAGATGTCACGGTATTTTTGTGGCGTCTGTCGTATAGATGTCACGGTATTTTTGTGGCGTCTGTCGGATAGATGTCACGGTATTTTTGTGGCGTCTGTCGTATAGATGTCACGGTATTTTTGTGGCGTCTGTCGTATAGATGTCACGGTATTTTTGTGGCGTCTGTCGTATAGATGTCACGGTATTTTTGTGGCGTCTGTCGGATAGAAATTTGACAAAAACGTCGATTTTTCTCAATATGTGGAGAAATTAACGGCTCGGGAAACCATTTTTTTTTAATTATATTTGATTTCCATAAATATCTCAACATCAGTGACTAATAAGGGACAAAACGAAAACTCTTAAACTAGACAAACATATTTTTTGCGGTTTATGCCTGTTTGTTTAGCAGTATTTCAATTATATATGAGCGGGGAGTCAACAAAATCAGTTATGGAGAAGTTGCTGACTCCTTGTGGAAGGGTAAGTTAGTACTGGTCAGTACACAGTCCAGGAAAACTGATTAGGTGAACCGGTCGCCGTACATAACTAAAAAATTGTTGAACAGCGGCATTGAAAAAAAAACCCAGTGACGATGTCACGTAAAAACAAACAAACGAAATTGATAAGATGAATAAATACACAATAATGATGTCATTAAGTAGTGAATCATGATATTTTGTTTTGTTTTTATTTCTGCAATTTTCAAGCAGTAGTTGTCTGAATGACAAACAAACTAAACTTCTTTTGTATCTGTATAATCCCTGAAAATCGGATCTCATCCGGACTGGTCCAAAAGTCCAGTTTATGATAATCCCGGTTTTCAGAGAACCATTGATTATAGAAGAGAAAACAACAGGACTTGAAAAATCGTCCGATTTTCAGAGAATTCCGGTTTTCAGGGGTTTTACTGCATCTGAATTCTGTGAGCTACTCTTCGTTCGACTAAACGAACTTGACGATTTTCCAGAGAAAAAAGAGAAATACCTGCTTCATCGTTTTGGACCAAATGTTTATTGGTAATATGTAGTATAATGTATTAACCATCTGTAGACACCAGTTATTAGAAATTTGAGCGATTTCTTGAAATATTATAGAGTTATATAGGTGTTTTGGTCCGTGTGCATATTTTAAACCTATTACACCATTATACACCATCCCGTCAACGTGCTAGCCCCCTGTGATCGCGACGGTCTAAATTCATTCACAGTATGGTTCAAATCATTCGTAATAACTCGGCCGATTCCGTGCCTCACGGAGTAAGACGAGTTCTGCCGAATGGGTTCATATATACATAGCTTTACGGTTAGTTGACTCTGAGTAAGTGTAAAATTCCCTTTGACAACCCATATCGGGAAGTGAAATGTATATCTACAAATTTTTGAAAAGAGAATTAATGCAATATGCGTAGTTATCTAACATTTATGTCAAGCCGCCTATTTGTTGATGGTGAAATGATCAACCATGTTTTGGGATTTTATCTAGGTGATCAAATAGAATGAACAATGTATAATATGTTGTTTAAAATGTAACGATTAAAGATGTAAGTATTTTATTTCTTTTTATTATAGAAAACTATTCGTTGTCATGTTATGACAAGGACTTATGCCGATGTTTTAACTACAGTCAAACCTGTGTCTGTGGCCACCTCCGAATAAAAGCCACTCTGTGATTAAAGGCCATTCTTTGAAAAACCGTCACTGATTATTTAGAATAAACTTACCTCTGAATAAAGGCCATCTGTCAATAAAGGCCACATTTTGTCTTTCCTAAGGGTGACTTTAGTTCACAGGTTTGACTGTATAGTACATTTGTATGTGTGTAGGTGTGTTGCTGTACTTATCTCTAAATGTTAGGTCCATGAACAAACATTTCTACCTCTATTTATTAATTCATTAATATTTTCTTCGAATGCGATGTAATTGGTTTACTTTATTTTCACTGAAGTTTAATTCGCACCAACAGCCAGGGTCATTTGGCGACTTTCCAGCTATAACAGTGGAGGTTGACTTCAGGCTTACACCTGGGTAGAATCACCGACCTTTCGTAAGCTAGTTGGAAAGCTTCCTCACATGTGAAACCTAATCCCGACTAGGATTCGAACTCAAAGCTGTGATTGACTTTTGATTACAACTCACAGATCATAACCACTCAACCACGGTGGTCCCTGAACTGGTTTCACCGTGTATATAGTAGTTCCGGTAATCACTAGAAATTGTACAAGTTGAAATATATAAAATAGCAATGATTCGTACAGTGATTGGAAGTAGCAGGGTCTTGTGATCGCAATAGATAATGCAAGTTCTAATATGTAACATCGCAATGATTCGTACAGTGATTTTGTTTACACACCGTGGGTTAAGTACATATATATGAAACGTTTACATATATGAATTATCATTCGATTATATTACACCTAGACGAGCAACTCCAACATACCTGAAAGCTTAAGTTTTTTGGTATTTTTGGGTAATTTAAAGCTAACGTTACAATTCCCCTAATGTTTCTAAACGTATTATACTTCTTTGACATTTATAATCGCACCAGAGTTGAATAATTAGAGTCCTGATTGAATACTAATTAAACATGAACACAAAAGTTAAAATCCTTTTGAAGCTTGAAAGATTTGAAAACTTCAGTTGAATCATTTGTTATGATAACCTGACCCATTCTCTTATTTTTAACATGATTTTTTCACTGAAGACCTGTAATCAAATGGGTTTCATACCCAAGTCTGACCTTCCGAAACCTGTGACAAAGAGGACCTGATGTTCATAGCACAGGCAGTAGTAACGGACCTGTGATGGTAAAATTGTATTCAAAGTTCAATGACACCCATATTTTACTCAAACTTATTCTCTATTGTATAAAATATCATTTAAAGGGGGTCGTATTCTACGACAATCTTTTTTTTATTGATTGAAATTTTAAGTTAAATTTTAAGTACTTTGAATGGAATTTATTACAATTTTACTACCATAGGGCCGTTACTGCCGCCTGTGGTTCATGGTTATAAATACTTCTTTGTTTCAAACCGTTTTTTTTATACTTTAAATTTATGATATCACTGACCAGGTTAAACATAAAAAATTTATCAAAATTTATCAGTGGGATATTTAAATCTATATTTAGATCCACGTCATTTCATAACCGAACATTTACAAAAATAAAAATCACAGCCTATAAGCAAGGCTATCGTTGACGGTATACATGTACAGTCACACCTGTGAACAAAGTCCACCCTTTGGAAAGACAAAATGTAGTCTTTATTGAAAGATGACATTTATTCGGAGATCAGTTTATTCTAAATAATCCATGACAATTTTTCAAAGTATGGCCTTTATTCACAGGGTGGTCTTTGTTCGGAGGTGGCCTCAAACACAGGTTTGACTGTATATATTCTTAATATTATAATATTAATGTATTGAATTCATATACCGACCTCCGATAATACATGCTAATGTTATTTGGGAACCCTCATAAGTTTGCAGACGTGGGCGTCGAGGAAAGGGTTGGTGTATGAACTATAGATGTGGGTGCTAATCATATGGTTTATCCGGTGTAATTTTTGAATGGGAAAACCTGAAATATATTTATAATTATTTTGTACACAACTAGGCACAGTCACGAGCCAATGTTTTGTTTTTGTCAAATCCCTTAAACCCAAATTACTACAAACTATACCTTTAGAACTGCCCATCACGTGACTTTGTAAAACTTAATTCGCGCCATGAACCCATTACCCTTACGTGAATACATTTAATAAATAAATGAAAAGAAAAGATGAACACATCTTGGTATAATCAGGATGATATTACATTACATCCCATGCACTGTTCAATTTTATTCAAACCTGACCTTATGACAGGTCATATCATCGGAGGTACAGTAAAACCTCACACATCGACCACCTCTATATTACGACCACCTTGTTATAACGACCACTGATTTTCGGACCAGCTTTCAATAACTTCCATATAATTCAACTTGATAATGAGACCACCTCTTTGTTACGACCACCTTGTTATAACGACCACTGATTTTCGGACCAGCTTTCAATAACTTCCCTATAATTCAACTTGATAATGAGACCACCTCTTTGTTACGACCACCTTGTTATAACGACCACTGATTTTCGGACCAGCTTTCAATAATTTCCCTGTAATTCAACTTGATAATGAGACCACCTCTTTGTTACGACCACCTTGTGATAACGACCACTGATTTTCGGGCCAGCTTTCAATAACTTCCCTGTAATACAATTTGATAATGAGACCACCTCTTTGTTACGACCGATTTTTGGGTCCCGAAGGTGGTCTCATTATCGAGGTTTGTTTTGAATAAAGCATCCGTCGCAAAAACACGATCGTCTTTTTCAAATGATGTCACATATATTACTCATGCAGCATATTTACCATGTATTAGTGTCATAAGGATGTACTTCCCTAATTATTGTTTGTATTGAATTTGTACTTACGTCTATAATTGACTCATGTTTCCATATATGGATGTTTGATATATTTTCCCGTTTTTTAACTTTTCTGTACATGAAAACTTCTCTGTTACATTGTCTCTTAATGTTCGATCTGTATCCAGAGTTGTCGTTCGTTATCCCTCACATACATCTCTGTCAACGTCCCAGCTTTTTGCAAGATTCTTGTAAAACAAGAAATAAAGCCACAAATGGTACGAAATTTAAAACTAAGTGAAGCCATTTCTTTCGCACAATACATTCGAGGCAAAAGATGTTATAATTTACCAGAAAATCGGCGAAATTATTTTATTTAAGAAGCACGTTATTTCCCGACGGAGTGAGTTTGTTTACCTTTGGTAATTAGGAAACACAGAAGTCGACGGTAATCGTGTAAAATTGTGACAACAAATGTACACTCAGAGAAAACAAAAGCGTGATTCTGTGTATCAGATGGAAACTAAAGGAGACTCGGACACATATTTTTGAACTACTTTCCACACATTGACAGAGATGTATGTGATGGATAACGAACGACAACTCTGGATAGAGATTGCGTCTAGTTTTGTACTCATCTTATGATCTGTACATACCGATAACTCGTATGATAATTTACTACTATCTTTATGTTAAACATCTTTATTGCAGCTTGGTTAATAAATTGAACACCTAGTTAGATTTTTTACAATCTCCGACAACGTGCAGCGGACATGAATATCAATGTGTCAAAATTAAGTAAGTGTTTTAATAAATAACATACAGTGGAACCCCTCTAAACCGAACGAGCCCGGGACCAGGTCATTTGGAGGGATGCAAGTTTAGAGGGGATTTTTGAATTGTATATATATGAGTAACGAAGTCGAGGCCAGAACATTTGGCCGATTTAGAGGGGAAATCTGTTTATAGAAGAACCTTAGAGGGTTTCCACTGTATTCATTTGTTGGTTGAAAATTATACACAATTAATGACTAAAAAATTGACGGGACTTTAACAAATACTTGTTATAAGTCGGATGCTTGTGGTATCGATGCTCTTAATAAAGAAGTTTTACAGTACACGGTTTTTTGCCATTGTATGTACGCAAATGGCGGAAGGTATTGTAATGCCGTTTTGCCTAATGAAGAATGATTGGAAGTATGAATGAACAAATATATGTCCTGTATATCTTAGAAATTTTCAAAAAAATCGTGGTACCAGCCATTTGTTTATTTAATTTGTGTGCATTTTTATAATTCAATTCAGTGACACAATATGAACAAATTGTTTTAATGTAAACTTTAAAACGATTTCATCATTAAACCTTTTTGTCTACAAAAGCTGTTCACACATTTGAGCTCTTTCAATCAGATTCCCTGTTGTCATTGTGCACATACGAACACTAAAGATATCTTGGTGTTTTTTTACATACATTGTATAATATATTTGTAGGTGCCCATGCACTGCTGACTTTAGGGGAACCAGACCAGAGTGGGGAATTGTGGTATCGCCAAAAAAACTTGATTGGTCGGATGAAATGTAAGCTAGTTTTAGGCAAACACCATTTTGTAAATGTTAGATTATGAAGTTTCATTAATTCTCAAACGATCGTGCTAATTCACATCAAACTGTACAATTAGCAATTTCTCGTAATGATCATACTGCATCGGCGAGTGTACATTATTTTGTCATATCCCAGAGAAAGAAACATACCACATGTAAGTTATAATAGTGCGTATCTTCATACTATGAAACAGCGAAAACAGATGGCAGAACATTTCAATAATACAATAAAATATGTAGTATGAAGAAATCAAATTACATATACTAATCAAACACTGACAATATATTCTTTGTAGGGAAACCATCATACGGTATAATAGCTAAGGATAACCTGAGCGTGTTTAACAGCAAGAATTCCAGAGAACCCAAGTACTCCTCGCACGTGTCATGTTTTGAAATGTGAGTTGAATAGATCTAAAAATTATTCCAGATCAAATAAAAGTACTCTGAGCCGCGGCCATGGTCCAGTGCGCTGAACTTGTAACCCGGGTACGAATCCTGGTCGCGGCATGTCACATCCTCCTATTGAAATTTGTCAAAAATGTCGATTTTCCTCCATATGTGGAGAAGTTGTCGGTTCCTTGTGGAAAGGTAAGCCAGTACTAGTTAGTATACAATCCAGGAAAACTGGGTAGGTGGCCGGCCGCCGCATGAAAATGTAAAATTGTTAAGAAACCACCGTCAAACCCGGCAAAAAAAACTTAAAATACATTTTCATCAATTTTGTGTAGTCGACAGTAATATTATTATCATTCGACCGAAAATTCATTGGCTGTGACGGCTTCTCTGCTGTATTTTGTCATTGATTTTGTTTATGAATTTGAATTTAGGGCAAAGGCCAATGATCCAATTGACGGAGAGGAATTCTGCTTCATCATCAGATTTGAAAAAGGGGACCAAACGTCTCTAATATTTGCGTGCGACACTGACAAAACAAGAAACGTAAGTTGCAACGTTTAATTGCCATTTAAATTCAGTAGAAATCCTCTAAAATGTTTCCTCCATAAACCGGTTTCCCTTCAAAATCGGCCAAATGTTCTGGTCCCGAGCTCAGTCGGTTTAGATGGGTTCCACTGTAATGTTGTTTGACAAATGTTTGTATCTGAGTGTTACAGTTGATTGATTCATACGTCATTAAAAATAATCATTGGTTCTTAAGTGAATTTATAAATATAAAGCAAATGTTATTATTTTTCAGTCATGGGTTGATGCAGCAAATGAAGCAATAATAAAAGCCAAGAAATTTTCTTGGTAAGTTTGATGTAAAATCCCTGAAGACCGGACTCCCTGAAAACCGGAATTTAATACAGCAGACTTTTGGATCAGTCCGGAAGGGGTCCGGTTTTCAGGGGTTATACTGTACATGTACATTTGTATTATATTTCATATTGCATTCATATAAGATGTTTAGCGGTCGAAAACCAAATATGACAAAAGATTAAAACATTGCTGCTGATGCATCTACTTACGTACATTTACTAGTATGCATCTAATTCTTAATAGCCGTAATAATTATATTGAGAACGAAAATGAGAATTTAGCTTAGAGACTGTTCTCAAGTTTATAACCATGAGACCTGGATCTGTGGAGAGAATCTATAATTTCATTGTGATAATTTATGATACATATTACACTTGTATCGTATTCTTTGTACAGTGACAGCGCTTACTGGAGCGGTGGGTCCATGCCAGAATCTTGGCATAATTCATCAAAGCAAGCTTCCAATGGTAATGAAAACAATTACAACGAAATTGATGATTCCGTGGTATCATGTACAGCTGGAACTGAGAAGCAATCGACAGGGATAGGTATGGGGCGTCTTCTTCCAACGTTAAAGCTGAAAATGTCGCCAAGTGACCCTAGCTGTTGGTTTGATATTAAAACCCGGTGAAAAATGTCTATTGGGTGAACAATGATATTTGCGTCCAGAATTAAATTAAAATGTTAATTAGTATGATGAAACTCATTGCTTAATTCAGACGTTTTTAAGTGTTACAACCCACACACACCAGCGGTATAACTTGAAATACAATACAGTGGAAACCCTCTAAACCGGTTCCTCTGTACATCAGTTTCCCCTCTATATCGACCACATGTTCTGGTCCCGACTTCATTACTACTCAGTATATAATTTAAAAAATCGCCTCTAAACTGGCATGCCTTCTAAACCGGCCAAATGACCTGGCCCCGGGCTCAGCCAGTTTAGAGGGATTCAACTGTATTGACAAAATTAGGGCTTGACATAAACGAAATTTTTAGATACTAGTAAGTGAATTGGAGGTAAGCGCAGTATTATCATATAGAGAATAGAACAAAATATCGGGACCTCTAGAGGCAGTTCGACATAACCGAAAATTGATATAGGCTAGAATGTAGGTCAATGTTTAACCCATTCTACTTCAGATCGACAAAATCGTTCAATGTCTTCACGCTCAGTACCCGATCTGTTAGATTCTGGATTCCGTTATGTGGGAATTTCTTCTCCGTCTCAATCCACCAAAATGAAAAAAACATTTGGAAGCACACACACCATGCAATATCTAAAATCACCAGTAGCTGAGTCCACTGGTATACCTGACAATACTGGTAGAATAAATGGAGGTGGTGAATTTGCGGAAGAAGTATATGTCAACACAAACCAAGGCTTTGCAACTTATTCTAATCTAGACGTAAGTGAACAGACTTTGAAAGTACAGTGCAACCTTCTCTTAAGTAACAACCTTCCTTCAACAATAGCATGATTTTTTCCCGCTGTACTATTTAACTATTTAATTTAATTAACAACCTCTTAACACAATTTCGCTTCTTCTAAGGGTTGTTGCTTTGGAGAGGTTGCACTGTACAATTTTCCTTTACATATATCGGGATCCAATGCTTTCGGTCTTAAACATCATTTTTGTACTCATCGTGTTATAGATTAATATATATATAAATTTTTCAATTGACGGAATATTGTTTAACTAGTAATATTGTGGTACAGTATAACCCCTGAAGACCGGCCCCCTTTCGGACAGGGCCAAAATCCAGTTTTCTGACT
Source organism: Lutraria rhynchaena (assembly GCA_008271625.1). Lineage (NCBI taxonomy): Eukaryota > Metazoa > Mollusca > Bivalvia > Venerida > Mactridae > Lutraria > Lutraria rhynchaena. The sequence goes on along the minus strand of VIBL01000137.1, from coordinate 900,757 downwards.
TTTTGCTTATGCTTGATACCCCCTCCCAAAATCCGCCCTTAGGATAAATCAATCCGAAATTTGAAACATCGACGAATTTATGAACCCGTTATCAGGGGTTTTACTGTACTAGTGTCAGTCTTGCAGTGATTTTAACATGATTTTATTGATTTTTGTAGATATATGAAACAGGTGCTTGTGGCAGTTCCCAAGAGCTAGTCACTAGGTAAGTATAGGATTTTTAACTAGGGGGCGTAAAGTCTAGATAACGTAGAATACAATCAGAACATGACTAACTTTTTTTTACTTATGCTTGTCAGATTTTAGAGGGGGCGCACTCCGGCTCCGCCCCCTGATTCTGATACTATAGTATATTACATTGTATTATATAATTGTTTATTTTTCTAACGAGTTTTTGTTAACATTTGTTTTACACAGTACAATGATGCTACATGAAAATGAAAATTGCTGACTAATTAAAAGCATCTTGAAGCTATGAGGGTGTCAAATTTGAAATAATAAAAATATCAAAATATGCGAGTTAAGTATGAAGAGGTGACCATGTTTAGCGAATGCTAAATCATACACGCACGTTAATCAGCTTTAGCCCCAGAATATAGATAAGAAAAGGATTCCCTTCGGTGGAGGGGGGGGATAAGGTCAGGGTGATAGAAATCGTAAATCGTGACGAAATTAAAATCCTACATTTTACACATTGGACAGTTTTCAGCTTACAATCAAACTTGTGTTTGCGGCAATCTCCGAATAAAGACCAACCTGTGAATAAAGGTCATTCTTTGAAAAATCGTCACTGATCATTTAGAATAAACTTACCTACGAATAAAGGCCGACTGTCAATAAAGGCCACACTTTGTCTTTCACAAGGGTGGCCTTTGTTCACAGGTTTGACTGTATTTCTTATACATAACCAATTGTTTTTTTACTTCAGTGGTGCTCCTGGTATGAAAACATCAAATACAGTCGGGTGTGGGGCAGCAAAGAAGCATTCCCTACCAAAAATATCCCAAAAACCTTCGAGGCCTCGTAACACAGGTAAAATAGAATACAGTGGACCTCCTCCAAATCTGGCCGAGCCCGGGACCAGGTCATTTGGCCGGTTTAGAGCGGATGCCAGTTTAGAGGGGATTTTTGGATTATATAGTAATGAAGTCCAGACCAGAACATTTGGCCGATTTAAAGGGGAAACCGGTTTATAGAGGAACCGGTATAGAGGGTTTCCATTGATTTATTTGTTCATTAGTTTCTGATCTGGACAAGACCGGATTTTCGGGAATTTCCGCCGTACTGAACTCGTAATGTGGATTATTCTTCCTGATGAACAATGAAGAACTGTTTAATTATCAAACTATGACACGAAGGTCATATTAGACTGAGGAATTTAATATTTGGGTATTATGTATAAACAATATATACAATATATACATTATATATACACAAATATCTACTATATATATAAATATATATAATAATAATATTGTTATATATTATAATGATATAATAATAATTATATATATATTATATATTATAATATATTATTAGTAGATATCTGTGTAAACTATACTTGTATTACCAAAGACATGTTGAGTGTTCATACCACATTTTCACTCATTTCATGACAAACTTGAAAAATGAATATTTTCCCATTGTCGTTGTTGTAAAATTATTTTATACCCAGTGTGGTGTTCAGCGCTAAATATACAAGCACATATTTATAAAAATGTTATAATTTAAGACTGAAGAGCAACCTCTCCAAAGCAACATCCTTTGGGAGAAGCAAAATTAGGTTGTTATTGTTTAGATGTTGTTGCTCTTGAAGGGAGGTTGTTGCTCAAGAGAGTTGCTAATGAGGTCGCACTGTATTTGTTTTATAATATATATAATACGCATATATTTAGACATGACATCAAACATTGGATTGTCTGTACAACCAGAATCCGAGCAACAAGATTCAGCTTACTGTCATGTAGAAGTGAATTCTTCACAAACAAGAGTAAAAACACCATTTCCGTCAAGCAACGAGGCACAAAAATCTACACAAAGCATGCACAACCTTAAACTACAGATCCCAGAAGCTGTTATTAATCCAGAAGATCCCGGGAGTGATGAAAGTTCTCCAATTTATGAAAACACCACCTCTGAACCAGCTTCCAAAGCTAAGGTGAGGTCTACTACAATAAATAAAAAAAAATAAATCCCTACCTACCGGCACAATTTTTTTCAGAGCCGGTAGCGGAAACAAACTATTTTTAGGCTTTAGTTTTTAATTCTATTATCAATGTAATCACTACTTATAAGATCAAACTAAAGGCGATGATATGTACAAAATAAGAGACTTAATACTTAGTGTTGTTTTCTTGTAGGAGTTCAAAAAAGAGGAATACATGTGTGAGTCCATGAAACAAGGGTGGTGAGTAATTTATTTTCAGTGCTTTCCACGTTTGTTGAGAATGACGCCACGAGATTTCATTTAATATAATTTATCTCATTGGTCAATCAAATATTCTCAAAAGTACAAGCGTTCTTGTAATGTAGAACACTTTGTTTAATGTTGGTATGGTATTAGTGTAACAATGAATGTGTATTAACTAGTCATGGGGCCTCTGTAGTCGATTGGTTGTAGTCACTGTCAAGTAACTACATATTCTTTCACTGCTGTGAGTTCGAATCCCACCAGGGACAAAAAATTCACACGTGAGGAAGCTGTCCAGCTAGTTTACGGAAGGTTGATGGTTCTACTACTCCGTTCGTGGTCCTCCTCCACCATTATAGCGGGAAAGTCGCCAAATGACCCTGGTTGTAGGTGCAACGTTGAACCCCAGTGAAAAATAACAAATCTATGTAGATAAAATAGATACATGTAAATCTTTTCTATTTACGATAAAATCTTTCCAAGACTCACTCGTACTCACCAAAAGTAAGAAGATAGTCAAAATCATTGATTCAGTAACGTCGTTAAAATTGTATTTATTTTGTATTGCAGTTTGAAATCAAAGCCAGTCGGGACTTTCTTCGTTCGCCGCGGCAAAGACACTAACTACGTAATAATTTAAAAAACAATATTTTAAATTTCGCTGATCCAACAAACTTAAGTCTTCAAAAATGATATTTAGATTTATTTTTACATTGTAATATAACAAAAACAAAAAATGCAATCTTCAACAAAGTATGGAACAAAGGAGGCCGCCATATTTGTCGGTTTACATCCGGGAAACTCCAAGTAGTTCTAATATACAGCCAATGTCAGACGTGGTCAATCAAGGTGTTCCGAATGAAGTGGAAGCAATATTACACCGAAACACGTGTGCGCTTTCAGTTTAATATAAAGTTGGCGCGCAACTATACCGAAATGTGTGAAATTAACACGACGCATTTTACAATGTGAAGTTATATATAATACAAGTTGAAATTTCTAGTTTCACTTCGACAAGAAAATAAATCGCATTTTTAAATCAATTTCAGGAACTTGCAATTAAAACAGAGAACGGCGTTTCCATGTTTCGTATCTTTGAAGAGGTATTCTAATTATTTTTTCTAATCATTTTGATTATTTGTATATTCAATTAATGAATAATTTTCTTGGGTATATTAAATATATATGTTTTACTTTTTTTTCTATGCTAAATACGTTTCCTGCCAGTTAATTCCTTATTTCATTTTAGCTTGTCTGTTTGAAAGATAAAGTCAAGCTTTTATGATTGCTGCGTCGTCGTCGTCATTGTCATGCAAAAACTTTAATGTAGCCTATTTCTCAAACACTTTTAAAGATCTCAAACGACCTGGGCATTGAAACATTTTGGGAAAATAGAATGTCGATCTGGCTGAGCGTCAAACACAGTTTTTTTTTGGTGATTTACTTCTTATGTTTGAATTTCAGAAAGGAATGGTCCGATTGATTGATGGCACGGAATTTCAGTCGATAGAGAAATTGGTTAGATATTACAGCTATATGACCTTACCATCAAGTAATTTTATGGTCACCCTAGAGCAGGGTATCAACAGCAAAAGACAATAGACGTGTGATATCATCCGAGTATTGAAGGAGAGAGTTGTTTAAATGAACTTTGGTGGACAATATATTTCTCTATTCGTCCAACTTCCAATGCCCAGAAGAACTGGAGAAGTCATTATGTCTAGAACAAGTTTGGTGAATAGTATACATGTAATATATATGACAGATTATAAATTTCTTCATACTGTTGTTGATTTCTGTTGCTCTGAGCGTTATTGAAGACTGCTTCATTGCACCATGTTCAATTTTACTGAGGCCTAAAAAGGTTTGTTTCCGGTTACCCGACCGACGCAATATTTCACATGCCGACTCATAAGTTTTTACGGCATCCAAATCTTAGAGCTATATTGTAAATTTTCACAACTTAATAATATTACAGCGCACATATTCTTATACAGTGTTGCCGATATATGTAAAAAGAAAACATAAAATTACCGACCCATATTTCTTTGGGCATGTGACCGGAAACAAACCTATTTTTAGGCCTGATCTTTATATGCTTTGATATATCAGATATTATTATGTATAAATACTGTTCACTATCTTGGATACACACATGCTAGGACACACTTTTAAAACCTTTTTTACCGTGATAAAGTTCTTTAAATGCTCACTTCTGGACTGCAAGTAATGTGGTTTAGTTTATGTTCATTTTTTCTAAAAACAAACATTTCTTATTAATTTCCACACACATTTTCTGTAATTCTTTCCCCTAGATTTCAAGCAAAAGCGTGTTCTGTGTGTTTTTGATTCATTGCCATTTATTTTCATTGTTTGAAATTTTATTTACATTAGTTTAATGTATAGGTAATATGATGTTTGATTTTTATCATAAGCTATTACATATTAATGCATCATAAAAATATTCATAATACATACTGTACTTTCGACATATATGGTCAATGCTACTAAAAATATCAATAATTGTATTATCAAAATAGTATTACTTAATCATTATTTTTACAGTTACCCAAGATAAATAAATTCATTTTAAGACACATTAAAAATTAGAGTTGTTGCCCTTGTTGAAATATATGAATATATCAATTTCTAGCGATGGCCGAAACGTTTCTTCATAAAATTATATCGATACTTCGTTGTTGTATCTTTTTATCCTAGGTGTCCATTAAAATCATTTTCAGTCAAGGAAAACTATAAGAATTATAAATTTTCTAAAACCTACGTTCGTTGTATATTTTATAAGTAACCTTTTAGATAAGTAAATGTTTAATGGTACGCTGTATTTAAAATTTGAGACAAGTAACGTTTAATTGTACATTATATTTAATATTTGAGATAAGTAACGTTTAATGGAAAGGTGTATTTGAAATTTGTGATGAGGATGGATGTTTATGTCATGCTAGTTGATCAAATATGTAGTGGATTGTACTATAACATGACATATCTCTTAAATGAATATTTTATGTACTAACATGTATATAGCTGAAATAAATTGAAAAAAAATCTATATTTATATCTACATTATTTTTATTCCCATTTTAATACAGTCAGTCACAGAGTTACAGAACTGATAATCACGGTAAAAATGTCCGAATTCTATATATATCCGATAATAGTTACGGACGAAGTAACGGAAATTCTCACAACATTATCCGTAACTTTGCGACAAAAATCTAGATGTTTGGAAAATACGTTTCTGTGAATCCGTTAGTTTTAAAAATCCGTGTTTTGTCAACCATAATTCTAGTTGGCCCCCTTTGGTACTCAAGATGTGTGGAGAAGTATATGCTGGCGATTTTCTTATGTAAATGTATAAGTCACTAGTTGTAAAACTTTGTGAAAGTACATTCTTATGGCAGTTTAAAAAGGACAAACCAAATGTCACCAGAGTTTGTACATACAGAACTTGATATACGATAAGTTATTGATGCAAAGAACCCAAATAAGGCACGACACCCGTTTGTTCAAACCTCGACAGTAGAGATTTCTAGCATCCACCCCCGTTACCAGGGTAACTAATAACAACATTATACACACCCCTGTAGATAATTATAATTGAAAGATCACTAGTCACTTGACCTAAATTCGGTAAAACATGATACATGTACCACACAATATTACCAGTCCAGACCATACCAGATCGACCAGACAAGACAGGACCGGACCATATCATCTGACATCTCGGCATATTCAGTGAAAAGTCACATCTGAGGATAAAGTTCTGTAAAGATTAAAGTCAGACCAGACCAGACCAGGCCGGTCCAGAACACTAGTTTACTTTATCTGGTAACTGTTCCTTCGATGAGTTGCATCAAAATCGTCAACAGGAACCAGTTTAAGCTGCATGTACACTGAACTAACGTGCATGGAATATAAATACCGGTTTACATTACCATACTGCCGTCGACCGTTCGAGTACAGTGACGAGTCACAATTTAGAGCTCCGTACTTAGACGGCGTTTAGCTTCGACTGGATTTAGACATGCGCATGCGCAGACGCGCGGTATTTGAAATAAACAGACACGAAAAAGGAACTGGAATATTAAGTCAACGCTGATATTGCAGATCAAGGTGATGACAGTTTTTTGTTGTGATGTCTTTTAATCTTTTAAATGTTAATATCATTGAATGTTCTTAATTGTTCTTGTTTTCATTCAATAAGTTCCTGAAAGTTGCTAGCCAAAATTACTGTAAACGTTTACATGTCATGGACTAAACCTACAAGTACATCTACAGTCAGTCAGGCAGTAGCGGAATGTTAACGAAATTTTCACTGCATACGCCGTCGCTAGAGCGCCTGAATTATTGAAATAATTACCGATGAAAAGCAAATTTTGTGACCTTTCCGATGGGGTAAATTATTTTTTTCTACTCTTTCATCTTCATAGTTTAAATGCCGAATTTCGTAAGTCACTCATTATGGCAGTAGCGTATTGATTCAGACAGTATCGGATTACACACTTTGACACGGTGTGTCAGAGGTCAAACCTCAAACGGGGCATCTCAAAGTCGGTTAAGTTACCACTAAGTCTTAGATAAGCTACTAACTCATTGTTAATATCATTGAACGCCATTCTTTTGGAAGGCGATATATCATTGCTCTCCTATGTCATCGTTTCTATTTGCATGGGCCAAGAACAACAAAATTTTATACATGTTATACTAGTGATGAAACAATAATCGGATACTATCGATTAGCGGCGTGAAAACGTCTGCCGATTCTGATAATCGATTGCAGTTTTTCATAATCGATTATCGGTCTATCTCATTTAGACTCCGTAACTAACTTCTGATGGCTCAAAATGAACACACATTCCAGGGAAATCACTAGCGTTGTTTAAAAAAGATGGCGGGTTGTCGATCGAGACGAAAAACAAATATTTGACCCCCCCAAGTCATTTGATGTTAATAGAGCCTTGTTAATGGTTCATATGGATAACGCACTCCATTCACCATGCTTATATGTTACAATGCCATCTAGCATAAAGCAGGGGATGACTAAGAACCAAAGGGCGCATAAATAGAATCAAACACTGGTGGTCTACTTATGTTACACTACTACACTAGAACCGATCTTATAATCGGAAAATCGCATCAGATGTTGCAACCGATCCCAACTGATAATCGATTACGATTTTGAACCGATGTTGCAACACTATGTTATATGCATATCAATATAGCTTAATGAGGCTCAAGTCAGAGACGTAGATACGCCCCTTTAATCAGAATAATCAATATATCGAAAAATATCATTGTTTTGACGTTTCATTTCACTTGTGTTGCCACTCATGTGAACCTGTTTTTCAGGGGCGGTATTCTCTAAAACATCTCAAAGATTATAGATATTCCTAATTTAATCGATCTATCTATCTTTCTGGCTCACTGCCTTTTCATGTGTAATGGACATGAGTGGACCAATTTAGGAAATTTTTAATCCTAGGATGTTTCGTGAATACCAACCCTGATCTCCAGAACTGCTGGTCTAGTCGGCTACTTGGGATGCAGATAAATTTGATAGTGTGATTGTGTATATACAGATTGCAATTCTATTTGACATTTTGAGTCTATTGCCTATTCTGTATGGCTTGAGCATTCCAACTTGCGACTTTGCTTCAGGTCCCTGTCAAAATTTGCAACAAATATTGTAAGACCAAGACATATCATCCATCCCCTGATTGAAGTATTAACTACATTGCATCGGATTGTCAGAAGTCATAATGCTTAGTTGATGACGTAATACATTCATCACTGATACATTTTTCATGATTTCAAATTATACTGAATATATTAATTGAAATAGAATAGAAAAGAACATTTCAATGGTGAGAAAACGAGCATGCTATCATCTCAAATGTGATATGGCATTGCAAATGGCTGTGTTCATTGCTAGGTTCGTTTTGACGCGGGGAGATTTTCATTTATCTTGTAGAAACCAAAGAACTTCCAAACCCGGGACTTTACCTTCATCCCGGGATGCTCAAATATTTGGTCAGCAATTCCGCCATTTTTTTTACAATATCTATCCAGAGTTGTTGTTCGTTATCTCTCCCATACATCTCTGTCAACGTCTCAGCGTTTTACAAGATTCTTGTAAAACAAGAAATAAAGCCACAATTTGTACAAAATTTACACCTAAGCGAAGCAATTTATTTTGCACAATACATTTGAGACAAAAGATGTTATAATTAACCTGAAAATCAGAGAAATTATTTTATTTATCTAGCGCACTATTTCTCGACCGAGAGTATTTGTTTACTTTTGGTAATTAGGTCATAAAGTTATGCAGAAACGCAGAAATCGAAGGTAATCGTGTAAAATTATGACAACAAATGTACATTTAGAGAAATAAAAGGGTGATTCTGTGTATCAGATGGAAAGTAAAGGAGACAAGGACACGTTTTTTTGAACTACTTTCCAGACATTGACAGAGATGTATGTGAGGATAACGAACGACAACTCTGGATAGAGATTGCTTTTTTTAAAGCAACGCAAATGATTTCCCCTGAATGCGTGCTTAGTTTGCGCCACGAGCAGTTAGTTTACGGCGCCTAAATGAGATAGACTGATAATCGATTATGAAAAGCTGCAATCGATTATCGAAATCGGCAGATGTTTTCACGCTGCTAATCGATAGTATCCAATTATTGTTTCATCACTAGTCGTAATTTTTAGCCCTGTGTTGGGAACTTTATTTTCTGCCTCCTATTACACCCAAATAATGACCTAGGTTTTTATGCAGTTTCTGTAGGTATTCTGAATCATTAGTAGTTCCGGGTCACTTAGAGATTAATGGTTCTGAAACTAATGATAACTTTTCCATACCAAGTGTTACATATTTTTGTTTACATGATATATCTATTGAAAGTAAATCAGCAAAGTTTCGTTTCTGTATGTTGAGAAATGGAGTGGAATGGGGTTTGCCAATTATCACAGTGGAAAAAATCTACCTCAAACCCTTTGGCTGAAACTGAGCTGCAGAGATTTCTTCTTGACTAAACATGGAAGATATTGAGTGAATAGACTCAATCTTGGTATCATTTGGTTATTAAATGTGTATTCTTTGTGCTTTATACATTTGAGAACTCTGTTTGACAAATCACTGTACATAGAAAACAACCATTATGTCAACATGTGTTTCATGGAGTTCTGGGTCACATGGACACTTGTCATTGTTTAAGGGGACGTATCAAGGAACTATTTATGTTTTAGTTTTACTTTTTTATTATTTTTATTTTTTGATGTTTTTAGATCAAAGATATTAACCAATGTTTATAAAGTTATAAATCTACATCTATGCATTGTTCCATTTAATTTAAACTACTATACAGAGTAGTTGTAATATGAAAAACTACAGTACTATAAGTCGGAACTCTTGTATTGCAATCATTTGTTATCCTGCTTAAAAAATAGTAAAAAATATTGGTAGCCATGATTGAAAAGTTATATGTCACTTTGAGAGTGAAATCTGACTTTTGATTGACCATTGAATAAATCAAACAGTGAAAGTGTCATGAGACCCAGAACGCACACACATGGTTTGAAACTAGCACAATCAGTGCATGTGCTGCTGCACACAATTTTACATGAGTAAATTACGTGAATCAAAATTGCAATCATGCATTTTGATCCTGAGATATCTGTCTTTCGAAGTATGTATAATTTTATTTGCTTAAACACACTATTAAAATGATGACCGCAGTTTAATCGTTAGTGGCCTGGAACCACATAACCAATTGTATATAATTAAGGAACATTCTGCTACTGACAGTTTTAGTAATAAATGATCATTTTATTCATGGACCTCAAACTGTTTAACTTGGCAGCGATGGTTCCATTTGCCTTAAATTACCAATACCATTAAATTAAATTCTATTTCCATTTCTCAATATGTAGTAAGTTGGCATGAGGTGAGTTTCCTTGTTTGGTGGTATCATCCCCACATCACCTCAACCATATTTTACTCATGACAGTTATTTTTTACTTGTTTGATCAGTGTAAATATGGCGGACGACTTGATGGACTTCACAGAGTCGACTTCAGATCAGAAGTTTGTGGACGATCAGGATGAGAATGCTGGTATAATGAGTGCTCCAAGACTTGTCCAGTCCCCTGTGATTGTAAACTCTATCCTTAAGCAATCTACAAAAGATAATCTAATCCAGTTATATACCCCTGTTCAGAAACCAGACAAAGGAAAATTAAAGGTACTTACACCTATTTCTGTAAGTATTTAGTCGGATAAAAATTATATGTGTATGTTTAACTTAATTATTAGGATAACATTAAGAAAACATTTTAGCAAACATTAAATGATTTAAAATTTTCTGAGGTTGTTGAAAATGATCAAATTCTGTAGCTAACCTTGTGTTCCTTATTTATTATTCAGGTTCATTTTGGATCTGACAGTCTGTTACAAACGCCAAACGTTAAAACTGGTAAAAAGAAAGCTGCTGATGCTCGAGGTATTGTTTTATGTCATCATGATTTATCATTTTACATGCAGAATGGATCAGGGCATTTTTCCTTAGAACTATGATACAGGCCAATATTCAGTGACTTCTCAATGCAAAAAGCCACTTTTTTCTCAATTTGGAGAAGTGCAGGGTCAGTCATTGCTTATTGATGTATCTTGAAAGCCAGTCTACCTTTTCCCAATTTGGCTGAAAATCACACTTGAATTTCCCAAAATGAATGGCTAAGGCCCCTTCTCAATTTTTGGAAAAAGGTCCTGTGGATAATGGAGCTGTGCACTCCTGATATAATTCAAAACAACCTTCAGTGGTCATTGTCAAACCTATTTGGAACTTAGAAGAAACTATTTAGGTAATGCAGCCTGACTGTGAACTAGTTTGAAACTTAGATATCTTGAGCTGTTTTTGATATAACCTATACATTCTGATTGAGCACACATTCTGTACTTACTGTTTTAAAATATGTTATGTTTGTATCTGTATTTCAGATTAGGAATAATAATAAAAAGGTTCAAATTATCTAGTCTTGTTTGTATCTACTGCTATCATTGTATTGAATTACATTTTGATAATCTATCTCACGCAGGTATTAAGTTCAGTGATATAGTTGAGAGCCCAACAAACAAAGGCCCAAAACTTAGCACTGAGGAGTCGTCAGAAGGTGTGACATGCGTTAATGCCATTGTCAATGAAATCCTTGATAAAATTCCTGTACAAAAGTATGTTATTGTGAATCTGTTTCTCTTCTTTTTGTTATATGTTGTTATGATGAATGATACCAGTTCAGATATTTATATTTTGTTTGCATTTAGGATGAAATTCTAGACTATGTATTTTTGTATTTTAAAACAGGATTTTGAATATGATAAGAAAGACCTAAATTGCATAACTGTTTCATATTCATTATTTGAGTCCAATGTACTTGAATAATAATTTTATTTCACAATACTTTGATGTTACTTTATTATAATGGTGGAAAGTGAGCTTCTTCACGCTGCATTAATATAATGTTGCTAACTTGCTACTACTTAAGAAATTTTTTTCACTTGGGTTTTATGTTGCACCAATATCCACGGACATTTTGTGACTTTCCATCTTCAACAGTAGAGTAAAAAACAGACTTATTCCTGCATAGAGCCACTGACCTTTTGTAAGCTAGCTGGACTGCTTGCACATGAGTGAAATTTGTTGGCCCTGGCTGGGATTCGAACTCACGTGGTGAGGGGTTAGTGATTACTAGCCAGACATCATAACCATGTGACCATGAAGGTCCCGCTTCAAAATAGTGCTAACTAAGCATGTTTCTTCAAACCAATATCTTGTTTCAGTGATGAGAGCAAGGGAGACAACTCTGAGACTAAAAATGAACAAATTAATGGTGAAACAATTGAAAACAAAGAAGAAGCTGCAGCTGCTGTTTCCAGTAATGCTGATGAAAGTGCTATGGATATCAGTGTGTGCGAAGTGCCTGTAAGAACTAAATACATTTTGTTTGTATGATTATATACAGCTGGGGTGTAGAAATGTTTTCATGCACCCGGTAAGCTACTGAAAGCAAAAGGGGATCTTAGGGTTCCATGCAGTAGGGGGCAAGGAGCAATGCTCCCTGCGGGGAAAAGTAGCTGACAAAATGCTCAAATAGCTGGTTGATTTTTCTGGCTTCTGGTCCATTTCTACACTCCTGATAGAGTACTAGAATGTTTATATATCAAAAAATAAAATCTGCTGTAATAAGTAATAATCTACATTCTTTATGTAGGCATGCTGCTTTCGTGTATTAGTTGTTATCCATTTCTTGCTGGTAGCTTGGAGTCATTATGTCTCACAAATATTTTGCAGTAATTCAGTACTTAAATCATGTTAGAGTTATCCACTTTCCTCTTGGTTTATGTTAGAATTTTGCTTTTTATTTATCAATGCATGGCTTTCATTTGACCCTTAAAACAGCATTTTGACTCTTGAAGTCAGTAAAATGGAGCTTTTGACTCTTGAGAATTTGTACCAAAGGGGAAATTTACAATAAAATTAGAAGGAAATTTTGTTGACTCTTCGAATTATCATCAGCCAAGGGTCATTTTTGATACTAAACTTTCGACATCTAGTGAAATTCTGTCAATGTCATTGGTATAATTTGAAAAATAGAAGCTCCTTCTGAGTTAATATCACATCCAGCTGGTCTATGAAATAGTCTGCTTCTTTTTTTGTACATTATTGAAATAATGTGTTTGCATGTTCACAATTTAAATGTTGTTTTTGTGTTATTTTAGCCATCCAATGTTAGTGAAAATGCAGATAATGATAATGCTTCTACTTTGGATGTAATACTGCAAGCTGAATTACTCTTGAAATCACTACGTGGAGAAGATGCAGAAGAGACATCTAAAGCTGTTGAAATTCCAAAAGAAGTTGATGATACAAGTAAGGTAGAACAGACTACGGTTCTTGAGGAAAATGTGGCCAAATCTGCTGAAGGCACTAGAATTACTGGAGTCAATGTTGATGGGCAGGTATTAGGAACAAACATTTTACATAAAGAGGAGCAAGATGTAACTGGTGTAAATGTAAATGTTGAAGAACCTATGGATGATGAAGAAGAAATGGAGGTGGATGATGAAATTGTATTTAACTTTCCAAAAGGTATCAACAATGCTCATGTTAATGATCAAGTTATTCAAAGCCAAAATGCTCAGGTAAATAATGTTATTTTAAAAAATGAAGAAGTAGAACATCTGTCAGTTGAAACAGAGAATGAGTCTTCTAAAGATGTAGAATATGGTCATGCTCAAATCATGAACGAAGTTGAAGATGTGTTGTCATCTAGTTTGAATGGGCTGGTTAGTTCTGATATGCCTGATTTTGAGCCTGAAAAGGATGTTCCCGAGGAAAAGTCTAATGTTGATCAACAGCTTGCTAAGGGTAATGAATCAAATGAGCCTACTTTCAGTAATCTTAAAGATACACCTTTTGAAACAAATATTGTTGAAAATCTATCTAAAGTACAAGAGAAGACAACTGTTGAAAAGGGAAGAACAAAGATTGGCGATGACTCCTCTGATGATGAATTCATGTCTGCTGATGAAGATATGGAAGTTGATGTGGTTAAAACACCTATGAAATCAAAGACTGATGTATCTAATATTGAACAGGATGTGGTAAATAAAGAAGACTCACCTGAGAGAATTCCACCTAAAGTTGGCTATAATTTGAATTTTGATGACCTAGAAGCAATGGATCCATTTAGTTCAAAGAAAAGTCTTATGAACAGCCCTGATGTTGGCAAGTCTGAAACGAAGCTTAAGCAAGAGCCTGCACCTGTTGTTAATGAGAAAACTTCATTAGAAAGTCAGGAAGATGATAAAATTGTGGCAGAAAATTCCTCTGGTAAAGCCAAAACTGATGAAAAAACGGTACAGATTCCAGAAAGTCCTAAACCAAGCAAAATTCCAAACCCAGAGATTTTACTGTCTCCAAATGCTGTTCTTGTTGACAAAGTATGTCAAGATAAAAATGCAGGTAATATTTTTGATGAAAAAATTGATTGCCTTTCTGATGAGGAAAAAGTTATGGAGAATGTTAATGCTGATGTATCTTTGTCAGGTAAAACTCTAGACTTTGCTGCTTGTACTGAAGGTGATATTGAATTTATTGACCCTTTTAAACCGAAACAACAGATTTGCAATACACCAGATAAACAGCTAGAAAGTAATTCTGATAATAAAACTTCAAACCAACTTGATATCAAGGGTAGCACTGCTGAAAATCATCCTGACTCTGAGTCTGAAAATGTCATAGATAATATTGATAAACCTAAAGTCCCAGTTATTAATAAATCAAATGAAATGAAAGATAATGAAAATACTGAGGTGTCTTCTACACCTGAAGAGAAGAAGGATGATTCGCAACCTGCTGTTGCAACACCAGTTAAAGTAGATACTCCATCATTACTAGCATCTCCAGCAATTCCAGTTTCTAAAGGTGTGTACAATCTTGATGCTCTTGATTTTGATGATATTGATCCATTCAAACCTAAGAAACAGATGGATAACTCTCCATGTTCAAAGCCTGCAGCTGTACAACCTGAACTTGATGACCCTTTTAAACCAAAGAAACAGATAATGAATTCACCTGTAGCTAATAAAACTGGCGCATCATCTGCTCAAACAGTTACTGAACCTGTAAATGAGCCTGGAACAGTTGATAATGCAGCTGTTGACATTAAAGATACAAGTGCTTGTCAAGAATCTCAAAATGAACCAATACAATTGAATACAGATGTTGTGGTACCAGACAGTGTCAAGGAAGGAATTAATGAAACAGAAAAAGAAGAGAAAATTGCTGAAGATGTAAGTAGAAAAGAAACAGTGGAAAAAGAAAAGGAAGTTACCAATCAAATAAAAAAAGAGCTCACAAAGAAACCTAGCAGTAAGAAGGAGACAACAGAAAGAAGATCTGAAAAAGAAAAAGTTTCAAATGTAACAAATAGGAGTGGCGATACCATTGCAGACGACCCATTTGCTGACTTAAACCCATTTCAGACAAAGAGCAAAGTTGCTAACACCCCAGAAAAAGTACCGGAGAAGCCTGAAGAGACTGGGGTAAATTTTGATAAATTAGACGAGATAAATCCATTTGCTACTAAAAGTAAAATTTGCAACTCTCCAAATGCTAAAGATGATAATCCATTTGTTACAAAGTCTTGTGTTGCGAACAGTCCAGTGAAGAATGAAGAACAGTTGAAAGATACAGAAGAGACGAAGAAGACACCACCACAGGGACTTTCAGTGTAAGTGTAATGCTAATACTTCATGGATTCATTGATTGTCACAATTTGTGTGCTGTATTCATAGAAGAGTTCCTGAAATCCTGAAGATGGTGGGCTTTGCTGATTGTAATTTTTTGTTACTTGGTCAGATTTTTCAATTAATTACAATTAATAGTATGAAAAAGGGATTTACAATGGATAGCCTGCAAACAGTATGTGTATGATTGGAACTGCTCTAATTTTTATCATAAACTAATCTGTAAGATGATTTTTGCATAGACTTCTTAGCAATTTTTTCCTTCTTTGTTTTTTGGCCCGTTAAACGGACCCTTCCCACTCGAAAATGAACATTTTTTCTCAATTCCCGACCTAAAAATTCCCTATTTTGGCTTCACACCAGGCATTTTTTCCAATTTTTTGGACTGGACCCTTTCCCAAAATTGCAATAGAAATCAATGCTTCCAAATCATTTTAAAAATAAAAAAAGTTTATTCTTGGAATATCTGTTTGCTCATTAACCTAAAACGTTTTGTACCAGTATTGTGCTGTTAGCTTGCATGAAACTTCTGATATGTTACAGAGGTATGGATGATAGTAATGAAATATTTGAGGTTCAAGGTGTTACCCGACGTGGTGAAGAGAATTTGTCTCAGATGGATCAGTTTGGAGATGTTGATGAATCACAGTTTGTGTCAGCATCTCAAGGTGAGATAAATGCTTCACTTTATTTATTTTATCAATAAAAGTTAAGTACAATAGGTGAAATATAGATAGATAGTACAAAAAAGTCATATTTTGTGTCAGTCGTTTTGTTAAGACAATCATTTAGGTGATATAGAACTTTAGTGGTGAAGATGTACTGTATTTTGATTCTGTTAAAAAATAGTCATCTGGTAACAAACTATGTAATTTACATAATTATGTAAAGTAAGGGTTTTCATTAAGAAATTAAGTAACTATTTTTTTTTTTTTTTGCCAAAACAACAAATTTTGAAAAGTAGCTGGGGGTTCCTATTTTTGCAAAAATTTAAATATCTTGGAAAAACAATTGATTCAAACACGTTTTTAACCGATGGTTTCAATCAGCAATCGGTTCTTTATGAAAACACTGTAAAGTATGATGTAAAATAGCTCTTTGTCTTTAATGTTCTAGTGTTCAATGATCCTGGTGTATGGGAAATGCTGGAGAATATTGGTACTTCAACAAATAAGGTGTGTATTTTAGTAACACTTGAAAATCTGTAAATTTTACTGGCCTACTTGTATAATCATGTTTTAGGGGGCCTCTGTGTTTAAGTGGTTATGGTCTCGGGCTAGTAATCACTAGCCTCTCCAGGACCTTTTCTCCATCTATCATAGAGGCCAATATTCGGTGACTTCCCAATTTCAAAAAGCCTCTCTTTTTTCCCAATTTTGTGAAAGAATTTCCCCAAAATACAATACCTAAATTCCCAATGTGTTGAAATATGATTCTCCCATTATCTTGAAAGTCTGTCTTTTCCCAATTTGGCCGATAATCACATTTGAATTTCCCAAAATGAAAGGCTAAGGCCCCTTCCCAATTTTGGAAAAAGGGTCCTGCTCTCACTGCTGTGAGTTCCAATCTCACCTGGGTAAAAATTTAGGAAGGTCGATAGTTCTACTCAGATGTACACCTGGGGTCTTCCACCACTGTTGAAGCTGGAAAGTCACCAAATGACCCTGACTGTTGGTGCGATGTTAAACCCCTTTGAAAAAAAAACAAAATAAAAATAATTATGTTCAATCAATTATAATCATTATGTTGTGTATTTATGTCAGTGTTTTTGTACATACTCCAGGAGGAATCATCATTGTCCAGAATGTCACTGTACGTTAAATTCGATCCACTTGTAGATGCAGCTCCTATTAGTAAGTTGATATCTGTCCTTTTTTTCTCTGTTATGTAACATTGTTATTTCATATCAGTAGAAATTAGAATCAGTCTGTTATGAAGCTCTGGGGCTCCTTTCACACAAATAAACAGCAATAGAACTGAAACTTAATGGTATGACATTTCATGTCGGTATTCAGTTTGTATTAGCATGGTTAAAAATTTACTGGAATTTTCTGGAACCTCCCTACTGGTTTTTATTGCTTCCACTGCACTGTTGTTTAAAAATTTTCAGCTTTCACCAATGTGATAATAAAGGACTAGAATTTTATCAGATGTATTCTATTAAAGAAAAATATGCAAATTACAAACAAAAACATTTCTGACAAATGTAAACTTATGTCATGTTTAATTGATTACAGATCCCAGGAGAGTCAGCATTAGATTCTCACAACTTGAGAAAGTAAAGGAATAGTAAGTAACCTGTTGTTCCCTCTTATGTTTGGTACTTTGCCTTGTCTCTGGGTTAGTTCATGGTGGCTACACTTCTAAGTGTATATTTAATACTTGTTGGGTATACACCATTTGGAAACACTGCAAAGAAACTGTAAATATAACCTGAAAAATATATTTATTCATAATACTATTCTATAAATTACAATTTTACTGTCTACATTCTATTACAACTACAGTTGGTTGTATTGTTTAAATGAATCATATTTCCACTAGGTATTTTATTCACCTGGCAAGTAAAATTTGTGCTCATTGTTGCACTTGGTAGCATGTTGGATTAATTAATTCATAAACTGTTGCAAAATTTATCCTATAGTTCAGTTCTTGAAAAAACTTACCTTTATTTCCATGTACCATATATTCCCATATAAATGCCCCTTCCCTAATAAACGCCCCCACCCCTTTTTTGGACTAGAGAAAACAAAAGTGACTAACTATTTTAATCCGAGATGAACAAAAGAAATTAGTAGAAAACACTTCTTAAATCCAAGGAATGACACAAACACATTTTAAATCAAGTACACGTGACAGCTCTCTACCGACATCAAAGGACTTGAGCCGCTAGATGTGACGTCACTTCTACCTACATTGTAGCGGCGACTTCAAAGACACGAGAGTCAGTCATTGCTGTATATATATCCCTCTTATAAGACCAGTGTAAAGAGTGTAATTGTTACGTAAGAAAGCTTAAAGAATCTGATGTTCGGACAATTTTCGATGGTTAGTCTGTGGTTTAAATTTATTTATATATATTTGGAAACTTGTTTCAAATTTTATTTTTTTGTTCTCAATTAAACATCCCCTCTTTAAATAATGTAATGCCCCCGGGGGCATTTAATAGGGAATATATGGTAAATTTAATTCTCTGTGTTTTATTAATTTATTTCTACCCTGATATCCACATTTAATTATCTTATGTCTTCATAACAGTGGTGTGGATGATACACTCTTATTGCTCGGTACCCCACCAAGCAAGCGACGACAATCTGTGACTGCATCGCAAGCGAAGATTCCACCTTCTGGTTCCCGTGGTACGTCAGCACCTACTGCTTCACTGTTCAGTAAGGATGCGGAACCGGTCGATTCAGAACCAGCTCCCGTTGATCTTATCTTTGCATACAGTCCGAAAGAGAAAGAAAAGGTGAGAAACAAGAATGGGTTTTTATGGTTTTAGTTAATTATCTACAGGGCTAACTCTGGTTGGGATACCGTGGTATGATGTGCTGTTAATTATTTACCGAATATATCTAACCACATAAATCTGGGGAAAATCATTAAGTCCAGTTATACTGTTGGTCACTTGCTTTGTTTTTGTATGTTTATTTGATGCAAATCAAAGCAAGTGAGTACATAAAACCAAGACAAACAATGTTGATCTTTATGTTAAGAAAAACAATAACAGTAGTGCTAAACAGGAAATGATGTCACATGCTGTTGAGTTATTAAAGATGGCCCAGAACATCATGCCTTAATGTGCACAACACTGACATTAACATACAAGATTGTTAAACAAAAGAACATCATCTAAGAACTTGTGTCATAAATTTAGATTTAGAAATATAATTTATTGATTTAAATAAATGCTGTATGCTTGCTGTTCCGCTGTATGCGTTTTCTGTTTGATTCCATGTTTATACTTATTTATTTTTTGTGCTTGCTTATAATTATTTTATGTCAAAAGTTAACATAATTTATATCATTAAATATAATCAAATTTTAGAAGGATGACAAGAAACCAGTACAGAATGAAAACATTGCAATGTCTTTAATGGATGAAGATGGACTTTCAGAGGAAAGCGAAAACCTTTTCCAGGTAACTTCAAGTCCAGTACTCAACACTTAATGTGCCAATTTAGCTTTTCTATCCTTGTCTTGTGTGAACTTAACATTTTGATATTTGCTATTGAATATGTGTTCTGATAATATTTTAAACAAAATAAAGTTTTTATGTATATTAATTTCAGTGACGTTATACATATATAAAATTAGATTATTCTAAGTTTGTTCTTATAATCGTCTTATGTATAACTCTGTTATCTGATAATGTTCTCCAAAATTCACCATTGATTAATTGTTGGTACAAGTCATTTTATTTAAATTTTTGTAAGATGTTGTTGTCTGTAGTTTCGTTATGCATTATAGGATTGATGATTTTTTTTCGAAGAGGGGCTCTCATGGTTGAGTGGTTGCGGTCTTTGACTAATCCCTCACCTCTGTGAGTTTGAATCCCACTTGGGACCAAACAAATTTCACATGTGAGGAAGCTCTCCAACTAGCTTATGGAAGGTCAGTTGTACACCTGTGGTCTTCCTCCACTGTTAAAGCTGGAAAAGTCACCAAATGACTCTGGCTGTTGTTTCAACCCTAAACAAAATACAATTGATTAATATAACTAAATCTGATCTATATTTACTCGCATGCTGTAAAATTGTTGAATATTTTAGGAATTAAAATACACAGACTTAGATCTGAAGAAAATTAGGATGGAGATGAAGTTGGCGTTACAAGGGACTCTGATGAACAAAGAACAGGAATGGTGTAAGAAATACAAACAACTGGAAAAGGAGAAAGCTGAAGTTATCAAGAAGTTAGAAAGTGTGAAGAAAGACAAGGCTGATTTAAAGTATGTATTCTTTTGTAATATTTACAGTAAATCCCCTGCAACCTTGTTCACCCCACACTTAACTTACACTGTCATTTTAAATGGATTTAGAAAGTCTATATGAGAAAGAGTCTGCTCAATGCCATCATTTTACTACCACAGTGTTCTTGTCACGAATTGAATTGTGTAATCTAATGGATTTTGTTTTCCCAAAACTTGTATTAATGTCCAGTATTCTGGGATTAAATACTGAGTATTTTCAATTTTAGGGGCCAGAAAATCGTCCAGATTATTAAGATTCCTCACAGTTTATTAAATTTATAAATCTATGGATTTCTCATATGTTATCTGTACCATTTATCAGAGCTCATTGTTCAATGTAAGTGTTAATTACATGATGTCATATTGTGTGTTTCAGAACAGTATACATGTTTTTAGAGCAAACTGTTGGTGAAATTACAGGTAAGTCACTTTCTTGTTTTCTTACTTGCAGCCCTACATTGTTTATTGTGTGGAGTTAACCTTGGCCTCATAATACTACATTTCCCCACATCTGAAGATGACCTTTGAAAACATTGTGGCATAAGAAGCCATTGCTTGTAACGAGTAATGGTTTCTTTTGCCACAATCTTTTCTACTCTGTCAGAGAGAAATAACCAAATTTTCTTAAATTGGTGTTTTGTGTATTTGGTTTGAATTTGGAAAAATCCAAAACATGCTTATGAGGCAAAGGGTTAAAACATTATCTTGCAATGCTCTGTGAGTGACTTTTTATAATGAGTGGAGTAAGACATGAAACGTAAATTTTTCAAATTTTTGACCATAGTCTAAACATTTACAATTTTTTTTTATAGCTGAGCGAGACAATGCAAAAAGAAAAATTGAAGAAATTGCAAGTGAACGAGATCAAGTATGTTTTCTTTTCAATATCCATTTATATCAAATGTTCTACATGTTTACTGCTGTTTTATATCTCTGAATGATCTATAGTATCCAGCTCTTGTAAAGATTGGTATGATTTGGTAAAATATAGAAAATTGTGTATGAAGAAATGAGAGAAATATTTTGTTGGCTGTGAAAACTAGTTATCTTTCAAATACTCCTTAATTTTTGTGTAGCCTATGTTCTGTTATAAGTGCATTTAATGATTGTCTTAGACGCATGTTTTATTGCAGTAAGTACAAAGACACATTTTCCTTATTTTTCAGGCATTACAAGATATCGCTTCAATAGAGAATGCATTTTCCATATTGAATGGAAGATTTGATAAAAGTAAAAACATGATACAGACTATGATGAAGGTTAGTCTGAAATGTTCTTATACATTTTATGTTGGGGTTCTTACATAGATGTAGACAACAGTAACATCTGTATATTATAGTGACTAGTTTATTACCAAAGAGATTACAGGCAGGGAGTTGTTTACATGAGTACAATAAGTAGGCAGTGTTTATCATGATTGACCTAAGTATCACACATAACAATGGCTACACTGTAGTATTTCTGTTAAAAATGACAGACTCGGGTTAATTCTATTAGTTCTAAGATTTGTGGGGTAGGTTACTGTTTCTTATTTAAAACAGTTTTTGTGGCTTATTCTTGCTTCTGATTTGTGCCGTTTGTTTAATGAAGCTTCACTTTAATGATTGTCTCAGTTACCAAAATGATTTTACAAAGCTATCATTTACATCACATGCTTAAATAACAATTGTTTACAGATGTTTATATGCTCCCTAGACAATGTAGTTTATTTATGTCCAATAAAACACAACACTGATTAGAATTGACTATGTCTGACATCTACACAATGCCTGGTGTTTTAACTGTATATTATACTTGTATAATTATGCATTGTGAGTTACAGTCAATGACAAGAATAAAAACTTGAAATACAAAATATTTGTCTAGTATTTGACATAAAGTTGTACAAACACAAGTCCATAAACCAGTCCTTATATACTGTTCAAAGATTTCATTAGAGTTTATACTACTTTATTTTAGCTCATTTGTGAAACAAGTAATTTTGCTTATGTTAATCAGGCTTGAGTCCGCTTCCTGCACAAAACATCAGTACTACGTCTGAATAATGGGATTGTGAAGTTCATGAACAAAACCTGTCAAAACCGGTATTCAAACTCAGGACCTTCGGATCAGAGGTCAGACATTCTACCTCTAGACCAGGATGCCTCCCTTTTTATTATATTTTATTATAATTTATGTCATGATTTATCTCCACAGAATGATGAGGTGGTGAAAAAATATGCCGCAGATTTACAGGAGAAACTTAAACAACAAGATAAGAAATATCAGACGCTGGAAAAATCATCAAAACAAAAAATTGCTGAGTAAGTTATGAACAGGGTTCCTCCTGTGTGTTTTTGTAAGAATTGACATTTAATATAATGATGGTTGAGTGATTAAAGTATCTGACCAGTAGGTCAACCTACTATTTGAGCATTCCCGCCAGCTACTTTTCCAAAACAATGGACACACTACTGCATTGAATCCCCAGGCTCCCCTTCTACTTTTAGTAGCTTACCAGCTACATGAAAACATTTCTACATCTCTAATCAGCAGACACTCACTGCTGTGTTCAAATCATCCTAGACCAGAAACTTGTCACATGTGAAAAAGCTGTCCAGCTAGCTTACAGAAGGTCGTTGGTTCTACCAAAGTGTATGTCTGGGGTTTTCCACCACTGTTAAATCTGGATAAGAAGCCAAAGGACCCTGGCTGTTGGTGCGACGTTAAACTCCAGTGGAGATATCTATATAAAGTATTAACCAAATGAGGAACGTAATTCACTGTGTAATTGTTAGCACTATAAAACAACTAATTACATTTCCTTTTATAAGGGCCCTGCCACTATTCTCCCAAAAGTAAAAAAAAAACAGTATGGAGAATAATTCAATTCAATTTAGCTATTAATATTTTTTACAAATCTGAAGACATAAGCAAAGAACATAGTAATAAGACAGCACTTAAATGCTTGATTTATTATATATTTAAATTACTCTGAAGAGAACGTTTTTTACTGATTGAAAAAAAAATCTTGAGCCTAGTCCCTGGGTATGTTTGAAAGATTTATTTACTTTACTTTATTCTTTTATAAATCTCAGAAGTTCACAAGAAATAGAAAAGCTGAAACATCAAGTTGAGTCCATGCAGGAGAAGTTCAATGCTCAGCTCAAATTGATGCAAATGAAGAACGAAAGCTTGGAGAAAAGTATCGAGACAAAGGTACGTTGTAAAACAGAGTATAAATTAATCTTCTACCTTTTAATGATATTGTATACTTAACTATAAAATGTTTACCTATATTGTGTTTATTTCTCTTTAAAAAAAGGTAAGAAACTTTATTTAATTGCCACACTGAAGTTACAATGAAACTGCCACACTAAAGTTACAATGAAACTGCCACACTAAAGTTACAATGAAACTGCCACACTGAAGTTACAATGAAACTGCCACACTAAAGTTACAATGAAACTGCCACACTGAAGTTACAATGAAACTGCCACACTGAAGTTACAATGAAACTGCCACACTAAAGTTACAATGAAACTGCCACACTGAAGTTACAATGAAACTGCCATACTGAAGTTACAATGAAACTGCCACACTGAAGTTACAATGAAACTGCCACACTGAAGTTACAATGAAACTGCAATCAAGATGAGAGATGAGATTGCCATTGGGACCTGAGAATCAGTTGTATTAATGAGGTGGTCTCATTATCAAGTTGAATTATAGGGGAGATATTGAAAGCCAATCTGCAGATAAGTGGTCTGTATATAAAGGAGGTTGTAATATTTCAGGTGGTCCCTATTTGAGGTTTTACTGTAAATATCTTGAAATTATTCAGATTAAATGATTCTTGTCAATGTAATCAACATGCATACTTTTGGTTTTAAAATTTACCGTATTGTTTCAGTGATGAACATAATTATTTGTGCATGCCAATATACAAATAAAAAATGTGTTTGATTTGTTTGTCTAACAGTTCTATAAACTTGTCATACTTTTGTAAACTTGTTGATAACAAGGTTTCTCTTTACATATATCATAAAGCTTTTGGGTGTGAAACTAACGTAGAGCATCTTTTATGCTGTTTAATGTTAATTTAAACTGATTGAAAATATAAGTATTTTTTGAACAAGAAAAAATCATGAATTCTTTCATCAATATGCTTCTAAATCTTGTTCATAATTCAGCGTTTTTTTTCCATCTTCGTTTGGGTCCGGTAAACAGACCCTTCTCAATCGGAATTAAAAACTTTTTTCCAATTTCTGCCCTAAAAATTCCTAATCTTGGCATCACTTGGTGCATTTTTTACCAATTGAACCGGACCCTTTCCCTAAATCGCAAAAAAATTCAAGGTAGTTAAAAAAATCATTTTTAAATTTCAGAAAGAAGAAAATAAACAACTGACAGAAATCTGTGACAATTTACTGGCAAAAGTTGCTCAAGATAGCAGCTCATAGGACTACATTTACAGTGCTTTAATGTATATTTATTTTAAACTGACTTAGTGAAGTGGTTGTAGTTTGAACAATGTGTTCATGAACGTCTAAATAGATTCATGAAATCGAAAATTTGAACTTCATTCCAAGAAAGTTTGGAATTATTGTACAAGATTTCATCTTTAATGATCCGGTGTACAGTTTAACCTTCAAAACTGTTTGTCTGGTGATGTAAGATACAGTTATTTCACTGTCAGTCAAATGTGGCAAACAACATTTTTTTCCATATTTGGAAAGTGGGCCAAGTCAAAGAATATTGATGATGTTTTTCAGTGTGTATCCTTTCTGTTCAGGAATTTTATGTTTAATTGATTTTTTGGAGACTTCATGAAGCATCACTCATGTGCTTAGTGTTTGCCCAAGTATGTTTACCAGTCCTGTTTACATACTGGTGTTCATGATTAATTGATTACAAACATTGAACATTAAACTTCATAATTATATTTGTACATAGATATTCTATATATGTAGAGATATGTTTGTTGAAATTCTTACTGTTGCATGAAGTACGTGTGTGTATTGTATGTTACTGTTTTATGTAATTGTGTATTAAAATATGTAAGTTTTCAGTTTGTTAATGATCAGTGACTAATTTTAAACTGCTTATAAAACTTTGAGAAGTTTGAATCTCAAATTTCACCAGTAACTGCTCTGGTCCCTATTACATGAATAATCGATCATTCTTGAAATCTGACTTATTGTATGTACTATTGTTAAATCACTCATATGTTAATCTGCCTTCAATATTTGGTCTAGGAAAATTAATAGTGTCATTCATTTCGTAATGTTTTACCTCTAAACTAATGTAAAAAATTTGATTTACCGGTATTTTTTTTTCTCATCACACCAACAGCCAGGGTCATTTGGTGACTTTTCCAGCTTTAACAGTGGATGAATACCCTAGGTGTACACCTGGGTAGAACCTGCAACCATTAGTAAGCTGGCTGGACCACTTCCACTCATGGAAAATTTAGCCTCGGGTGGAATTCAGACTCACTGTGATGAGGGCTAGTAATTACTAGTCAGAGACCATAACCGCTTGATCACGGTGGCTCCCTAAGTCTATTCCATTTTAATGTTTTTGCTGTTTTAAATAGATAACACTAAGGCTGACATGTAAGAGTGTACCACCAAATCCATCAAAAGCTTATCATTAAATGCACTACCTATTATCTCATCATTATGTTCATAAAATATGTAAAAATATGTTTATCTGATTGAAGTTGAAGTGTTGGACTTTAAGTCACTTTTATTTAAGATTTTTATAGGGAGTACTGTCTCGTCTTTAGTGTTATGTTTTGTATTTTTGTTGTAAGAATTAATTTACACTACACAAACTTATTTCAGGACTTTTTCAATTTAAGTGTTTTTTTCCTTTGACTTAATAGTATAATATATTTCATGGTACATGTATCTCATGAGTTATTTTCTAAATGAGTGATTAGTTTTAATTTTCGAAACTTAGCCAATGAACTAGTTCCAATGATTTCAAATTACTCAAAACACATGCCTGGGTTGTGTTCAGGTAGTCTTACATCACTTAGTTCTGTTAAAATTGATTTTTCATACTAAAACTGCCATACCTACTGATGGTACCCATTGATCTCAACGCATGTAGTCATATTTATATCATTAATACTTGTACTTAAACACCTTTTACTTACTATAAAACATTCACTTACTATCTTCATAATTTCATTATTATACTATTATTGTTTGGATTAATTTATATTGAATTGTATACATACATACATACAAATGAGATTCCTGCCTTTACGCTACACGAAGTTGAATTTTTAAAAGTCCATCTTATAAAAACTTAATTGTTAAAAGAAATCAAATATGGTACTTGAATTAATTCCTATGTTTTACTATACTTACAACTGATCAACAGAAAGAAATTGAAAACTCAAAGTAAATGTTGGATTGAACACATTAATAGTCCACCTGGTGATCAACCAAGTGTGTTCAATAACATTTACCAGTGCTTAAAAAATTGAGGTGGATATTTAGAAATTACACTCAGTGTTCACTAATTAGTCATTAATATATGTAGACTTATTTTCTCAAACGTAACATTTGCACTAACATTTGTATTATTCTGATTTTTGATTTTTATTGAATATTGTATGAATAATCCCTTTGCCTCATAAGCATATTTTGGACTTTTCTGAATCCAAAGCAAATATACAAAACACCAATTCATTTAAGAAAATTGGGTTATTTCTCTCCAACAGAGAGTAAAACATTGTGGCAAAAGAAGCCATTACTCATTACAAGCAATGGCTTCTTTTGCCATAATGTTTTCAAAAGTCATCTGCTTCAAATGCAGGGAAATGTGGTATTATTAGGCAAAGAATTAACCAATTTCATTATGAAATATGAGTTTAGACTTCTTACAGACATACATTTCAGGTTTATTCCTGATTTTGTAGCCTTTCGTGATCCCTCCCATGTTTATAAATTCTTGTCTCATTTCTGGTATTTCACAATTCTCTTGAAATTATTTTTGTTTTATCTGCGTCATTTCTCTCCTGTTGACCCATCTCTGTCATAATTTCTTCTTTTCTCACTCTTTGTTATATATCTCCAAATTTTGTCAAATTTTTTGTCACAATTCTCTTGAAATTATTTTTTGTCTCCATTTTCATTTCCCCTGTTGACCTGTACTTCTCTGCCGTAATTTCTTCCTCTTGTATTTGTTATATATATCCTCATTTTGTCGACTTTAATCTAGTTGAGAATAAACCATTACCCTTTCATTGTTGTCTGTCATCTTTGATGAAATAACAACATACTACAAACACAGGCTATGACAGAATCATATGGTAGTTTGTTCAGGATTTAAAAAAGAGTAAATCCAAAGAGAAAAACTATTAACTGGATGGTTATCAGTGTTTCTGTTTTGTGTGATGATCAGTTGATCTAACCAGTCCTTGATTATCAAACTGCATGGTTAAGTTTTCCGGGACCTCTGTCCCCCCGCCCCCAAGTCTGGACTCTACTGGTTTTTATTGCTTCCGCGGCACCGAGATTAAGATTTCTGTTTGAAAATTTTCAACTTTCACTCATGAAACTACACCAACCTGACAAATCTTGCAAGAGGTAATGATTCAACATATCGGCATCAATGTCTGGAAATCTACAAGAATTATGTACATTATGACACTTCTCGTACATTTATTCCATCAAACTTAAATACAGACTTAAAAATTTCAAAATGTCCTTCAACAGGTAGTAAATCGTCTTTTATGCAGCCTAATTTATCCCCAAATTACCTTAAATGACAAAAAATTGTCACAGAATTCAACCCTGGTCAATTGAAGTACTGCATACTGAATTGGGTTAATTCTGTGATAATTTTGTTCATTTTCATCTAAGGAAATCAGGTGTTTTATAGAGAATTTATTACAGTTTCATCACTACAGGTCCATCACTGCTGCCTGTGATCTGATCCGAGCATATATCACAAATGCTTTATACATATTTATAAGACAGGCAGTTGTTTCCCTACGTAATGAACCGAATAGTGATTCATATGTATGATGTATACTCTATTCAGATATCCAAGAAAATAAATACTTTTATTCCTAAGTAACTGTGGTTAAACTTCCTCCCTTCGTTTGTACACTGGCTCTGGTTATACAAATCCAAATATTAATGGCCACTCATTTTTAACACAAAAACCCACTGTTAAACTAATCTCTTATAATTCATGTGATTTATTTTTGTTTCCCTAGTGGTAAAAACGAGTTTCCTCAAATCTAGTTTGAACACTGTAACTTTGCTAAAGACCGTTCCCAGACAGTACCCTCCAGGAGACTGTGTTGTCTTCTATATTTACATGGTCATATATGCATAGGTGCAAGTAGAAAATTTCTAAAAATCTGAAAATATCGCTGGGGGCCTGTATGCGCGAACACTTTGCTGTAGGTCACAAGAGTCATTTCCCTTTTATTCTAGTCTCTTTAATACGATAAATAACTTCTCCTTGACACTTTACGGTTTATGTGCTGCGGGTACCATCCCCCCTGTGCTCCCACAAAATTTCTCAACGGATTTAGACAATTTGGAAAAAACGATCCTCAGAGCCCTTCAAAAAATGAAAATCCAGGATAAACCAGAACACTTGCACCCCTGTATATGTCAGGTGGGTCTAGGGTATGGGGGATTTATAGTATGTCTTTTTTCTTGGAATCCTTCCTTTATCTATAAGTGTTTCATTGTGAAATGTCTTACAGTAATGTCATAGTCATTACCAAATAGTCAAAATTTCCATTCAGTTTACATGTTCTTGAATATACAATATTCATACACTAACAATCAAAATTTAGTGTAAACAGATATGTGAACACAATGCTCTGATTAAATGTTAAACATTATCGGAGTGGAAGACTGATTTATGATGATTGCCCAGCAAGAATAAGATCAACAGCTTCAGCAAGATTATCTACCCTTCCGTCAGCTTTCACAGTAGGGTGATGATCATCTTCGGGTCTACAAAACAAATACAATGTACATACAGTAGAACCTTTCTAATCCGAGCTTGATCAGACAGACAAAAATGTTCACATTAGAGCAGTGTTTGGGGTACAAAATTTTCAGATTACAAAGGTTGTTTCAGTATTAAATGCATAATAAAAAATTTGGACCACCTGACATGTGCCGTTTAGAGAGGATTCCTGAATGGACAGGTTCAGATAGGAGAGGTTTGACTGTATAAGGTCACAAGGCTTAAATAACATTTATGAGTATATCTTGATGTTTGTTCTGGTAATTGAAAACATCAGGCATGCCCTACTGGAGGAATAAAATTTGTATATAAGGCGTTCCTTAAAGATTTGTTGGTCTGCAATTATCTGACCGACTCATTAAAAAGTCCCTGTACCCTAAAATTTTTTTAAGCAATTGTGTTAAAAGAATTTTTGTACTCAATTCCAGCTTTTCATTTTCAGAACAAGCATATAATGTTAACACAAAAAAGAATACCTACCTACACATCCACTGTTAAAAGTTTGGATTGCACAACCATAAACCATCATCTTTTTAAGGATGGCCTAAGAAGATAATATGTGTGTAAATATAATTCAATGTTAAACTTATACTTTACCTATATTTGCCAGTCCTAACTTGTACACCTCTCATTCCTGTATTCTGAGCCCCGCCCACATCACCAACTATATCATCACCAATCATTACACACTACAAAACAAATACAGTAAAACCTTGTTAATAAGATCTCCTCTGGGAGTCCAGTTTTCAGGGGTTATACTGTACATAAATAATCAATAAAACATTGCAAATAAAAACGAAATGTAAAGATGATTGAATTTGTAGACTTCATGAAAAATCAAATTAAGAATTTACCTGATTACAGTACTTGCACATTAAATTGTTTATCACATAAATACTTGAGTTTTGCATTTATACTGACCAATATACTTACTGAATCAGCAGATATACCCATATCTTGTAAGGCTGTGTTGAAGAAACTAGGCTCTGGTTTACCAACAACTTCTGCTTGCAGATCACAAGCATACTGAAACAAGAATAGTACATATTTATCTGTCAAGTCACATACATTGCGCATGTGTCACACGCATTTTCATTCTGAAACACACTCACATGCTTAAGTATCTTCAAAAATCTGCCAAAAATCGTTTTTTTCAACAGTATTTTCAATCGTTCATTTATAAATGATTTACAAAAACATAGGAATATTGTTAACCTTGTCACTGGATACCAGGAATCCCTTTGAAAAGTTTTTAAAT
This sequence comes from Lutraria rhynchaena, assembly GCA_008271625.1. Taxonomy (NCBI): domain Eukaryota; kingdom Metazoa; phylum Mollusca; class Bivalvia; order Venerida; family Mactridae; genus Lutraria; species Lutraria rhynchaena. Next base: position 869,793 of record VIBL01000137.1, on the reverse strand, counting down.
ATAAAAACTTCAGGAACTTCTGGGGGCCTACTGTCACCTGGACCCTCACCATAGACCAACCAGGGGCCCTTTGGCACCTTGGTCCAAAGCTTTAAAGAGTCATACACCAGGTACACATAAAAAAGGTATGCCAGAAATCCTAAAAAGCTTAAGTCTATACATGATATTTTTCTCCCTTCTAAGGGTCTGCAACCTTTCCCTTACTGAAGAAAAAAAACACTGATTTTAATTAAGACCAAATAGACAACAAGTATAGTTGCAAATGACAACATCACATCTTACTTCAAAAGCTTTTGTGTATGATCCAACGTCCAGCACCAAATCATCACCAGATTTATAATATTTCCTGTAAACAGTAAACAAAAAACTTTTTTCAAAGGACTTTTTTAAGTAAACATATTTAAAATGACTGCTATAACTTGTTTTCAGGATAACATGGGAAAATAATCTTAAAAAGAAAGGCAGGACTGAATACAAGTAAGGAAGTGTAAGAAAAGTAGGGTCCAGTATACATGTACGAAGAAATAAAGACAAAAATACTTACCCTTTCCCTAATGAAAAGAGAATTGGATTTTCTAAAGATTTGAGCAACTGAAAAGCTTTATTCATGTTCTCATAAGTGAAGTTTAATTCAGCATCAGCAATAACAACACAGTTTGGATTTTTCTGATCAACAAGTGAGAAATCTGGAAGGCATTCTGTAATAACAATAACATTATAAGGTAAGTGTATGTCTCATACAAATGTAATTATGTTTGGACTTAGGCTGATTTTATCAGCACTTTAACCCCAAAACATAATAGCATACAGGGATTTTTTTTCACATTTTGGAAAGGTACCAATACCAACGAAATTGAGAAGTATCATGTTGTCGTCTCACACATAAATTAGGATTTTTTTATTTACAGGACTTGTTGTCCTGTACAGTGATTTGATGAACATGTAGTCTTTAACTAATACTTGTTATACACTTTTTATGCACAATTTTTTAAATTAAAACAATTATAAATCAATGCAACAAAAAACCCTAAAACCTTAAGTATGTATAACGCTACACTAAGAACAGTTTTAAGTATCAACAACATAACACTTCAATTTAACATTTCATATAATGTGTTACGTCTCACCATTAGTAACTAAGAGATGCGGCCTCAGATTCCGTTGCTGAAGAATCTTACACACAGCTGGAATAGGGGTAAATAACTCAGCTTCAGATAATTCAAACCCAACTACTTGAAGCTTTTCAATCAGTTGTTTTCTTGTAACTGTAGTTTCATTAGAACAGAATCTTAATGACAAACCAGATGACTTAAGTCTATAAATAGAACAAAAATGTACAGCAGCAGCAGCAGCAGCAGCAGCAACAGCAACAACAACAACAAAAATCAACCAGCTATATTATCACCATTTTCTGAAACAATGGAAACAATACTGCCATGAACCCCTGGACCCCTCCTTCTACTTTTTATAGCTTACTGGCTACATGAAAACAGTTCTACACCACTGTTGGTATATGCAAAAAAACCTAATCTGTTAACAGTTTCCAAAGTAAACAAGAATTATAGCCTGTAAGCACAGTATGTCTTTAATCTGGGATTTATTAAGCCCACTGTATTTGTAATTTTCAGTATGATGAGACTTTTGCCATTATGTGTACTGAATGAAAGTGAAATATCTGTTTTCAGAAGTCCCCCATGAAACATACACCAGACATCTGGCAAAAAAAAACAGCAATAATACTTCAGTTATACACATGTTAAACACAACAGTAACATAGATACAACTGTGACAATTATTTACAGAATATTAATGAAATAATTTTTACACATTGGTTCATAACTACATGACAATAAATCTTTCTTTAAGATCATCAGCTTATTATCTATAACAGTCCTTGCCTACTCAGACACACTCAGCAGTCCTTTTCCCTTGAACTATCACAGAGTGGAACTCTCTTCAACATGACATAGTATAACTTGAAAAAAAGAAAAAAAACTGGAAACTAACTGATGCACAGGATCTGTACTTGGTACAGTTTTACAGTGATGTGGAAACAAAAATTTTTGTTACTGAGGCTCTGCTCCATGATTTACTGTCCAAAATCTTGTATGTATCATATTCATGGTCTTGATCTAAGATAAATGCAGCTACATATCCTGGTACAATGCATAAATATGAGGCATCCACAGATGGATCGGTCTGATCATAATAAAAAATGAAACCTTTTCACAGCTTCAACCGATCCAGAAATCGCAGTGCCACCTCCTGGGCCACTGTCATACAAAACGCCCGTTATATCTAGCAAAACACCACTTATTTTCTTCAAATTCCAAGCAGACATTGTTGTTTTGTTATTCTAACACTTCGTTTTTTCTTATAATAAACACGGGAATGTGATTTGTCAGGTTGACAGAATACAAATGGCACAATGCAAAAAAGGGAACTAACTATAGTTTACAAAACGACGGAAAACTTGATTTTAGCCGAGCAAACGACATTTGGAAACCTCGACAAACATCCATCGAAAATGGTGCAAATAAATTAAGAAAAAAAATAGTTAATGTGGACACCTTCCCAACACAACATCGTTAAATGCAGTTTAAAAATGCAGAAACTGGAGGAAGTAAGACTCTTTACTTTATTTGATTGAATCTGTCATCGCGTTGTTTGTTCATCTTAGAACTGATTAATTTGACACAAAACCTGTAGCTGCAACGTTAGGGTCTGTATTGTTACTAACGATCACCATTGGATCTTTTGTAATTTCTCAGAATGTTTAGCGCTTATTATTTAGGTTAAGAAATTCTTTCCTTACATGTGACTAACGCTTAAATATGGATGTTCCTTTTTCGTATAAATGACATCCATTTGCTAGTTAATCACAGTACATTTAGCCTTATAATTTATTAATGGCTATTCTATTTCTAATGGATTGTTTTATTGTCGGACATTTTTGTAAGACCTGACTGTTTGCATCCTGCTGGATGAAAATTCAGTACTGCTGTCATAAACAGTTTAGTAGCACTTCTTTGCCTTTGAATTTTTTTGGGATTTGGTTGTATTTGTTGGTAGAAAATTGTGTATTTTTGTGAATGTTCTATAAACTAAGAATTCTATTTCTGTTTGTAGGTCATCGGGTCAGTTACTTGACACCATCCAAAAGGCCTCCTACTTTGCTCACCAAAGTTACCAAACCTGAAAAAATCAATGTGGAAAAGTTGTCTCCCTTGTTCAGAAGCTCTTCTTGTGTACCTGTTTCACTTAAGCTGACTGATGTTTGTCAATCAGTATTAGATACAATTTCTAGACAAGAAACAAGCCAATTACATGATACGCCTTTGACAACGCAAAAGAATGCTACCATAAAAGGTTCAAAACATGAAGCAAATTTTCGAAGCTCTCCAAAAGTGACAGTTACCTCCAGAAGTAATAGGCCTACAACATTTCAAGACAGGCAGATGCAAACAAATGAAATCCATTCTGAATCCCAGAAAGACTTAAATCAGATCGAAAGTGAAATTATTACAAGTGAGGGTTTGCTTCTTGAAGACCTAAGGACTCCCGTATCTGAATATGGAGTAGATGAAAAAAATGATGGAATGTCTAAGTCTTTCCCTATACCCAAACAACAACAGCATAGAACGTCGTATGTATCTGACGTGCAGCGTTCTCACTCAACTTCAGTTTGTTCAAGCTGCTCTGGTGAGGATTCTCTTGCTGGTCTGTCTAGAAGTTCTGTCTGTGATGGCTGCAGTTCAAGTGGCAGCATACATGCATGTGCTGGACACAGATCAACGTCATTGTTTCCAATGTTGACAAATGTGCCTGGAGATGGATGCAATATATGTTCATTTCACAGATGCTCCCATGAAAATCTAAACCAATGGGCTGAGGATTTAGTTGAGTCGCAAATGTCAGTTCCTAAAACTGATGCATCTATGTCACCGACTCATGAGCAAAGTGATTATGCAGAAAATGATAGCAACCACCACTCACAGAAAAGTTGTCTTAAGGTAGGCTTGTCATCTTTCTGACAAAATTAAGACTAAACAAAAGATTGATAAATACAAAACATTGCAAATTACTTGATACATGTGGTTATCAAAGTTAATGTTTATATTTAATTTCAGAGCTGTAAAATTTGCTGATCTTGCCATTTTTTTGTATAAAAACCAAACTTTCTCTGACCAAGTTTAACTGATTTGATCATTACAATGTCCTTTTCGGGGATAACTGTTTGTCAGTCTTTCTGTTGTTGATGTAAATTACATTCAAATTTATTCATGTTTGAATTTTCAGAAATTGTCCTTGACCAATGAACAACTGATCTTTCTTCTTTTGAGATTGATATTGTCAAGATACAAGAATATAATGGTAAGATAATGTCAAGATACAAGACTATAACAGTAAGATAATGTCAAGATACAAGACTATGACGGTAAGATGATGTCAAGATTCAAGACTATAACGGTAAGATGATGTCAAGATGCCAGACTATAAAAAGGTAAGGTAATGTCAAGATACAAGACTATAAAAAGGTATGGTAATGTCAAGATACAAGACTATAAAAAGGTAAGATAATGTCAAGATACAAGACTGTAACAGTAAGATATTTTGTTGCTCATGTTAATTGTTATCATGTTATCTTAAACCTGCTTGTGGTATCAGTCATTGTTTTTTCTGTATTTAAAATTTTGTTGTTCAAAATGATTTCTGTATTTAAAGTTGTGGTATTCAAAACAAAGTCACTTTCAGGGATTTTCATTGGCATAGCTCGGGGGAATTGAAACTTTTAGGAATTTTTAAATTCCTTTTGGGAATGATTTTGTTCAGGTCTTCTGTAAATGTTTGAAGATATAAAAAGAGCAAACGTTTAACAAAATACAAAAATATGTCATAAAATGTTCACGCAACACAGGTAGTGATTATATTTTCTTCAAGTTGATATACAAATGCATTTACCTTTCAGGACAGTATTGCTCATGAACAAAAGACTAGTCAATCACAACGACTCACCATTGCATGCTTGATACAAGCTGTGCTTGTTCTTGCTAGACGATGTCATAGTACAAATGACCAATGGTATAAAATGCAGACTGAACTAAGACTTGTTCAAGTAGGTTTTAAGTTTGTTTTGTAATTGGGCTCATCATATTGTAAATGGATTTTATTCCACTTTTAATCCATGTAAACATGAGACATTAGATATCTTTAGAAGTAAACCAGTTTGCTTACTTTCAAAGTATCAGTACTTAAAACAATGTTGGGGATTATCAATACATTATTTGTTAGTTTTCTCTCGTAAGAATAATGTGTGTAGGATAGCATAGAAGTGTGTCTTTGACTTATAACAATACTTGTTCATGGTTTGTGATGTATATAATCTAGCACTTTGACACCACATGATACAATAAAATCCCTGAAAACCACACTTCTTCTGGACTGGGCCAAATTTTCAGTTTTGTGAGAATTCTGGTTTTCAGAAAACTATTGGATTATTAAAGAAAATCAGAGAATTTCAGTTTTCAGGGAGTCTGTTTTTCAGGGGTTATACTGTACAACTTTGTCAGTGAATTTATTGAATATATTCTGGTCAAAGAGCACTTGGCTGACTTTGAAATTATTTCATTTAAACCTTTTTTTTTTGTTTGATAATTATAATTGATATATTTATAATGATAGGCCTTATTCATTTATTATTTACAGATAAGGCATGAAAAGCTGCAGAAGAGGCAAAGGAAAATTTATGTGATAGTTTGTGTACTTGTGATGTTGAATGTGTTAAATTTTTCTCCTGTGAAACAGAGAGTTTTATCCTGGTAGGCTGTAGTTCATTATATACAGTCAAATCTGTGTTTGCAGTCACCTGCAAATAAAGACCACCCTTTGAATAAAGATCATTCTTTGAAACACCGTCACTGATTATTTAGAACAAACTGACCTTCAAATGAATGCCATCTATCAATAAAGGTCACATTTTGTCATTCCCAATGATGACCTTTGTTCACAGGTTTGACTGTATATATTACTTATTTTATCCTCTTACAGATGAAACTATGTTTGTTTTAAAGTGAATTGTACAGAATAGATTTCTTGACAAAATAAATGCATGAAGTTGAATTTGATGAGAGAACAAATGTACATTACAATAACTCCCATATCCACTTCTTGAAGAACCAGTTTGGTATGAAGATAGAGCATGCATTTTTTTACTTTGACCATTTTGGAATTGAATAGCATTCACCCTGTCAATTACTTTGCTGTTTGTCCTTCCAAATTGTTTTATTTACTGTGAGGACAAAATATTCTTCATCTGCCTATGGTCGTGTTTCTATGTTCTATGACTCTCCCATTCCTTTGAGGATTTTTCATTGAATAAGACTAGACAAAAATAGTCATTTTTATGGTTACTTGACCCCAAAAAATGAGGCAGGTATGCGGCAGATCATTTCTAATTATTTTTCTTAACGTAATTCTTCTGTGCATAATTTATAACTTAGACCATCCTTTAAAATTGTTGGTTTGCAATTACGCGACCAAAATTTTAACAGCGGGTAGGCTTTTTAATTTGTTAGCTGGAATGAAGAACAAAAACAAATTGTCAGAATCGCTATAATTTTTGGGGTCTATGGAGTTTTGAACAATTTGGTAACATAATTGTAATGTTTTTTAACGATGGTCTTACTGTTTTTTTTGTATTTAGTTTCAGATTTTTTGGTATTGTGGAAACAATAAAGAAAATTAACAGGTTTGTGTATTTTTTATTTAAAATGGGGCCTCTATGGTAGAGTGGTTATGGTCTCTGACTAGTAATTACTAGCTCTTCAATGCTGTGGATTGGGATCCCTTCTGGGACCTTGTTTCGCATGGGAGAAAGCTGTCCAGCTAGCTTGTGGTAGGTTAGTAGTTCTACTCATGTGTTGGCCTGGGTTTACCTCTACTGTTAAAGCTGAAAAGTCACCAAGTGACTTTAAACCCCAGGGAAAAAACAACTATGAATGAATTCTGTTTTTTTTTTTCAACTAAACTCTGTGAACGATTGACTTCTCTGACATTCTACATGTAGGTAAAGATGTGCAGCTAGCTTGGCATATTATCAGTTTACCTCCATATTTTTACATTTTAAGCTAAGTTGCTAAGTGATTACTGCAGACTGAACCATAGAGGTTTTGATAAAGCTTAGATTATTCTCTGCAGCAATAAATACTAGTACTGCTAAAAAAAGTGGAGGCCGCGGCCGTGGTCCAGTAGTTAGTGCACTAGACTTGTAACCCGGAGATCTGGGTTTGAATCCCGGTCGCAGCAGGTCATACCCTTCTGTGAAAATTTGACAAAAGTGTTGATTTTTCTCCATATGTGGAGGAGTTGCCGGCTCCTTGTGGAAGGGTAAGTTAGTACTGGTTAGTATGCAATCCAGGAAGACTGGTTAGGTGAACCGGTTGCCGCATATAACAGAAAAATTGTTGAAAACAGTGTTAAACCCCAGTGGCAATAAGCCAAAAAAAAAAAACCAAATAAAAAGTGATTTAAAACCATGATGAGAGTGATATTGGGAGCAATGTAGATTATTTACCTTGAGGGCAGTCATAATGATGCCATCTCGGCCATATCTCTATGAGCAACTCTTTTGAGATTGTGTTTTTCAAAATGTTTGATTTCAAACGCTTATTAAAATGTGATCATATGAAAATATTAATGCTAGTTCTTGTTAGAAGTAGCCAGCATGTATTTTGTTGTTTATTTCAGAACAAGAAGAATGATCGCTGATAATTGGAGAAATATTCCACTACTTCTGACAGACTTCTGGAGAATTTTCATATTTCGTTCTAATATAAAAAGAAATGTTTGAGTCTATCATCAATACGTGAGAAAATGATTTGAACAACTAATTTAATGTTGTTGCTGTTTTATTGTGACTGTCTCTGTTTATTCCCTGGTGGAAAGGTGGTCAGTGTGATTTTAATGGGAAGAAATAGAAATTGATCACATAAGGTGTAAACTAAGAAATCGAAAATCTGAAAGATCGTGAAGAAATTTAAGTTTTTAGAAATCATTATTAGCCTTTCTGTTCTAGTAGGTCTGGATAGGATATTTATTTTTACTCAATGTTTGTTTTGAATAAGATTTTTTGCTTCTTTTTAAGATTTGAAATAAAATCACATGTCTGTATCTTCTCAGAATTGGAAGTATTGTTTTATATATTTACAATATACAGTGCAACCTCTCCAAAGCAAAATTATGTTGTTGTTGAGAGGTTGTTGCTCTAGAGAGGTTAGATTAATAGATGATTGTGCAGTGGGAAAAAACATGCTGAAGAAAGGTTGTTGCTCAAGAGAGGGCCACTTTAGAGAGGTTGCACTGTATTCAGTGTTTAGGTTGGGATATTGTCTAGATATGATTTTTATCTTTTTACTTGCCTTGTATCAGTACAATTCTATAAGTATTGTTTAAAAACATGATACTAGTCTGTGAATAATACAGTATATGATACTTACACATGTATTGTATTCATGTGCATGCTGTACAACTCTTCAAAACTGGACTCCCTGAAAACAGGAATTCTCTGAAAATCAGATGATTTCTATAGTCCTTTTTTTCTATCTTATAATTGATTGTTCTCTGAAAACCGGAATTCTCAGAAAAGCAGATGTTTAGTCCATTCTGGGAAGGGTCTGCTTTTAGGGCTTATACTGTATTTTATTGAGTAAGCTGTCCTGACTGGTGTTTGTTATTTGCTCTTAAGTTCTGATTTTGAGAAGTTTTACTGTATTAGTTAGGAAACAATGTGGATATTTTAAGGTGCACACCTTTTAGAAACAGTCAAGACTGTTTACGTACTAAAAGTTGAATATGTTGCGTATGGCTGTAATAATCCCCCATTTCTATTTTCTTTTTTATTTGTGCATAAAACCTTCCTCGCATTTACCCCAAATATATTTGATCTTTTATTTATTTTTCTTATATTTTACATTTATTTTATATTATCTGACGCCCTTATTTAAACAGAATGCTTGTCACGAAATATTTTGTATTTGTTTGATTCCATTTTATGTTCACATTTTGGTTATTTTATGCACAGTTGGTGAATATAATGGTAACATTATTGATGTAAAATGTAGGAAAATGTTGACTTTTTGTTTTGAACTTTGTAGCATAATGTGGATGATATTTCTAGATTTTCTAGAAAAACTTTTCCCACTCTCAATAAAATTGTTAACATGTTTTAATTGTTTGTAAAACTGAAACGAGAACTTCAGATTTTACTTGAAATTAAATTCTTTGTTAGAAATCTTACATCTTACTGTATTTGTCAATTTTTGTTGAGCATAATGAATTCAGTAATAGATATTGTCATTTTCAATGTTTTTTTGTTGTGGTCAAACTTGTGCTGTAGACTATATGTGTAGAGGGATCACATGTTTGTAAAGTAAAGTTATTTCCAATATATGCATTGGTGTTTTTTAGCATGAAATATAAGTCTACAAGATTTCCTCACTGGAAATGACTATTATTGACAGATTCACTTATGCTATGCTTTAAATAGATGTGTTACTGTTCCGCTCGTACAAGCCTATAATTATGTTAATTATAAAATGTATCATAATTCTGTACGTGTAAAGTACTTGATAACCTTTCAAGATTATGGCTAGCATTAAGAACACCTGGTTATGAAGTTTTGTATATTTACTGTTGTATGCTGTTGCACATGTTTTTGGCATGGTTAAGCAGGCTTGAAAAACAACACTCAGTACAGTATAACCCCGGAAAACCGGACTTCCTGAAAACCAGACTTCCTGAAAACCAGACTCCCTGAAAACCAGAGTCCCTGAAAATTGAAATTCTGTGATTATCAGATTTCAAGCCTCATTTTTTTCTCTTTCATGATCAATAGTTTTCTGAAAACTCGAATTATCAGAAAACCGGACGCTTAATCAGTTCTGGAAAGGGTCTGGGTTTTAGGGCTAGTACTGTACTTTATTGAGTATACTACTTTGACCTGTGTTTGTTATTTGCACTTATTGTTCGGATTTTAATACCATGATAAATCTTGGGTTAAACAGAATTGTACTACTGTCTTTTGTGTGCGTATTTAGCTGAGAGAAAGTCTCATAATGTTTGAGATACTCTCTGTGTCCCTCTCTGCTTTTATTATGCTAATTTGGATTGTGCTAGATGTAATGATTGAATCAACAAGGAATTATATAAACATGTTGAACTGTGTTTAAGCTTACATTGTAGCATCAATCTTACATGAATAACATTTGATAATACATTGGTTACTTCCCCTTGCTAACTTTGGTTGAGGTTGTTAACATTGTGTAAATTTTGCAACTCTGGGGTTTAACATTGCACCAACAGCCATGGTCATTTGACAGTGAAGGAAGACCCTAGGCATTCACCTTGGTAAAACTGCCACTCTTCTGTAAGCGAGGAAGATATATTCCTCACATATGAAGTATGGGGTCCCTGGTAGGATTTTTACTCATAGTAGCGAGGTGCCGGAGTTTATTAGTCAGAGGTCATAACTTCTCACCCCCCCCCCAAATCTTGCATCAATGTGATATCTGCTTTTTGTACACAAAATTTGATACTTTATTTTTTGCTTCTATATAAACTCTTATGAATGGTCTTATTTGTTATATGTTATAGAAATATTAAACTGTTACTGTTAAGGAATAATTGTCTTGTTTTTGTACATAGATAGATAAGTTTATTTTCAAATCCATTAGGCCAACATATGATGACAACATATTTACAACATATTTTCAGAGTATGTACAACAAATAAACATACACACATACATACATGTGTATACATACACATCTTATGATATACATATAATTGCATCACTTGGTATTTAAGTTAGCCAGAATCAACTTAATCCTTTTCAAGAAAGAGGTAGAAAGTGGTAAGTACTCTATATATTGTGTTTTACAGTAAAACCTGTGAACAAAGGCCACCCCTGGGAAGGGCAAAATGTGGCCTTTATTGACTGGTGACCTTTATTCAGAGATCAGTTCTTAATAATCAGTGGTGGTTTTCAACGAATGGCCTTTATTCACAGGGTGGTCTTTATTTGGACGAGGCCGTAAACAGGTTTGACATGTGGCAAATTTCCAGCTTTAATGGTGGAGGAAGACACCAGGCTTGCACTTGGGTAGAGCCGCCAACCTTCCTTTAGCTAGCTGGAAAGCTTCCTCACATGTGAAGTTTGGTCCCATGTGGTATTCGAACTCACAGCAGTGTAGGACTAGTGATTACAAGTCAGGGACCATAACCACTTGAGCGCGGAGACCCTGCTTACATATTACAGTCAAATCAAATGTAATTCACATATATCACTAACAACTTGTGAAATAAATTAAGTATGTTAGTCTTCTAGTGTTCTGGAATGGTTTTTGCAATACAGTACAACCTCTTCAGAGCAACACCCTTTGGGGGAGCAAACTCATGTTGTTGTTGAGAGGTTGCTGCTCTAGAGAGGTTAAGTTAATAGCTAAATCGTACAGAAAAATCATGATGTTGAAGGGAAGTTGTTGCTCAAGAGGGTCGCTCTGGAGAGGTTGCACTGTATAAACAATGATGTGTCTACTAAAGCTAATTTGAATTTTGTCACAATTTGTGTTCTACATAATGGCGCTACAACATTTACATGTACTATCAAACGACCCTGTTAAAAGTGATCTTAACAATAATTTGTCAATAAAAGATAATTAAATTTTGTCACAATTTTTGTTCTAACTAATAGCATCACAGTTTATAACATACAGTACTATAAAACGACCTTGGTAAAAGTGATCTTTGCCACCTATGTTGAAAGGGTCAGCCGAAATATGAGACACCCTTCGTATTACACATTCGTCTAATGTCCTATGGTCAGCCGAAATATGAGACGTCCTTCATATTTCACATGATTCATCTACCGTCCTACGGCTGGGCCGCCGTGGTCTAGTAGTGATATAAAGCTGCAAAGGTTCCGATGTGAGGTACGATGTTAAACCCTAGTGGAATAATAGGAGCTAATATCAGACTGAACAACACTCCTGCGATAACTCCAAAGTGATGTTTCAGTTCTGGCTTTTTTTCACCGGGTTTACGCCGTTTTCAACGATTTTGGAGGAAAATATGGAGAAAAATCGACATTTTTTGTCAGATTTTCATAGAAGGGTATGACCTTCTGTGTCCGGGATTGAACACAGATCTCCGGGTTACAAGTCCAGCGCACTAACCACAGGACCATGACTGCGGCCGTCTCTTCCTTTACTACTCCACTACTCTGTACATCATGTTTACTTCGTGATATATGTCAGGTCTGAAGATCTATATCAAGTTGTATCACATAGTTATAAAACTATCACGTGACCTTGACGAATCACCTAAAAGAGTCGAATCAATATTTTAAAGCTTTTTGAAATATTGTATAACATTTTTAAATAAAATATACAAGTGTTTTGTACACTAGTCTGTTCTAACCACACAGAGACATCAACTAGATCTTTATGTACTGCCCTGTTAAGTACTTTGAGATAAGACCGTGTGTACGTATGATTTAGGAATTGATTTCTAAGGCGTTTGTTGAAACGTTCCACTAAGGCTGTCCTTAAAAAATTGTTTTGCAGTTACGCGAACCAAATTTTAAAGGTAGGTAGTTTGGTAAGCATTTTTTGTTGACATTGAATGCTTGTTCTGAAAACGAAAAGCCAGAAAAAATGCCTAAGACGCTAAAACAGTTTTGAATCTGGAGATGTTTGAAATTGGTTGGTCGTGTTACTGCAAACCAAACGATTTTTAAGGATCGCTCAAACAGTTTTTCTGCAGTGATCTTTTAGCTAACTTTATAATCTTGAAATATGTTATCAAATATCGCGAATATAGTGAACGGATGATAACCATTTCATTGACAGATTACACACAGTGATAACAGCGTTCATAGTATCATATGGTGTGACATAAGTACATTAACAAGGGACCTGATACAGTCTTTAATCTACGTCACAGAGATATCAACTTGATATTCACGTACCCTTGTGTTATGTACATATTTTAAACTGTTTCTAGTTTCATAATTGTGTCAAACTATTTAGATCAGAATTTTTTGTTATTGTGTTAAAGCATACACTGACTATTTAAAAAAAATCTTAAAGGGTTTTAGGACCGGAAGAAGGAATGGCTTATCGTCAGGGAACGTTTTCTTTACTGTTCTTTATTGGAACTGTTCTCGTTGCCATGGTTTCGGTTTCCGGATTTTTGGATGCTTCCGGTACAATCGTTGCCAAGGAATCCGACAGTAAAGACGGTAATTAAGAAGTTTTGTTTATGTATACATGTATAATACATTTATTAGACTGATTATTTATTTATTTATAATGATAGATACGAAATAAATTCAGAACTTAATGGAGTATTATTCGTAGGAATACCGGATATACTTCAGACAGTGTGATGCAGAGCATTTTAGTATTACGTACAGTCAAGCCCGTGTGTACAGTCATCTCCGAATAATGGCCACACCGTGAATAAAGGCCATCCTTTGAAAAAAATCATTGATTAATTAGAATAAACTGGCCTTCAAATAAAGGCCATCTGTCAAAGAAGGTCACATTTTGTTTTTCCAAAGGGTGGCCCTGTTTAATGGTTTGTCTATATTGTTATTTATGTCAAGTATTTAAACGTTAATTGTAAAACAATCAATTATAGTTTTCGATTGGTTCATAATTACTCGCCAAAGCCGGAAAACTTCTATTTTGCTTAATACAGTGCAACCTCTCCAAAGTAACACCCTTTGGAAGAAGCAAAATTATGTTGTTGTTGAGAGGTTGCTGCGCTAGAGAGGTTATTATTAGTTAAATCGTACAGTGGGAAAAATCATATTGTTCTTGAAGGGAAGTTGTTGCTCAAGAGAGAGCCGCTCTGGAGAGGTTACACTGTAATATATATGTTTCATGACTTGTTTTTTGTTTCGATCATTTTCAGTATCAATGATATCACAAAACTTTCATCATGACATCAACCGTATTATAAACAAGAATATTATACCGTTACATTTAAAGGCATCCTACCAATACCTTGCTATGGTAAGCAATAGTCAACACTCCGACATTTATTAATTCGGTTTTAACGTCGCACCAACAGCCAGGGTCATTTTGCGACATTTAAGCTTTAACTGTGGTGTACTGATGTACACATGGGTAGAAACACCAACATTCCGTAAGCTAGCTAGACAGCTCCCTAACATATAAATTTTGTCTGGTTGTGGATGGAATCAGAACTCACAACCGGGTGAGGGGCCAGTGATTACAAGCCAGAGACCATACCCAAGCGATCACTGAGGTCCCCACATCAGTAGTTGACGGATTATGGATATAAATTTAGCATAAACTATATCGAATGTGTAATTGTTATAACCAGAATCAATGGAATCGTTTCCAACTTGTTGAAGAAGAAAATTGACATCTTAAAGCGACATTGAACGACGCAATGTTCTTATGGCCATTTATGAAATACAGTGCAACATCTCCAGAGCAACAACCTCTCTTCAATAACAGCATGATGTTTTCCCTCTGAACAATTTAACCATTAATTTATCTTTTGTTTTATCGAGCATCAGCCTCTCAACAACAAAATATTCTGTTTCTTCCAAAGTATTTTGCTTTGGAGAGGTTGCACTGTATATGTAAAACGTTGTGAATCTTCTTCATTCATCTCATCATAATCATTCACTTTCTCTTCATCTGCCGTTCCTGCCTCTACATGATTACCCCGATGCACATCTTCCTCTTCATCAGTGTTATCATTTGTCTTCATATCAACAGCATGAATTATCTCTCTCTCCTTCATATTCATATATATCATGACCCACATCCACATCATCATCTATATCCACGTCATTATCATCATTATCCACATCATCGTCCACCATATCATCATCATAATCATAAGCTTTTTTATTGTTTGTACAATCTATAAATTATCCATACTTTTCAGGCTACCTATTTTGATCGTTCTGACGTGGCATTACCCGGATTCTCAAAGTACAGCCGAAATTTGTCCGAAAGACGTCTTGAAAACGCTAACTTCTTAATGTCTTACTTAAACAAACGTGGAGGAATAGTTGAATTCCGGAATATTGACGTAATACTGCAGTACATGTACTAGGAATTATTAGCTCCTGATTTAATTTTCATTATATTTTCGTCAACACCGATGAGTCCGCCATTTATACAGTTTTTTTTTGCGATTACAAGGTGTATAATAATTGTTTATAAGTGTCATTGTCCGCAATATTAATACTAATTATATTTATTTTGATATATTAATATTAAATAATTAACATAATTATGTATTAATTAATATTATTGTGCGTGTTTCTAAATAATGATTAATACGAAATCGAATTAGTCAAACTTTCAATGACAAAACTAACAATGCTTAAAACAAAATGAATGTAAATTTATGTGCATACCAAATTAACTTAGAAATGAAACAAGACTATGCGTAGATGATGTTGATATTTTAACCCTTTGCCTCATAACACCGCATTTCCCCGTATCTGAAGCAGACGACTTTTGAAAACATTGTGGCAAAAGAAGCCATTGCTTTTTATGAGTGATGGCTTCTTTTGCTATGATGTTTTCCACTCTGTCAGAGAGAAATAACTCAATTTTCTTAAATAAATTGTTGTTTTTGCGTATTAGCTTTGAATTTGGAAGAGTCCAAAATATGCTTATGAGGCAAAGGGTTAAAGGTCAATGTCAGGCATTAAAATTTTTATTCATAGAATTTATACATTTACTAAATTTCTTGCGTAATGGCATTATCTGTGCCAGTTATTTTGAGCTATTTTTCATATATGAGAAGCTATTAGTATATGTACATTTAATGGATATATTTAAGTAATACAAGCTTTTATAATTCATTAAGCTTAACATATCTGCAAATATTTTTACTTGATTTTTGAAGGCTCCATTTCCCCTTGTGAAAGCAGAGTTATGTCTGTATCTTTGTGATATACTGCAATATTAGGTAACTGAACCCTTTGCCTCATAATACCGCATTTCACTGAAGCAGATGACTTGAAAATGTTGTGGCCAAAGTAGCCATTGCTTGTAATGAGTAATGGCTTCTTTGCTACAATGTTTTCCACTTTGTCAGAGAGAAATTACCCAATTTTCTTAAATTAATTGTTGTTTTGTATATTAGCTCTGAATTGTAAGAGTCCAAAATATGCTTATGCGGCAAAGGGTGAACATGCTGAATCACATTAATTTAAAGTTCCTTTACTGACTTAATGAAGGCACCGTCTGAAGACAAATGGATGAATGGACTTGACGCCTTGTATGATATTTTGGAGACAGAGAAGAAGCTTAATGTCAAGCTGAGATATCTTCACAGACAAGCATCGAAACACGATGATCCTCATGTAAGAATCTTTATGATTAGTCTTCTTTCAATTAGAATATTTTGGTTACATTTAGTTCTATTTTCAAAATATTACTCATATTTACCATGTTTTTGATGGCTTTGATTTTAACGCAACTTTACACATGTACTGATTAAATTGCTGAGGAGAGGTTTAATATTCAGTTACTATGAACATGTATTTATTGTGTTTATAAAGTCATTGGTTTTGAATGTTACTGTTTCCCTGTACCAGCTTTATCTAAATTTTTAGGACTGCTGCAAAACACTTCTGACTGGTAGTTCCTGATTACAATTTGAAAATTAACCAATGGCGAGACTGCTTCCCAGCTTCTGATTGGTAGTTTCTGATTACAATTTGAAATTTGACCAATGGCGAGACTGCTTTTAAGAACCAAACCTCAAATTCATTTCCAACGTATTTAAGCTAAGAAAAACTGGCATAGCATTCATGACGATTGAAAATCAGATTGATGCATTATTGTATAATTTGCTTTCTTTATATTTGTAGACTACCCACACTATTGAAGACAAACTTCTGGATCGCAGTGTAACTTTAATAAAGGAATTGGGAGACCATATTCAAAACCTGAAACTCATGTCTGCTGAGGACTATGACCTTGCTGAATACATTTTTGATAAAGACCTGTAAAATAATTCATTCTGATATTATATTACCATTGTCAGTGAAATTCGAATTACCATTCTTGCGTATGAATAATTAACATAAGAGCGTGACGTCACAGCGTGCACGTATGAATAGTTATTATAACAGCATGACATCACAGCGTGCACATATGAATGATTGACATAACAGCATGACATCACAGCGTGCACGTATGAATGATTGACATAACAGCATGACGTCACTGCATGCACGTGAACATCTAGTCATGCTATGTGTTTTATGACTACCATTGATCGTTTCAATAAAAACATATTTTTGTATTAATTGTATGACTTATCAGACATGACAATAAATCAATTCTGACTGTGGAATATGATTTGTGATTTCTTTGATCGGATGGATTACTCTGGACAACTGTATATACATTAAGATATTCTCACAAAGAATAAAAGATATTTATATTCAGCAATGGAATACAGAAATAAATGATTCGTCTATAGCTAGTACTTATTGTTTAATCGGAAATTTCGGTTTTAAATCCTACATTAAAATAATTGATATTTCAAAATACAGACACGCTTTTTCAAAATTACTGATGTCAAGCCATCGCTTAGAAAATGAAAGTGGAAGATGGAATAAACCTACTAAAATACCTAGAAATGAAAGAAAATGCAAGTTTTGTAATTCTCTTGAAGACGAATTTCATTTTGTTTTAGAATGTCATATATACACAAATATTAGAAAAAAATACATCGATAAATATTACTGGAAAAGACCAAATATACCAAAATTCATTGAACTACTTTCATCCGATAATGAAACAATAATTAAACAACTTTCGGTATATATTTATAAATGTCTTAAATTACGTGATGATACCCTGTATCGATTATATAAAATATGTTGGCTTAACACTTTTCTCTCAAAATCATACAAATAAGGTTAACTTGTACTTCTTTATTGAATTAAAATATTTTATTGTTATCATTAATTCTATTTACCGCCTATTACCATTATTATTTGCTCAGAAAATTTATAAATATGTTTTGTTTTGTCCAATTGTAACTTACATGTGATGTATTGTATTGTATTTGTATTTCATTAACATGTTAACTGTTGGGCTTTATGCCTTATGTTTGAATAAATATCATGTAAATCTAGTAGGGCCGTTCTTGAAAATTGTTATATTTTCTTGTAGTTCCTGGCGCCAAAGCACGTATCGTACCACCAGGGTCTATAAAATCATGTCAAAATAATGATAAGAGCATTCCAATAAAAATAGCATTACTCCATGACATTTTGGACTTACAGCCGAACCTGTATTTGAGACCATCCCCGAATAAAGACCAACCTGTGAATAAAGACCATTCTGTGAATAAAGACCACCCTGTGAATAAAGACCACCCTGTGAATAAAGGCCATTCTTTGAAAACCGTCAGTGATTATTTCGAACAAATTGATCTCCGAATAAACGACATCTGTCAATAAAGGCCGCATTTTGTCATTCCCAATGATAGACTTTAATACAATGAAATACAAGCAACATGAATATTCAAATAGTGGATGTACAATGTAGAATTCACACACAAAGTAACATTGACCTTGTTGGTGGCACATTTTGTGAACTCTGTCATCAGATGTGACCATTATCACCCATGACAAAAACGCTGAAGCCTTTTGTAGCACCATTGTTGCATTGTCTTGATCTCAGATAAAAGATTACTAGGCAAAACGTCTAGGGGCACTCGGAAAAATTAGGGTAGGTCTGGTAACCAGAAAAAAACAATAATCTTTAATGAAGTACAGTCAAACCTGTGAACAAAGGCCAATCTTGAGAAAGACAAAATGAGGTCTTTTATTCGGAGGTGGCAGCAAACACAGGTTTGCCAGTAGTTAATTTGCAGCATATCAATATAGTAGGAAGTTGTTCGCTGTATTTAACATAGATTCATGTTTGGAAAAATATGTGGTACTGTCGTGAACTGTTGTCTCACTAAAACTAAATGATCGCCATTTTGATTTTTACGGAGGCTCCCTGACAATCATTAATTCTTTTGCCTTTAACGTACTGACACGTCCTGAATTTAATACTTTTTTTCAAAGAACATATGCAACCGAATTCATGCATCTCGTTATTTTATTGCACTACAGAATACCTTGTATTCAATTCAACCATTTAATATTTGATGAAAAGAGTAACGAAATAAAGCAGCAACAGCAGCAGCAACAGCAACAACAACAACAACTTTCATCTATGTTTTATTATTCAGTATTTCGTTAACTTTATTTCATGACATAAATTTATTCCGTCGAAATATAACACTATACAGACACAACACAGGTTGTAAATGTTTATCATTTCCACTTTAAAATGATCTTTACAAGTCCTTATCAAATAAGTATAACCCTACACCTTCTCCTACACGCTCTAACTTTCTGATATAATCTCCAACAGTCTTGATAGCCTCAACTTGTTCATCTAAGTAGTCGTGTTCCAAAACATGGGACAGCTGGAATACAAAATCAGACGTACTCAACAATTATTAGAATTTGGTTCAACGCCATTTTGCACCAATGTTTCAGTTATACATGGCGGCAGGTTCACCTGACCAGTTTTCCTGGACTGTATGCTAACCAGTACTAACTTACCCTTCCACAAGAGCCGGCAACTTCTCCACATATGGAGGAACATCGACATTTTTGTCAAATTTTCATTTAAGGGTATGACCTGCCGCGACCGGAATTTGAACCCGGTTCACTGGGTTACAAGTCCAGCGCACTAACCACTGGACCACGGTCGCAGCTTTGTGAATGGTGGATTAAGGAGTGTATGAACAAAGTATTAAACTAAACGGTGTTTTTCTCATTGCATGACACTTAAACAAGTCCAACAAAATATAAAATTGATAAACAAACTGCTATCCATTTTTTTTAAAAAAAAGTTTCTTTCAAAACTAATGTGGTCAAGACGACAGAACTTGTCCTTTATTTGGGTTCATGATAAACATGAAACAGAGATGAAAAGATGAATAATTTTCACGTACTATGCCACAAAGGCCATAATACAATTTGATCAATGCTTTCAAAAGCTGTATACACGATTCTTCCAGTTCCAGTGTACTACCCCACTGGTAATGTAAATACATCATTTTTTTAACATTGCGACCAATTTAATGATTGGAATCAATCACTGGTTTAAGAGTCACCATGGTTCTACTCACTGATGTTATTTGCTTTAGCTCAAACTAAATTTGAAATTTCTATAAAATATTTACATGAGGGTCGTTGTCGGCGTCGGAGCGAAGCTTCAGAAGCGCTTTGTTGACGTATTTTTCTAAGGCTAACGTATCCTGCATGGCCCACAAACCATTCTTCCATGACTTTCGATCCTGTTTTAAAAAAATGAAATGTACATTTTTACTTTTGTATTAATTAGAAGTGGTCTGAGGTAAAACAAATCATTCAGATTCGACCGCCTTTGAAATATAAAATTGCTTATTGAAAGTTGTATATTGAACACATG
Organism: Lutraria rhynchaena; assembly: GCA_008271625.1. Taxonomy (NCBI): domain Eukaryota; kingdom Metazoa; phylum Mollusca; class Bivalvia; order Venerida; family Mactridae; genus Lutraria; species Lutraria rhynchaena. The sequence continues at coordinate 849,223 of VIBL01000137.1, read as the reverse complement.
GACGTCAAATGTTAAAATGATACAGAGCACAAATTATTATGATTACAGGTGTATTTTTCTCAGTTAATACATTCAAATTAAAAAAGGAAGACAAACCAAATAGGTTTCCTCCAATTAATCGAGCAAGTATTATAACAATTACAAGTAAAATTGATATAGAAAATAATAATATCACAAATTCACACTTACAGCGCATGTTTGTTCCGCCTTGTGCGACATGAATACACATATCTAAAAAAGAATTATATGTTCAGTACAACATAAATCAATATTAAGACCACATTTTACATTTACTGTTACCCAACCGACCCTAATGCTGGCGCCGACCCAGCAGTTTCTTACGGCGAAATTCAAAATACAGAAACATTTCGGAATGAACCATACCTCGGATTCTCGAAAATGCACTCAAAAACAAAACAAAAAAAGGTTTTCGATATACCAACGTGTATTGGTCAAGTAACCCGCTCCATAATTTATTTTTTCTGGCCTAATCAGATTACCCCGGTATTGATACCGCCTCATTATAACGGCCAGTAAGTTTTGGACCTCTTTTCAACATATTCTATTTATTTCAACGAATTATGAGACTACACCAACACCATTTTTTTTCTTTTTTGGCGCACGTGACACTATCGTGCCACGTTGGTCTGTTGCTAGGTCATTTGGGGCAAAGTTTCTACTTAGTGTAACTTACGCATGCTTGGGTTCTTCCAAATTCTGTCAGATTTGTTTTTAATACATTTCCAACTGTCGTGCACATATCACTGAACTGAAAGCAATATAATTTCACAATAAACACAGTTTCAAAGTTTCTAATTTATTCAGAATAATTTTTGTACATAATATTTGTAATGATCAAAAATGACCTTCGAACAAATCATGCACTCCGTATTATTTGACATCGACGTGGGTAAAATTAATTTATGTTCACAAATATTACATTTTTCATACTCCAAAACGTTTTGAAACGTGAAACACAAATGCAGTAAAGACTCGCATAGCAACCACTTCCATATTACGACCACCTTGTTATAACGACCATTTATTTTCAGACTGGCTTTCAATAATTACATGTACTGGTTAGTACACAGTCCAGGAAAACAGGTTAGGAGAACCGGTCGTGAAAAAATTGTTGAAAAAAAAACAGTGACAATATGTCACATAAAAACAAAACAGACAACTTACTTGTAGATCTGAGAGCTGGACATTCCCTCCACGTTTGTTTAAGTACTCGATAAGTCCCGTGGCGTGTTGTCGTTCCTCTAGAGACGCCTTTTCAAACCATTTAGCAAAACCAGGCAGAGCGACATCAGCACGACCAAAGTAATGACTCTGAAGAAGAAAATGGTGTAATAAAATAAAGTGATGCACGAAATCGGTTGCAGTAGTTCACACTTTGAACATAGAATCAAATTTAGCTCATGTGTAGTTAAATGTAAAAGAGTTAATGTATTTTATGGAACCTCCGTAAAAAGATCAAAATAGCCGTAATTTTCAAAATGGTCGCCCACGTGTCCGACTGTTAAAATATGGTGAGTAAAGGCGATATTGTTTATGATAGTACCATTTATTTTCCCAAATATGACTCCATATGTAAACTCGCATTTGTTTGATTAGATCACCAGAAACTTCTCAGACATTGTTTTGGGGCCTCCATGGTCTAGTGGATATGGCTTCTGACTAGTATTTACTAACCCCTTCCCACCACTGTGACTCAGTAATCCCACTCGGGTCCGGATTAATTTTCGCATGCGAGGAAGCTATCCAGCTTCTTAGACAGAAGAGCTTTCATTACGGGAAAGCCTTAAGATACGACGTTCTAAGTTCATGATAATGATTAATAATATGTTTATGCAGTGCAACCTCTCCGACACCCTTTGGGAGGAGCAAAATTATGTTGTTGTTGAGAGGTTGTTACTCTAGAGAGCTTAACTTAATAGTTAAATCGTACAGTAGGAAAAGATCATGCTATAGTTGAAGGGAGGTTTTTGCTCAAGAGATGGCCACTCTGGAGAGGTTGTACTGTAAAGAAGAACATCATAAAAGTACCTAGTATAATAGTAATACTTACGTATGCTTGGTACATATAACTGGCTCTCAGTTCATTCTGTATCTGTTGAACTATCGCTACGTTTAGTTTGTCCGTAAAATCTTGCCTAATCCTATTCACGCCTAAAATATAGACGCAGAGGAAACATTTTACCACGAATGGTATATTTACAGTCAAACCTGTGAACAATTCTAGACAGGATACTTTCATAAAATAGAATCAGCTTTTTTGAAGGACTATCATACATGCCATTTTTAAGTGTTCATTCCATTAATTCAGTCAGATCTTAGCTCCTGCCTGTGACCTTTTTGAACTTTCTGGTGGCATTGTTTCACTGTGGTATTAAGCGCAATGAAAGTCCTGATCACCGAACCAAAATATAACAGGAAAGCAGCAATTTTAGCCCAATTAGGATTCGAAATCACAGCGGTGTGGGGTTAGTGATTACAAGTCAGAGCCCATAACCTATCAACCACGGATGCCCTTTGCAGCTATTAGACTACCACAAAACATACCTTTTTACAAAAATTAGGTACAACATTAATTTTTAAACAAACACAGATACATCACAAAAACCAAAATCTGAGATTTTTGCTCTAACGACATGCGCCAACGTCATCTCAACACATACACAGAACATAGCAAACATGATTCTTTGATATAATATCTTATAAAATAACATTTTAATATAATACAAACAATAACGCAAACTGTAACAAACTATAATTACCATGTGACGAAGTACCGTAACAGAGCCCGAAAAGGGCCAACGCGGATAAGAATTTCAACATATTGTGACCAACACTAAAGTAAAATCTGTCTGTTTTTGAGTCCCTGTATATAATTGATATATAACGAGTGTATGGGTTGACGTTTCTTCTTATTATCTATATTACAAAGTCCATCAGTTTGATATTAATCACACTCTCAGTTAGAGGTGACTATCCCATATTTGATGACGAGTTGATAGATAAAAATGTAACTGATATCAGTCCCACCATCCACTGATTAATTCAAAATAAGAAAATTGGTTTAATTACGTGATAATAAATAGCGAACAGTACTGATATCATAATGACTTAATGACAAAAAACTATTAATAAAAACTTTCAAATGTTGGCCTCATAACTTTGAAAATAGAGCGCAATAGGGTGTTACGTTTCATTACAAACATTTCGATTAGCATAGTGCTTGACATACGGATGGAATACACACGCAGACATGTCCGCATTTACACTGAAGATTTATTTCCGTGTTCTTAAACTGCAAATGTAAGCAATTTGTATGTGTAATTCAGCTTTGGTTGACAGAACCCTCTGACAAAACAAAATATCAAGGATTTCCGTCGTAAGACATTACATGAAAGAGTTTCTAGAGCATGAAGACTTTTTAATTTTGCTTTCACGGTATCTAATGTTCAGCCAAGCACCCAATATGAATTAACTTCATTTTCGACAGGTGTTACTAGGCAGTCCAATATTTTTATCGCACTCCAAATAACTAAGCCTAAATATTCATTTCTGGCGTCAGGACCGAGCGGGACCTCCGTTTGTGAACGTACGCTTGCAACGACTTCCTAAAACAAAGAAATAACAAATCATAAAAACACTAAAATACTTAGTATGATGTTGGAACAAAACTCCGTCCCATATTCCGATTATGACGTGCTATTATTGAGATAATTATACATTTTCCTTGTCACCGACGTCATTTTAATGACGATGTGACCCACAGCTTCCAGTAACACCCGCTTGCGTTTCCGGAAAGTACCAATCGTGAGGTCTGTTATTTTCTCCCAGTTATTGGGTATTATTTCAGTTACTAACAACATACAAATAAAGCAACATGTTGTAAGAAAATGACTCACTGCGCAGCAGGAGCACAGAAGCAATTTTGAACAGCCAAAGAACGAAAAAGAACACGGAATAACACTGAAGCACCGCTGAATGTGTCAATTAAAATGTGTAACACGATGGTAGATAAGATTACTGGGGAACGAATATCAACCAGCAAGAATAATTAACAGAAGATACAAAAAAAAACATTTTCTGTTTGCTCATTCGTATTGATACAGTGCAACTTTTCCAGAGAAGCCCTCTCTTGAGCAACAACATCCCTTCAACAACTGCATAATTTTTCCCACTGTACATTTAGCTTCACTAGAGCAACAACCTCTCAACAGTGTAATTTTGCTTTTCCTAAAAGGCGTTTTTTGAGAAGTTGCACTGTATTAATGTTTTTTTTTTAGAATAATTTCACCCGATAGGTGCAGTCGATGGAGCGTGGGGCACAACTGTTGATCCGCTGATCATGGTGTATCTTCACCTTTGACAGAAGACTTTACAGCCATTGTAATAATGTGTAGCTTACTTTTGTAAAATCAGACTGCTCTGCGGTGTGGAGGAGATGTTGACAAGCTGTCTTGTTTGCAGAAAAGTTGGTCGGAGTATTGGCTACGCCGACATTATTAAAGTAATGTTGATTATCGGCGTCAAAACTCTGAGTAAATAAACAAAACGATTAAAACCCGTTTTTACCCGGGCTGATATCAGTTTTAATACTGACAAGTGTGTTCTTGTATGACCCGAGTACATAATGCAGATGACACCACTGAGATTATCAAGTGATCAACGACCCTAAGTTTAAGGTGTCCACATATGTGTACAAGGTCACTAGAAGTTGCATGTAGGTACTTGGGCGTTCCAACAAAAGCCGAAAATTTGTTAATATTTTAATACAGTACAACCTCTCCAAAGCAACATCATCTGGCTGAAGCAAAATTATGTTGTTATTGAGAGGTTGTTGCTCTAGAGAGGTTAAATGAATAGTTAAATCGTACAATGGAGAAAATCATGCTGTTGTTGATAGGAGGTTGTTGCTCAAGAGAGGGTTGTTCTGAAGAGGTTACACTGTAGTGCGAGGCTTATGATCAGAATTTAATGACATTTTGGTTGGAATTAAGGTCATATATAACATTGGCCTGGTCCCTATCTATACATTGGCCTGGTCCCTATCTATACATTGGCCTGGTCCCTATCTATACATTGGCCTGGTCCTTTGGACTCTGATTCTGTTCTGAGGATGATACGGAACTGAACTTGAATTTGTTGGTGCCTGGCAACGGGTATTCCAAAACAACTTTGCCACTTAAGGGTCATTTGGAAACAGGAAGTGTAATTTAAGGAAAAGAGAAGAAGTGGAATTTACGTAGTATCTTCAAATTATTATCACTACACTCTTGTATAGGTGTCCCCGTGGTGGAGTTGTTATAGTCTTTGATTAGTTGTCATCAGCCCCTTACCGTGTAAGTTCAAATCCCACCCGGAACAAAAAATAAATTCACATGAGAGGAAGCGGTCCAGCCGGCTTACAGAAGGTCGGAGGTTCTATTTAGTTATGTACCTTGGGTCTTCCTCCACCATTAAAGTTCTAAGAGTTACCTGAATCACCCTGTCTGTTGGTGTTAAGTTAAAGCCCAGAGAAATTATACGAGTATATCGTTAAATACCCAAAGCTATACTCAGATTAATTTGGCTTCAGATATTCAGAAACATTAATTCAGAATATGTTTAGTTTATGTGGTATTGCTGAAACATTTTATTCCACTCGCTAACTCAAATACGTTCTTGTTAAAGAAATATAATCACATTAATTACTTTAAATTGAACTCTTATGATATTAAGAAAATTGACAATAAAGTGTTTATATCAGCCGACGGTTGGGTAGTGCACTCATGAACTTAATAACAAGTTGAAAACTAATCGGACAGATACAACAGTAAATAAAATGTGTCAGTTTTCACACTGATAAAATAATACAAAAGTCTCCTTTGTACAGCGCATATATACTATAGATTTGTTCAGTTATGGAACGCCTATTTTAGATATCATACAATGTTTTCCAGCTTTGACGGTGGAAGAAGACCCCAGACGTACACCTGGTATAACCAAAACCCTTCCTTAAGCCATCTTGGCAGCTTCCCCCCACATGTGAAATTTGTCTGGTGCCAGTAGGATTCGAACTCACACTGATGAGGGACTAGTGATTACTAGTCAGAGACCACTCGACCACGAAGGCTCCTTAGATATAAATACAAAGACACAACATAAAATGACGAACGGACATAAAATAAATTATATGAGTACAATAGGTAAAGATATTTCGGACATAATGTTATTAAAACAAACACGATATATTTTCCTGGTCATATTAGATCGTGTCGGCGTTCCATAAGGTCTGCTAACAATTGCACTTATTTTGCGAAAAATTTCGTATCGAAAGGACAGTCTTACACGATAAGCCTCGGAAATATTGAAATCTCTCAAAGGGAGGTAATTCTGCGTTATTCCTGAGTTTTTTGACAACATCGAAACGCATTATCTCCCTTGGAATTATTATCGAATCATTGTGTACTATCGCAATATGAATTGACGCAGTATAAATATCAATTACACTGCAAACTAGGAAGCTATACTTAGTATATTTCTCTTTTTTGTCTTGATAAAATTACGAAACATAATTTGTAAGAAAAACTTACTTGTAAAAATCACTCGCTCGCAACAAAAAGGAAATGCATGTCTAATGATTTGATAAAATGTTAGTATCTAGATTTTGGCGACAGTGATGGAATATCGCAAACAGAAATACGCTTAAAACATCACGCGGAAAGCTACTAAATTAAGAATTGTGTAAGATCAAAGTAAGAACGATCACTCCGTCGATATCAGACGGTTTAACTATGCACTCAATCACAGAGATCTAGAACAGACTTAACTGTGACAGGTCCATCTATCAGATATCTCGCAGATTACCAGACTGTCAGTTTAGAGATCTATGGAGCATTATAATGTAGCGTAACAAGTAAATACTCAGTTTTCTAAACAGAGTTATCGTTTCATTCAGTCACTATCAGAGCGTTGCATGTTCGACAACTCTCAGGGAGTATCGCGGTATTACATGCGCAACATCTTCAGACAATGTCTATAAGACACACGTGATAAATCACGTGATTTACTTTTTAGATAGATAGTTTCCAGTATACAAGAATTTTATTTTCTTTGACACATAAATTGAAGGACATGATTAGATTTAATTAATAATCTTAAATCCGTATTTTATTTGCGTGTTCATCTGTTTGAACTATACATTTCGACTTAAGTATTTCTGTGAATGCGAAACTTTAATTTTTCTTTCATCAGACCATATGTTTAATACGTAATTATTTTCTAAAAGAATGTATTTTTTTATTTGTTCGCTATAACGATTTAATTTTAGCAACATCGAACAAAGAAAGACAATCAGGATTCGTGATTTCTCTCCAAGTATGTTGATATTTTGTTATTTACATGTGTCCGGGGTCATTCTATAAAAATATAGACAAGAGTGTGTTATTGTATCCAGTAAATGAAAACATGTCCACTTATCATATAGATTGGTCTACAGAAATATACATGCATACATACGTTTATTTAGCTATTAAAGGAATGATAAAACCGCATTGGTAAAAAATAAGATTTTTCACGCTAATTCCAATACACATGTCCTATGGGAAAACTGTGCATTCCTATGCTATTGTCTAAAACTGTCGGTAAAAATCGTTACATATCTCTGACGAATGTGTCTGTCGTATTTATGTTTGATTGCCGTCAAATGTCTACAAATGACATTTTATTATCCCGTGTCATATCTCCTCAGTGCCTCAGTTAACGCGTATGTTTTCACAGGAAACCCGTCAATTTCTGATCAAGCGATTGAACAAGGTTGTTTAATTATGACTCATGTTAGCATTCGTTTAGCTACTCGAGCACCGAAGTCGTTCAGATTTCGAACAAAACACGTCAAAAGTAACAAACATAATACGGGCCATACCCTTCTATGAAAGTTTGACAGTTGCCGCCTCCTTGTGGAAAGGTAAGGTAGTACTGGTTAGTATACAGTCCAGGAAAACTGTTAGGTGAACTGGTCAGCGCACATAATTGAAAAAATGTGGACGGCGTTAAACCCAGTGACAACGTCACATACAAACAAACAAAGTAGCAAAACAAAAATTTTATGACAGGGAATCGTCAATAAATGCAGTATCATTTTGTTCTACAGTGCCTTTGATAGCGATTCTAGTTGGTTGCCCTTCTAGAGGAGAGCACAGTTCATACTATAAAAATCATCATTTTTTCTCCGAGGTTTTATTGTCGCATTAACAGCCAGGGTCATTTGGGGAGTTTTTCCAGCTTTAACAGTGGAGGAAAACTCCAGGTACCTTGGTAGAACCAAGGACTTTCCGTAAGGCAGCTGGACAGATTCCTCGTGTGAGATTTTTTCTGGTCACGGGTGGGATTCGAACACACACGGAGGCCCCAACAAATGTTCGTTTATAAAGAATTGTTCATTGTTGTTAACCAAAAAAGAAAAGAAAAGAAAACACAAGAGGTAAAAGACAAGACTAAATTGTTTAAAATAATTAATATATTTTATTCACAATATTAGTAAACAAAGCGTGCAACAATTTACATAAACTACAATTATATTGAGTGATATCAGTAACTGACTTAATATATCCACGTGCACAGTGATAAAATTGTGTTTATTCGAACTTTTTTAGAGGAACACAAATACAGTCAAACCTGTGTTTGAGGGCACCTCCGAATAAAGACCACCCTGTGAATAAAGACAATTCTTTGAAAAACCGTCATTGGTTATTAAGAGCAAACTAACCTCCAAATAAAGGTCATCTGTCAATAAAGGTCACATTTTGTCTTTCCCAAAGGTGACCTTTGTTCACAGGTTTGACTGTAAATATATAAAAAACGTGTGTAAAGTATTAAAGTGAATAGTTTCACAAAAAATGTCCAAAAACAAATTTTGCAAAACACATTTTATTATTCACAATTATTACTAACGTAGCAGTTACACAAAAGATTGTTTACTTCATTTTCACCACAGAAAATCATCATCTACAGAAACTGAACACCTAGTAAACATATTTAGGGAAGATTAAATATTTTGTTACCCTTCCTATTTGTGAGAATCCAATGTTGTTATTCAAACTTTAAGCAATAAAATGAGATTCACGTTACAATTCTATGGTGATATTATATATGCGCATGTTTAACGAGGAAGAAAATTCTCAAAACCCGCCGAGACTAGAAATTTAGAAATACTTAAAAGATTTAAAATGATATGTTTAACATGACGACTTCAATGTATCACATTTCTAACGCGTGATTGCTGAGTGTTTACAATTCTCCATGCTTAGGGAAACAAAAAATATCTCTATTTTATTCTCACTGGGTTTAACGCTGTTTTTTTTTAAAATAATTTTTCAGCTATATACGGCGACCGGTTCACATAACCAGTTTTCCTGGAATGTATACTAACCAGTACTAACTTACCCTTTTGCAAGGAGCCGGCAACTTCTCCATATATGGAGAAAAATTTTTGCCAAATTTTCATAGAAGGGTGTGACGTGCCGCGACCGGGATTTGAACCCGGATCGCCGGGTTACAAGTCCAGCGCATTAACCACAGGGCCACGGTCGCGGCTCTATCTCTATTTTAGACACATAAAATATTTCTCGAACATCGTTGTGAAGATGAAGACAGATACTTCAAAATTAAAGGATAAGCAAGAAGTTACTAATTCTATTCACGACAATTTTTACTAAACCTAATTATACATTTTACTTCAGAATATCAGCTAATCAATACCAAACAAACATGTTTAACATTGAATAATTATAATCTGCATAATGACTAATTCTTATTTATTTTAAGACAGACGAAACGTTTCATAAATGTGTATATTAAGCTGACACAATTTTGTCTGTCGCCGTTATAAAAAATCTCATTGTTTTTTTTTCAATTCAAATGCCATTTTATACAATATATATGCAAAGAAGCAGCCGAATCCTTATTATAAAATACGTTTTTTCATAAATTTCTGTCGTTTTTTTTGTATAAAAATCACACTCTACTGATTATGTTACTACTGACGTAGTGGTTAGTATTTTACGTACATTTCTGATCCGTTTATGACATTGGTTCACAAATATAGGGCCGCTGTTAATGTCCAGCACCATATGACGATGGTGTTGTTGCTTTAACTATTGTTGTTTTTGTTGTTGTATAATAAGCGTGGCACATGTAGAAACACTATCACAGATCGGCTAAGGATTATATGTAATAACATTCATGCACGCACGGACGTACACACGCATGCGCACAGACGATTATTTATAGGATGTTGCATTTTGAAATGTGCCGTCAGGATGACGGTCAAGGTCAACGCTTTATTACATGTCGAAAAATGTTTTCACTAAGGGATTTCGTATTTAGCAGGAATGGACCCTAATTATTTTCCTGCTAATATGCACACATTACTAGCATCCATAATCAAATATTGACATAGAATTGTTAATTCTCCAGATGACAATATCAGACGAATGACAAAGTTAAATTGATACTTTAAACAGACAACACAATAACCCTAGTTAAAACAATTATACAAAGCAAACATAAAGAAGATGAATTTACAACCATCACTGTATTCTAAATGCATGTGCGATTAATTTTATTAACTTTTAATCAAATAACGCCACGAATGCATAAAAGTTAAGAAAAATCTCTTTTTATCGACAATGAAATAGAAAAAAAACATAATTAATTAATAAATTAGACATTGATTTATACAAAAAAGATCAAAATTACATGAGTTCTGTAACGATTTACAAAAAAAAAAAATCAATTTTTGATGGCATTTTGATATCATCAGTGCTGGAGGTAGACGCTTGATGTACTTACCAAATGATACAACACGCTTCAGTATTACCATACTGACTCTCAGACACAAACAAATTGGTAAAATTACTCTTAATCATTGACGTGTCTACTCATCAGCAAACAGGATCAAGGAAACGAGAAAAATAGAAGAAAGTCAATCCGCGAAGCTATCTAGAATTCTTTGCGAGAAATTTACCGAGAAAGTGCGTTAGATGTAACAAAATACGCCATGCTGCATTAATATCACGTACCAATTAGTCTCGGGTAAAGTAGTATTTATTTTGGTTCTATCGTTAAAAACACTCTTATTGTTAAACTAACAGCTTTCTTATAATTAAGATTGAAAAGTTTATAGACGACGAAGTCTGGAATGATTTAAACATTGATTAAAATACCTCTTGTGACACACGTAAATACTAGTACCCAAGGCCAATTTAAAGAAAATAGACACGTGAAAGAAATTCTTAATTAATTAAAAAAGACGCAACTAAAAGCTGAATAAATGTTTCAAAACAGAAATATATTCATACATCGTGTTGAAAGTTTTAATATCATATCAACAAACGCCTAGACAAGAGAGTGGCTTGAAGATTCTTACACAATAGAATCACGTGAAGGATACGGAAAGTGTTGAACGAGATTTTAAATATCACGAAAAACACGTGAATTTCACTAAAAACTGAAATTTATAAACATATTGTGAGATAACTCTATAAAGTTAAAATTATAAAACAAAGTTTGTCAGGCAACAAATAACAAATAAATGAATTTCAGCGAATTTAATTGTGACAGAAAAATATGTTAGTCCGTACGTTAAAGGCAGACAGTGTGATTTTAGTCAGAATGGTTGAAAAACATTTTTTTTTTAAATCGAACACTCGTGCATCAAATCATGGAATCTTTTTTTAAAAAAAAACTGCAGAATTTTCGTTTTAAATATTGTCCAATTTAGAACGACACTGTCTTTAAACTGATTTAATGTAAAAAAGCAATTTAAATATAATAGTTTATTCCAAATGACATTCAGATCCATAGATCAAACAGTTGAATCTCACTTTACACAAATGCATAAAACGAATTATGGGATAACAATCTTAACATTACATATCGAATACGTGTTTTAAAAGTCGCTACGGGAAAACTTGTGTCTATTATCTGTGTAGATCAAACACTTTAAATAAATCGCTTAAAATGCATTAATTTCGTATCTTATCTATCCCTACTGATTTATTGTATTAAATTTGTTAATTTGAAACACATTTTCCATGTCAGAATGACATATTGTGACCGTTGTATTAATAGTTATAATCATCCTGGTTTATTTTTTTGATTATTGAAAATAAATCAAGAATTTAATCTCTATAGGAATGTGTATAAAACATTAAATATGGTAAAGATATACGCTAGTTTGTTTTCTTACTAACATTTTCCTCTTTGCAAACTTACGATAGGAATTATCGAATGAATGCGACAACTTGTAATTCACAGTAGACGGTTGTATCAAATACAGTCAAACCTGTGTTTGCGGCCACCCCCGAATAAAGACCACACTGTGAATAAATGCCATTATTTGAAACACTGTCAATGATTATTTAAAACAAACTGATCTCCGAATAAAGGCCATCTGACAATAAAGGCCATATTTTATCTCACCCAAGGGTGGCCTTTGTGTACAGGTTTGACTGTAGATTAAAAACAAAAACGTATTTCATTCTTACATTTTGGCAATCTATGAACATACTATCGACTTAAGCATGGGCAAGGCTTCACACACGAATAAGTAATTTATCACACATACAATTATAAATATATGTCATGGAGTTTAAAATGAGTAAGATAAATTAAACAATGAAATTCGTGAACCTTTTACAGTACCACCGACCTAGGCTTTTTCAGCATTCAAAAAGCTGAAAAAAACATTTGTACACATATCAACGTCATATAACGTTAGTATAAGCTTTCATTTAGAACAAGTGTGTCTTTGAAGAATAACAAATATCATAATAATATTTAAACGTCATGGACGGAAAAAATATTAGCAGCAATTATAAATAATAAAATTCAGAGAGAATAAATTCCTTACACAACCGTTATATTCACTAACCGGACGCTTCCTAAACGATCATAAAGCCTAGATCTATAACATGCGCCCTATTTGCTTCAACTCATTATCTGTCACCTTCCCAACGAACTGCGGAATACAGCTTTTAGACTCCACCCATTGTACACTACCACACAAATCTGACAAGTTTCTTCCCTAAAACACAATTTCTTTGTATATGAAAATATATAATTTCGTATACCGTGATCTAGATAAGACGAAGCGGATGCAGTATCACCGTTACGTCATAAGTTACGTCATAAACCAACATTGTTGTTGTTATGACTGTGAGGTATCGAGTGTCTACCCGCGCCATTATGCAGGCAAGAATGCGAGTTGGCCGACGCTGAATGTGATAAATCTGTGTACAGGGTACTCGGAACGACATCGTCCGTATATTCACTTATACCATGACACACTTTACACGTTAGTAATCTCCGAAAAGCCATCTTGTAATGTCTGTTGAAATTATAATATAGGAAGGGATTCAACATTGAATTAATATACCCCAACCATAGCGCTACCGTCCAAACGTCGTAAGGTATTTTGTACCCGATAAATGGATCAATTATATTCATAATAAAAAACGGGCACCAGCAGATGAAAAAGCAGCCCATGATTATACCTACTGTCTTCGCAGCCTTCGTTTCGTGTTTCAATTTTCCTTTTCGATGATGCTTGTGTGCTGAGAGTTCAAGACTTCTAATCTGGTGTGCTTGCTTCCGTGCAGCGCTGAATATATGTACATTACAGATAACTATAAACACAGTCGGAATGTAGAAGGCGATTAGAGAGCACACAGTTGCGAATACCTTGTTCACCACAAACGCGCAATGGGTGGGGTCATCCGGAGGAAACGCGCAGTTTACGTAATCCTCAATGCCAATATGATTCCAGTATCTCATGATAGGCACAAACGATATAAAAATAGGCACAATCCAACAGAATGATAACATCATTATCACTTTCGGTCGAGTCAAACGTTCGTGTATAAAAGGTCTACAGATGGCAAGATAACGGTCCACGGCCAGGCACGACAAGTTGAATATGGAGGTGGTTGTGAACATCACATCAAAACTCGTTGTTATGAGGCACCACGTGCGGCCAAGTTTCCATGTTTTGTTGTTAAACTGCTGATAAATTCCAAATGGCATCACAAGGATGGCGACCATAATATCAGCAACAGCTAAAGACACAACAAACGCATTTGTTACAGTCTGTAACCTTTTGTGTGTAAATACAGCCACTATAACCATTCCGTTACCGAGCATAGTCAGACATGGGAATATAAACAGTATTCCGGATATGATATATCTAACCGAGGGCTCGAACATACGCGGAGGTCCAGATGTCCCCTCGAGTATTGCCGCGCAGTTATCATTTTCACTCACGTTGTCAGATATAGGCCCAATACCCGAGGATGAATACACGACGGATAAATTGCCGAGAGCTTCTACCGAGGAGCTGTAATTCGTTCCAGACGCCATCTTTCAGCATCGTATGACTAAACCAGCTTATCGTAAACTGAATTATGTCAGACAACTAGTCATATGTTAATCTTAATAGCTTATCTAACAATATCTGATGATAACATCGACATAACAGATCGTTCGACTAGAAAAAAAAGATTTATGGTTAAGGAGAATCCTTTGTCCTTCAATACAGAAACACTTTTTTATTTTTTATAAGTTCTTTTCAAAATATTGATAAATCCCTATATCGTAATATATAACAATACATCCACTAGGACACCCTCACTCTCTCGTTCATCCGTACACTTAAAATGGTTTAAAATCCGTAGTTTTCAACTTTGTCTATCACGTGATACGTGTATGAATCGCTTGTTTTTTGTTTTTTTTTTCATACAATTGCAACAGAATGTTCATGTATCAAGTATTTCAACTACAGTGATATCTTCTTCCTGGTGTAAACTGATTTTATCAGCAAAAAAGTTTAAATTATTAAACTTTGCTGGTGCGTACTCTAGCTAGAATGTATCCGTGTGGTATATTTTCCTTGTATAAAATACGAAAACAGTCTCCGTCGCGAATGAACGTAGAAAAAGTCTGTTTGAACAGAATTCAGATAAATTTCTAAACAGTTGATAGCATCCGTCTGCTTTTGAGTGTTTAAGGCGATTATTTAGGGTCCTTTATCGATTATAATGTACTCTGACGGTCGAACCGGTTTAATAAAACCTTCTACTTCAATATTGTCTGCTCTGATATCCGTTGTAAGTATCTTGTTCTGCGGTGTACCATATTTGTGTTCGTATTTTTCATGATTAAGACATTGACAAGGTTTCGTAAAATATCGTGTAATTTCCTCAAAATCTCGTAACGTAGCTTGTTTCCTCTTTAACAACGTCCTATGTATGGTATCTTCTACTTTGAGATAAACGCAATTCAATGAGGTTGATGTCTGAAAAATTAAAAAAAAGTACAAATTATTACGTAAAACGTCAATTATCATATACAGTGCAACCTCTCCAGAGCGGCCCTCTCTTGAGCGTCAACCTCCTTTCTACGATGACATAATTTTTCTCAACGTACGATTTAGCTATTAATTTAACTTCCCTAGCGAAATAACCTCTTATTAACAACATATTTTTGCTTCTCCCAAATGGTTTTGCTTTGAAGAGGTTGCACTGTATATATACATGTATATATTAAACGTTTATCGATACTTCACTTTCTTGTCACGGAATTTCAACTCATGTTATCATAAAGTTTGTCAATTATGGATAAAAATCATTTAAACCAAAATGAAAAGACTTAAAAACTCATTTTGGATTAAATTACTCACAAGTAGCATGTAATAATGCATAAATCATGAAACGCAATCAAACATGTCGTTGTCTGACTAATATCACAGTCATGCAGGAACAAGTATGATCAAAATACATTTACTTGTATATTTTAAGCATTAAATTTTTCCAAATACAGTATAACCTCTAAAAAAAACGGACCCCTTCCGGACTGGGTCAAAAGTTCGTTTTTCCGAGAGTTCGGGTTTTCAACAAACTATTGAATTGACTAAAGAATAGAAAAATGTGACTTAAAATAGTTCAATTTTCAGAGAATTTCGGTTTTGAGGGGTTATGCTGTATTTGCACTACGACTTTAAAACGGTTTGATAACACATGAGAATTCGAGATGGTTTAATTTGATTACATTAAAGAAGGACGCAAACAAATTATTATTTATCATATTCCAATCAATTCATTGACAAACCAACCACATTCAGTTAAACTTTCTCCTATTATACCACTTCTAAACATGGAGGTGTAGAATATCAAATAGGTGTTTTCAAGTCAGACACAAAGAATGATTCAAAACACATATAAAAACTAGCGCTTTTAAAAGCTGTAAGGTATAATACAAATCCCAGTAAAGTGCTGGTTCACAAGTGAGAGACTATTCGTTCAAAACTTGGTTAGTACAAGTCAAATTTGGTTAGGATGCCTAAATATTTTCATTGCATACAATTTCTATCGTACAGATAAGCAAGCTGGAATTCTTTCTGTGAAAAATCACATTTTTAGTCGGTATTTTTCAACCTTCGAAACGGGTTAAATACAAAAAATGTTACCAACACCAAATACAGTCTTTGTGTACATGTTTTCATTGTTATATCGCGATGTTAAACTATGTGTGTCTTGACATACTGACTGAATTTCAATACATTATTTTAAAGCTTAGGTGAATTCCATTTATGAATTGCCTAAACAGTGCAACCTATCCAGAGCGGCCCTCTCTTGAACAACAACCTTACTTCAACAACAACATGATTTTCCCACAGTACAATTTAACTATTAGTTTAACCTCTCTAGAGCAATAACCTCTCAACAACAACAACAGCAACAACATAATTTTGCTCCTCCCAAAGGGTGTTGCTCTGGAGAGGTTGCACTGTACTTGTTATTATGTCATACGAAGTTAATGGCGTTGGAAACTGAATCGTTATCCACTTTGGGAGTTGTTTTTCACCGCAAGCATCTAGATATTTATATCAATAAATACAGGTCTAGACTTCTGATGAATTCTAAATGCTTTCATATCACATTTTCATCTTGTGTCACTGAAACTGGGCTAGGTATGGTGAAGCAGTTCGTTAAAACTTACTGTAAATTCATTTGTTATGTATGTATTCGTATACGCGCGTCTTTTCAGGATTACAATATACCCTCTGAAGTACAACACTTGAGATTATGCTTTGTTGAACATGTGACTTGATAGGGGGCTTTATATAGATAGAAACTAATGTAAATACAGTGCAACCTCTCCAAAGCAACACTCTTTGAGAGAAGCAGAATCATATTGTCGTTGAGAAGTTGTTGCTCTAGAGAGGTTAAATTAATAGTTAAATCTTACAGTGGAAAAAATCATGATGTTGAAAGGAGGTTATTGCTGAAGAAAGGGTCGTTCTAGAGAAGTTGAACTGTAAATGATGGATATTCTAAATATAGCTCTGTGGATGCAGCAGATGAAGTCTGATAATTCATTAGTTTCAGTATGAAAGTAAAATGTTCGTCTTCGATCTCTTAAAGCCTCGCTATTTTAATGGTACAATTAGAAGGCCATTATTTTGTGTTGTTTTATGGTGCATTTTGTCTGGTTGACGTTAATTTCTTAAAATTTCGTCTCGTAAATGACGGAACCCGGGAAATACAAGATTTATGTAAAAGAAGCAAGATGGTCAATATTTCTATGACATAGTTGTACTAAACAGTGATAATTTGTTGACAACAAGTAAAATTTGGACAGTGTTAAGTTGGTGGACGCCATTGTTCTGCCGTACGGTTAGTGCCAAAATATGGGGTTGGTCGGGTGACCGGAAACAAGATTATTTTTTTCTGGCTTAATAATGGATGTAATGAAAACGATATGGCAAGAAAATGTGTTTAAATATCTATTACACTTGAATTGTTTGCATAATTTATCGAGAAATGCTAAGAAATTAGATATAATCTTTGTACAAATGTTATTTTATGGTTTATTGGGATATGAAAGGACATTTAACATTTGATACTTATAATATGTGTCTACTGTGTAAACAGTAAATGGTTTTGTCTTCTCTCGAGACAAAATGTTTCCATTACAAGCTTTTACTTCAATGAGTTACTTAACCAGCCGCGACCGTGGTTCAAATCCTGGTCGCGGCCGGTCATATCCTTTTAAATTTGACAAAAATGTCGATTTTCCTCCATTTGTGGAGAAGTTGCTGGCTCCTTGTGGAAGGGTAAGTTATTACTGGTTAGAATATAGTACAGGAAAACTGGTTAGGTGAATCGGTCGCGTATATAACTGAAAAATTGCTGAAGAACGGCGTTAAACCCAGCGAAAAAAGTACATTACTTGACTGGTAGCGTGTGATATTAGCTTAGAGGGAAAATGTTAGCAAACCTAGACTGGCCAGGCTATATGCTAATTGTATTTATCTATGAAACTGCCAGATAAGTCTGCTAGAAAAGTCTCAAACAATCCAAGAAAGTCCGCAATGGGAGAAGACACAAAAGCTGTTTTATCCGTGATCAGAATATACAATTATTTAATTTAACCAAAATCTATAAGTTATGCGTATCTATTGATGCAACCACGCCGCAGTTAGCTCCTCTTGTAGATAAGGGTCACCAAGTGAATTCAGTTATTTTTCTGTATAGATCTATCGGCGAAATAGATAAAACGAACCCTAGAATAAAGGCCTGTTGTGCACAAATGTCATATTTCTCTACATCTTCTGTGGTCTTTGATTGTGCTGTACAGTGCAACCTCTCCAGTGCAACATGCTTTGGGAGAAGCAAAATTATAATGTTGTTTTGAGAGGTTGTTGCTCAAGAGAGGTTAAGTTAATAGTTAAATAGTACAATGGGGAAAAATCATACTGTTGTGGAAAGGAGATTGTTGCTCAAGAGAGGGACGCTCTGGAGAGGTTGCGCTGTACCTGCAATGATTACGTTTTATCTCAAATGAAATCTTCCTTGCTCTAGAAAACAGACCATGTCTGGTATAACAAGTATCATGAGAGCGTATCAATTAACCGTTCAAAGTCATTTACCACACAATTAAACCTCATTATCATTCTTTCAAAACTAAAACAGAAATTTTCTCTCGTTTTATAAAGTTCCCCCCAGTCTTGTTTTTATTGCCAGCCTGATGAAAACATGCATGCACGCTTGTCATGAACAGTACATAGCCTGAATATAAACTCTAGGGCTTAACGTCACACCGTCGCCAGGGTCATTTGGCGCCGTTGTAGATTTTAACGGTGGAGGAAGACCCTGGACGTACATCTGTGTAGAACCACCGACCTTCTGTGAGCTAGTTGGACAACTTCCTCACATGTGAAGTTTGGCAGGACCTAGGTTTGTAATCGAACTCATAACGGTGATTAATAGTCAGAGACCATAATCACTGGATTTCATTGTTTTCAATCTCAATGTATTCAATCTATTTAAGATTTTGAGCATGTTGAAAGCTAAGACGTTTTTTTAACTTGACAATAGATTCGTATTTGTCTCTAAATTGGTTTATTTTCTGTTTTGAATGATGTCCATGTTATCCGCTCAGATCGACACTCAATATCGTCCTTGACCTTAAAGCAGGAAGTTACAGTGGAGGAACATAATTATGTTTTGTAAATTATTAACTGAACTCTCTTTCCTTAAACCTTTTTTTAAACAAAACATGTATTATATCGTGATAAAGTCTCTACTGTCGTGGATATAATATTAAGTTCCGCATTGAAAATAGGTTTGTTCACCTTTCAACTATATTAAGGTACCATCATATTTTGTTCTTTAAAAAAATAAGCGAATGATTGCAAATTAGGTTGCAGATAAATTTACCGAGGGGTCGAATTCTCGAGTGTAGGGGGCTATCTGCTTGACGCGCCTGGAACCTTTCAAAGCATTTCTGTTTATAATAAAACCTTGATAATGCGACTTGGGACTAAAAAAATTGGTCATAATAAAAGGGGTAGTCTCATTATCAATTTGAATTATGAAGGAGTTATAAAAACCCGTCTGGAAACAAGTGGTTGTTATAACAAGGTGGTCTTAACATTTGACGGTCGCTACATGAAGTTTTACTGTATTGATAAAAAACATCCATTGACCTTATGAATAACTTAAAATTTTCTAATTAAGTAATCTTTTTTAAAATATTACAATGATATTGATAATATAAGTATATATATATTCATTCATATTTAATACTGTGGGCAAGATTAGAATAAATAATGAGATTTTTTTGAACGTTTTTTTTTATATTTCAATAAAGGTGACACAAGCATATATCTTTCAAAGTATTTAATTAATTCATACTATAATTAAAATGTCACTTAACACCGTAATGTCAGTGTAATATCCGATTAAAATGTTGCATTAATTTGTGATTGAATGAATAGGTCATAGTGACACATTATTTTCACACGTACGTGACAAATTCTGGATACAAAACAGTTTGTGATTATTGAATCCGTGGTAAATACAGGTAGTAATTAATAAAAGAAAGAACTGATGTATTTATATTTTTGAAGGCAATAAACACAAAACATAAAAGCATAGCATCTTTTTATTATTCTTTTTATCGCCTGCATGAAAAATTCAGAACATTTTCAAATCAAATACCGCATTCCACTTTTTTATACTTGATCGACAGCTGTGCACAAACCCGACGAAAATCAAGTTTAATGTCGAATATCTTTTCTGAAACAACCAATTATTGTCTAAATGCAGTTTTGCTTGATCTAATAGAATTTCAGAATCTAAACATCACTTGTAATCTAAATGCTGGTTGGTTGAATTCGATTAAATTTCGGAAGTTAAACACCATTTGTAAACAGGATGCTGGTTGGTTCAATCTGACGAAAGGAATTGTTCAAACTAAATCTACTTTTGTTGCATTGCTGCAATATAAAACCTAATGATGTCGATCTGTAATGAAAGCGAGGTCTTATAATTCCCGCGGCTCTTGCCATTCAAAACAGTGCTGTATGCAAAGATAACTATGACGTCAAATTATCATTAAATTAACATTAATGACGTCATGCAAAGAAAACATCAAATGAATAGCCGCGTAGTATTTTCATATCTTCTGATGTAAAGAACGCTTCGTAAATTAAGTACAGTCAAACCTGTGAACAAAGGCTACCTTTGGGAAACACAAAATGTGGCCTTTATTGACAGATTATTCGGAGGCCAGTTTGTTCTGAATAATCAGTGACGGTTTTCAAAGAATGGCCTTTTATTTACTGGGTGGTCTTTATTCGGAGGTGGCCACAAACAGGTTTGACTAGTTTTGACTTTGGGGCAAATATCTTTGCAAAACTATGATATTTTTCTTTTGTTTGATAGAATGTCTTAATTGTTTGATGATGACAGTGTACGATCAAGATGAATTTACGATGATGTATGTGAATATACAACATATTGCATGATCTTTTCCGCACAATAAAACACTAATCTGGTTAAAAGCATGAAGTACATAATGCTTAATCATTTCATATTCAAAATTTGTAATTTGAACGAATGAATTGTTCATAAATGTTTTTGTAAATATGGAGCGTCCACCATTGTACACCTCACGAAATTTCAAAGTTTGCAGAGTCGAATTTCTAATTTCATACATCTAATTACATCAATGAATTATTTTATGGTTCTAAAACGTCACGTGTTCTCAATGTAAAGGTGCAAAAAGACAAGTTTTCAAATTCTATACATCCGACACGCTATCCCAAATCTTCATATCCATTTAACACGAAATATGAGTTATGCTGTGATTTGGAACATTTTTACAACTGTTTAAGACAGATTTTAAATCTACAGTCATGCCTGTGAACATAGGCCAATAAAATGTGGCCTTCATTGACAGGTATCCTTTATTCGGAGGTCAGTTTATTTAAATAATCAGTGACGGTGTTTCAAAGAATGGCCTTTATTCACAGGGTGGTCTCCATTCGGACAAGGCGGCAAAAAGGGTTTTAAAGGGCACATTTTGTCTTTCCGAAAGGTGGCTTTATTCACAGGTGTGACTGTATTAGCAATACTTTTTCAAGCCTAAAATGCGCTAAAATGCTGAACATTCCCCTCCATTTCCGAAGAGTAACTCAAACTTCCCGCAAAGGCTTCTGGGAATATCCAATACACTGAGGAAGCATCTTTAATATCCAACAGACTATATCACCACCACTGGTCTATAATGTACCATATGCTGACACCTTACTGTAGACGGGTGACGAATGGTTTTATAGTTTATGTCTGTGATCCATTATTTCGGTGATAATAAAACGTAATAAAGACGTAAAGTAATTGAATCGATCGAAGTTGATATCGCAATAATACTACATAGGATATAATAACGTACATGAGGAATGAAGAGATTCCTACGTGAATTCTTATCTACAGTGCAACCTCTCCAGAGCGGCCCTCTCTTGAGCAACAACCTCCCTTCAACTACAGCATGTTTTTCCCCACTGTACGATTTAACTATTAATTTAACCCCTCTGTAGCAACAACCTCTCAACAACAACATAATTTTGCTTGTCCCAAAAGGTATTACTTTGAAGAGGTTGCACTGTACTTGTTTATTTTGCACCCATAGGTGGAGGTTATTTTCCTATTATTTTTTTACTGGGTTTTACACCGTTTTTCAATAATTTTTCAGTTATATACGGCGGCCGGTTCACCTAACCAGTTTTCCAGGGCTGTTCACTGACAAGTACCAACTTACCCTTCCACAAGAAGCCGGTAACTTTTGTTCCTTTTATCTTAACATATACAACTAAATACCTACGTCAATTTTAAGAAGTTATCAGCGGGATTTTAGAACATTTACATTGTCTTAAATCAAAACAAATTCAAAACTCAACCGTATTTATTCTAAATTTATACCATGACATTATTATTAAACATTATTTTCATGATATTACTCGACATAGCCAACAATTTCTTATGGTATTCCGCATGCCAAATAAACAGCAAAAATAAAATCCTAACATTCGTTAATCACGGAAACACATTTATTATTGACATTTAAGTACCCAAACCTGATACTTAATTATTTCGAAGATAATAAAACATTAAAACGATGCCAATACGGCATGCCTATTTTCATTATTAGTATAGTTTTTTTTGTAATATTTTTGTTATTAATTTAATTTTTGTAATATTTTTGTTATTAATACAGTCTTTGTAATGTATGCGATCGCATGTGTTAAGCCAAGCAATTGAAATTACGTTCGATATAAAACAAAGAAACAATAAAGTTGCCCACATAACATTTGAATTATTAAATACAACAGAAACAAGAGTGTAAAACAAATGTTATGCCTTGTATTTGGCATTTGTTTTGCAATGTTAAAACGATTCAAGTCTAAATTGCGCAGAGATTGCATGTTAATCATTACAACTATACGTGGAGAAAATCTTGTAAGGAACATGACACTAGTCAATTATGTAACAGAAAAAAATCCGAGAAAAAACAATTTGGCTTCTTCGAGATTTTCATACCAACTTAAATTTTGTTGTGATATGAATTATAAATATTCACAACCTTTACCTATTCTCCCCTAACTACCTTATTGTTAAAACAAATACCACAGCGCAAAAATATGGCGACCATGATGCGTTCGCTTATTCGTCCGACCGTCCGTCCGTAGCTCTGACTTATTTGAGTAGTTCGCCGAACTAATACACTTCGATGTTCAACCAACAAAAATACTTAAGCAACCATTCACTTTAAATCATGTCAATTTGTCAATCGGTGATAAAGTACAATATCTGTGGTCAGATTATCAGGGCTCGAGGCACGAACCTTACACTATCCATTAACAACCCTACACACTGCAGTTAGTAATGTTAGAACTGGTTAGTATACAGTCCAGAAAAAGTGGTATATATGACATAAAACTCTTCATATGCAAAAACATCATACAGTAAAACCTCACATTGCGGCCACCTTAATATTACAACCACCTTGTTATATCGACCACTTATTTCGGACCGACCTTTAATAACTCCCCTATAATTCAACGTGATTATGAAACCATCTCATTATTACGACTGATAATTCGGGTACTGAAGGTGGTCTCATTATCGAGGTTTTACCGTATAAACTACACGTGTCATGATTCAAATATGTCTCCACAAGTTTCAAGATAACTATTTTACTCGTATTGAAGTTGTTTGTAAATCCACAAAACTAGAAACTTTCCTTCCAGTGCTCGTTTCTTAAGATACCACAGACAAAATGAAGTAACTCCACATTGTCAGTGTTTTCAAATAAATCATGATTGTCGGAATTTCTCGGAAAAAATAACGAGACAAGCGTCTGTATGGGTTTTATTATATTAGATTAAAGAGGCCAGGTCATATACTCTTTTGAAAGAAAAATGGATTTTTAGCTTTAGTCGAAACAAAAACAAAAGTGGTGTTTCATTCGGAGCCTGCTTTCTGAATTATAAGTGCATCAAATGTGTTTGTTATCAAAGTGCGCTATGAGACATACGATGTATCTCATTCAATTAAAATTACTAATCCAATTAAACATCAGGCATAGAGCATATCATAGCACACGACTTATCCTTTCAAGCTTTTTTTTGAAACATGTATCATCAATATACGAACTTCGGAGGAAGATCACTTCAAATTTATGCTTCATATTGTTGTTTTTTATTTCTCAAAATTTAGAAACAACTTTTACTTGATCGCGGTGGTATTAAACAGTGCAAGCGACATACTACATGTAGTGCATGCGATATACAAGAAATTTATAATTATTTTGATGCTGTTCTTACTTATGAACCATTAGCTTGAGTCACTGGCTGCAAGAAGGAAAAAAAACAAAAACAAAAAAATGTGCCTCACGCTGTACTATATTTAAATACAGTTATTCTAGATTGATAGAAAATTAACATTAGTCTCAGATACTTTTACCATAGAATGAAATTGTGTAAATTATCATCTTTAAGATTTTTTCTGGTGTCAGTTTGGTGACAAGTCATGTTAAGAACCTAGACAAAATTTTGACATTGGTAATAACTCATTGGTGTTAGTTTTTTTTAACAAACCCTTTCGTTGCTTACAGAAGGGAACAGATTGTCAGAGCGGAGAACTATTAAATTTAAAACGTTTATTTTCCAGACACATTTAAATAAGGAGCCTGTAAGATGATACATGATACTGAATGTGTCTGATATACATCTAGTCATAGAGATAAACTGTTTAACTACGGTTTAATATAAATGTTGAGATTGTTTTATTCCTATAATAAATACAAGCTTTGTATCTTTATTAATGTCTGAATGTTTAAGTTCCCCTTAAATACCTAGCAAATATGGATTTTCTAACTTCATAAACTATTTAATTCTACGCACAATCTGTCAGTACTTTACATATTAAAGGATCTCCGTTATGGTATCTTACATCCGTCCCTTAAATATGATACAGTCAAACCTATATTTGCGACCACCTCCGAATAAAGACCCCCTTGTGAATAAATGCCATTCTGCAAAAAAAACGTCATTGATTATTTAGAACAGACTGACCTCCGAATAAAAGGCCATCTGTCAATAAAGGCCTCATGTTGTCTTTGCCAATGGTGGCCTTTGTTCTCAGGTTTGACAGTATATGTTTAATAAGTAAAGTCACTTCGGTCTTTTTCGTCTACGGCGCGCATGAGAAACACCATCGTTTAAATCGGTTTAAATAAAATTGTTTGTAAAGTTTAATTCAATATTTCCACTCAGAATTATCTACACGCAAACCAGTTTTACACTTATTTAAACGCACACACATATCTACCACTTCAGAGAAGGAAATCATTTTCTGTTTCTCAGTCAAATCGGTGAGCGTTACAGGTTGAGGATAAAACCCAGCAGTACCGTACTCAGACAATGATTGAAAGCAACAGTGTCTTGATTACATTTAGAGTAATTTTCTTGGAAAATAACTGTACTGTCAAAGCTAAATTATAGTTTATGAGTTTGTTTTAAGTTCGTGCGTTGTCAGTTCTATCTATGCGTGTTATATTTCATCATGTTTTAGAAAACTTATCAGGAAAATAGCTTTAGCGCCTAAAACGGATCTGGTACGGAACAGTTAGGTGATATACGGACCACTTATGATATTCATAATTACAATGTACGTTCATTAGTTCGCGTGACAGTAATACATCTTCTGTTTTTTTATTTAGTTAGCTCAGTCAATGCTCTAAAGTGGAATATAAATTGTTAATGAGATAAGTGTCACGTGGGTTGGTACTAAATGGCGGTACATCTAAATTGCAATTTTATTTTCAAAAGATATTTTCCGAACGGAATGGTACATACTTAACGGTAGAGTTCATAAAACATACAGTGGAAATAAAGGCTTTATATTAAATTTTGGCTCTGAAAACCATGAAAACCATGTGTAGGTCAATCAGTATGTCTGTGTTAACATACAGACTAATAACTAAGACGTATCTTATTACTAGGCTTCATATGAATCAAGTAAAATGACTCTAACACAGACATGGAGAAAAAAGTCGGCCACTGGGGCTACATTCATAATTTGTGTTATATCTTCATAGTTATTTTGTTCTTGTAACATCCGTTAATTAAATGAATAGATTCTTCAAGATTCTTCAGAGAATAATCGGGAATGTCTGTCAACACTTCGTCTTATGATCTAATACAATGTTCTCATATACAGATACACTAAACAACGCGAAGATTCGTCTTTAACTAAATTAAACAATATTACTGACAATGAATCATTATATGTTTCTAATGTTTAGGAAAAAAATAAAAAGCTCTCTGCATTCCTTAACCATGATTTTATCTGTATGGTAAGATGTGAAACATTTAATAGTGTACTTAATATTAAAGTTACAGTCAGCCCTTATTCAGGCATTTTTCTCTTATATAAAAAAACATTAAAAGTGGTCGTTATTTACGAGTAAAAATGTATTAAATGATCGACATCATATACGACCTTCACATGTTGCCTGCATCACGAATTGTCGTCAGTCACAAGTTGCCGACATTCGCAGATAACTGTCATTCACAGGTTGTCGTGAACAATTTTCGATGATATTGCGAATCAATTTATCAATGTGAGACTCGAACATAAAAGAGGTCGGGAGGGAGAGGGGAGAGGCTATAAATATTAATCTCCCGTAAAGTACGCAGTACACCAACAAGCGATTGTACATATTTATTAGACACAAACCCTTTTTGTAGTAGAAATACACACTTGTTTGTAGAAACTGTATGAATAAACGAGATCTACTCAAGTGGAAACCAGCTAAACCAGTACGCTATAAACCGGTTTCCCCTCTAAATCGGCCAATATTCTTGTCCCGACTTCATTACGATATAATTCAAAATCCCCTCTAAAATGGTATTCCCTCTAAACCGGCCAAATGACCTGGTCCCGGGCTCGGCCGGTTTAGAAGGGTTCCATTGTATACATATATTCTGTAAAATCTAACAGATAACCAGTCCACCCAGTACAGTCAATATCTTTATGCATGAATTCAAAACAAAAAAAACAACAACAATTAAATGACGCACGCCTTCCTGGCATGATTTAAATACAGGAATACATAACAACAATATTGTTTCATTAAGAAAATCATAAAAATGCCATGTTTAATACCAGTTGACGTCAGTTGTAACGATTTTCACAAACGTCCTATTAGTATTTTGCGTGACAATGATTCAAAAAGGAAGCGGACTTGAATAAAAAATATCATTGCCGAACAATGTTCACATTATATGGATAATCCCTCTTTATGAGAACACATCATGACATTTATGTAACTGAGAGCATCTCCTAAATTATTGCTACCGTTTTCAGTTATCTAAGACTTCAATGTACAACAAAATAATTATTTCAATAGTTTATAGACCTTACACATATAATTTTCCAACGATAATACTTGATTAGGGAATCTAAATGATCAGTTAGTGTTTTTTTATTCCCGAATTAGGTCTAAAATGCAATTAATCTGACTGACAGAATAAAAAATGACGATATTTTTCGGTTTAATATGATTTTAAACGATTTCCATTTCTCTGATTACACAGTTATGCTTATTTTTATGATTTATCCCCATAATCGGTCACTTCAATGTTATGTTCATAATCAGCTGCAAAAACAAGTAGTTTCTGTGGCAACTGAGGTTAAAAATACATTGTCGAGAATGGCGGACGGACAGACGAACAAATGGTCCCCAAAACTGACCAAACACGGCAATATCTCAATGAAAAGACAATTGTATTTTCCATAGATAGGATTTAGGAACTGCAGGCTGTCTGTGAACGAAACGTATTCTGAGACATCATGTGGAGCATGAAACTCATCACGTGGTTCATCTGGTTAATGTTGAAGAATCACGCACATTTTCTGGGTTTTGTGTTGTATTTTCTTTTTCATCTTGTCATTGAGGTTGTTTTAAACAGATATTTCTCCTTAAATATGTTAAAATGATTACCCAGAGTAAATGAACGGACCACATCGGATCCAAAGAGCGGAAATTTAATCTATTTCCGCCATCGCTATTTTCTTAACCACAGTGATATTTTTATACTAATGTTAAAAAGGCACATTACGTTTCCCCAAGACTGATATCAATTATCAAAGAGGAAAAACATTCTAAATATACGTGAACATATTACACCGTATCTGTACGTATTTAAAAAATCCAAGAATTAATGAAAATCTTACGTATGTCTGGACTATATTTTACAGTTCATGTTTTGATTCATCATATACAGTCAAACCTGTGTTTGCCGCCACCTCCGAAGAAACGCCACCCTGTGAATAAAGGCTACTCTTTGGAAAAAAAATCATTGATTATTTCGAACAAACTGATTCCCGAATAAAGGCCAACTGCCAATAATGGCCACCAGTCGTCTTTCCCAAGGGTGACCTTTGTTCACAGGTTTGACTGTAAATCAAATTTACATTTGTGAATAGTCAAAATATTCAATAAACACATAAACTTTCTAATTCTCAAGATATCTCAATATATTTCTCTGCATACAAAGGATCTTTTTTAAAGAACATGCATGTATACATAACTACATGTTTCCTGTTTTTGAAATATCACATGATACAATCATTAAAAGCCAATTCAATTCCTGGCACGCATTTTCGAATCTAGCATAAATTGGACCGCTCATCCGAAATATATGACATTTCTATCGGCGAGAAACCAGCCTGTGATAGAATATTGACCCGAAGAGAAAAGATAATGATTTCGTTATCTAACGTTAAAACGCCTTCTAATAATCTGATATAAATGTTTTACAACAACACAAAAATACAAAGTCTAGCAAGGCTATAAGAATGCATGTACATTATCTTACATGCCGCTGTTTCATGAATTTCACGGTAAAAACATAAATGATTAAATATGGTCATTGTATGGAGCACATACTGCGCTTCATCTGAAGAGCAAAACTTGTCGGAGTCGCAGAAAAGAGTTGTTCTTTGGGGGTTGTTGTTCGGAGGGAATTGGAACATTAACAACAGGTGTTTTTATGTGTATGTGACTATGTGTGCCTTTTACTGTCGTTTCTTGAAGGGAATCGGTCTTTGGAGGTGACGTTACGGGAGGGAGCACTGCATTCTTATGAAGATAGTTAAGTGTGTTACAGTATATATTGCCTCGTAGAAGCAAAACAGAGGGACCTTCGTGTTCAAGTGGTCATGGTCTTTGACTAAAAAATCACTATCCCACCGCTGAGTTCGAATCCCACCCAGAACCAGACAATTTAACATGTGAACAAGCTGTGGAAATATTGTTGGTTCTACCCAGGTGTACACCTGAGGTCCGCCTCCACCATTAAAGCAAAAATATCGCCAAATGACTCTGGCTGCTGATGCGACGTCAATCCCCAGCGAATGAAAAAGGATGTCCAAATCTTTGTCTAGTTTGATAATGTAAAAGAAAAAATGCGACATTTTGGTCAATCCGCAATGATTGTATAACTCTGTGAAATCATACATGCAAATGAGGTTATGTTTATTCATATAATTCAAGTCTGATAAGAACAGGGACAGAAAATACTCCAAAGGTTGAATATTGTTCGACACTTTTTTAATGACAAATGTCTATAAATCAGGGCAAACCGTAGTGGCTGTTTCCTGATCACAAAGCTCAGTTGAATCAGACATTTCCCGAGTGCTAAGTGCATTTAATCACGCTATGCTGCTTACTTGGATTTATAAACAAAATAACTCATAAAGTAGGAAAATGAAATACAAACATGTAGTTTTATTAATATATTGATACTGACGTAAAACGTACAAGATGCATTATTAGTCATTATACGTGTACGAGTTAATTATTCCACATTAGCAGACAAACATTCAAGTACGCCAATTAACAAACTATAGCTTTACCAATTAGTAAGTACTATATATGACCTAAAAGATTATGCGAAACTTCTACAGAGCTAGACTGACATTAGGACGACGAAACTTGAATATAATATGTCTAAACATGAACAAAAGTCTGTCTCACCGGATCGTGACAGGATAAAATCCAT
The DNA here is from genome assembly GCA_008271625.1 of Lutraria rhynchaena. Lineage (NCBI taxonomy): Eukaryota > Metazoa > Mollusca > Bivalvia > Venerida > Mactridae > Lutraria > Lutraria rhynchaena. The sequence continues at coordinate 818,757 of VIBL01000137.1, read as the reverse complement.
TACATAACGGACAGTCCGGGATTTTAAAGCAGCTGTAACTTCTTAATACACGTTACAGAAAACAAACAAACCGTAAGACGCAGAATACGTATATTTCTTAACGGTTCTCTGTTTATGTCATGTTGGTAATGATACCAAAACTCACACGGGAATTGTTCACTGTAAAATTCATGTTAACACAATTTGTATCGTCGTCAGGTTTTACGTATAAAAAACCAGTCCGTTCATTATTGTTGTTTTGCAGACAAGTATCATTTGACGGTGAAGTTTTACATCATTTTAGTTTTTTGATGCATTCCGAGTTCATCCTGATATAGGAAATAATTCTCAATTAGCCAATAATTTTCCGTCGTGCGAAGCCAAATGCATATTTTTTATTCCTGCAATTAACTTGGAAATGCTATCGTATGAATATGATCAAAACTCATGACCAATTAATCAAACGATGAATAATGTCACCGAAAACTTGTTCGTCAAGCATTGTACTGCCTTAGTTTCATACGTACATGGACATACATATAAACATGTACAGTGCAACCTCTCCAAACAACACCCTTTGGGAGAAGTAAAATATGAGTTGTTGTTGCTCTAGAGAGGATTAATTAATAGTTTAATTGTACTGTGGGAAAATCACGCCGTAGTTGAAGGGATGTTGTTGCTCAAGAGAGGGTCGCTCTGGAGAGGTTGCACTGTATAATTAGGCCATCATTAAAACATGCTGGTTTTCGGTTAAGTGACCCAAACTATTATCAGTGGGTAGAATTTTGAAAGTCAATTGTGTAACTGCAAGTCAAAAATTTTAAAAAGACAGTGTAATAGCCTAAGTTAAAGTTCGTGTCATTATGATTATAGTACCACACATATAACATTCTGGATTATTAATTGTTTCCATTCCAACGTCTTGTAGGCATACGATATTATAATGTCTACAAGAACGAATTTCTAATATTTGTCTCCAATTACAAGGTAAGCCATTCAAGGTCTGAGATGATTAAACTGAGATTAATCTTACAGCGTGATGCATAATGTGTATCTCCACACGGCCTTAAGACGAAATTGATCATGAGATTTTAGTATTTTTTGTTAATGTTCAAGTCTTACTTTTCTTGAGATCCAACAACAATGACCACATACAGTCAAACCTGTGAACAAAGACAGCCCTTGGGAAAGACAAAATATGGCCTTTATTGACAGACGGCCTTTATTCAGAGGTCAGTTTGTTCTAAATGATCAATGACGGTTTTTAAAAGAATTGTCTTTATTCACAGGATAGCCTTTATCTGGAGGTGGCCGCAAACACAGGTTAGACTGTATATTTAATTAAACCATGAGTTTTGAGATTGTATCTAAGTGGAATGTTTCAGTCTCAGATACGCGAATATCCAATATTGAACATAAAAAAACCCGGATGTTTTGATGAGAAATGCTGGGTTTGTGAAGGCGAGCGCGTGACGAAGAAATATATCTCAGAATCTACACATAATATAAAAATGGCGGCTACATAGTTACTGCATTAGCGACATTACATTCCATTTAGTCATATTAAACTTAAAACGACTTCATCATCTCTTAATTACATAACATAAACGTTGATGTCTGTCTGTATGTATCAAGATTCCGTGTTTATGAACGTCGGCTGATTAACAGACATTGTCAGGGGATATTAATAGAGCCGATCACAAAACAATGGTTAAAAGTCACTACGATGTTTGTGGAAGATAAACTGATATTTGAGTTCGATATATTGATTTTTAGATATGTTTTTATGTTACAAAAGCTAATTAACGGTAGATTCAACGGATAGCCAGCACACTTCTATCGATATAATATGTCTACGAACGTTAATTGTCGCCGCGGCGTTACATTGTCCGACGTTCCTGTCTCATTGTAATGATGAAATATCACCGACAGTTTATAAATATTATTCTTGGAACTAAAGTGTTGCCGTCGTCTACCTGTCTGAGACAAACACTGATTGCTGTAAGAATTCCTAAGTATTCCCCTGTATATTCAACAGCAGCAAAAAGCAACAACAAAAACAACAACAACAACAACAAAGCAAAAACAGCAACAACAGAAAAAATCAATAAAACCAACAAAACAACAATCAACAAAACACAATCTCCCTAAAACAACACCCCCTAAAATAACAACATAAACTATTCTCCTCAAGTCTATATTATACTTTCACGAAGTCAGGAAGCATTTTCAAGACCTTGCCAATTTAATTTTAGTGCGTCTGTCCATTTAAACAATGTATTTTGTAAAATATCAATGTTTGACACATTTTTATTGCATTATTCAATAATAAAAAATGTTTTAAATAAATCTGTCCTACAGTCAAAGGTGGCTAGACACCAGATTTTTCTAGGTTTGAAGCTACTTTCATTTGATGGTAATTATGGTTAAAGCAATCTCAAGGTGTTTCATTTGGGTTTTAAGTCGCAACAAAAGCCAGGAATATATGATGATTTTTCTTGCTTTGGCGCTAGTGGAAAACCCCAGGCGTACACTTTGGGTAGGACCACCGATCTCCCGTAAGCCATATGGAAAGCACCCTCATAGGTTTTTTTCTGGTCTCGGATGGAATTCGAACTCAAGGCGTTAAGCGGCTTGTAGTTACTAGTCAGAGACCATAGCCTCTCAACCATGTGAGGTCCCTTATCCGTTACTTGTATTTTGTTCTGTTATAAACATAAATATTTCATATGCATTGATTGTGTGTTGTTATCTCATAATACATTTTGTATGTATTAATATGTATTCATTTCTTTTGCGTTTTAAAGAATCACCTTTTTACTATGATACTTATTTTTGGTCTTTTAATATTTAGAAAAATCTCCACAAGTTCAGTCACTGAGAACAAATTTGCTATTATCAAACTAATGTTTAACTGAATAAAATCTTCATATTAAAACACTAATAGGCTTAATTGTTGGAGAGGACGTTAAATAATACAATTAAACAACTTCCGTATCAAAAGTACATGATGACGTCATCATGAAAAACATCTTACGTCAATGACGTTACTTCCTCTCATATGACGTGAAATTCTTTCCCGTACTTACAGTAACAGAAAACTTCACTATAACCCGGTTTCATTTGATGTATGATTAATTTGTTTCTTACAAAATACAATTAAATAACAATGATTTGAAATGAAAACAGATGCTATGGGACACCCTATATGGCACTAGACCCTTTATGCGTTTTTTTCTGTAAGTTTTCTCTGTTATGAATTTCTGATTTCCTTCTGGAGTTTTGTCCCTTTAAATTTGTCGTCTGCAATGTCTGAATTGACAAACGCTTGATTCTGATTAATTAGAATCCTCGAATCTCCGAACAGTCAGCTTTTAGATTGACAGCTAGCAGGAAAATTATTGGATTCATTTTACAATGATGAAGCACAATTTCAAAAAGTCGCGAATGAGGGCAATTTGGCCTGTTATTTAACCACACATTTGGCAAGCAGTCCTTACACACCAGTAATGAAAAAAAGCGTATTAAGACGAAGATAAATAACACAAAGATTGGCAAAGAGCGGAAGAAAAAAGTCACAGTCGAATATTTTTCATCACTACAATGAATACTCTTCAGTTGGAGACAAAAAAAGTCAGCACTCGTGATTACTAAGCATTATTTCCGACTACGTTCAGTTGCCCAAACTCATTATTTATCACCAGACTAAAACGGTTCCCTTAATTGCATGAACTAATTAAAGTATCGTATTCAATTACATTGATTCTCCATTACGTCACTTAAATAGATAGACCCTTCTTAGTTTACGTGGCTGGCGGCCAAAACGATAGGGCAACAATAAAATTACCATCCTTGTTGAATGTTCAAAACAATATACGATATTTCTATACAATCAATTTATGGGATAAGAGATCCGTGTTTAAGACATTTTTCTATCTTTATAAATTGTTGATAGATATTTTATAACCATAGTATGACCCAGTTGAAAGACCCTCTACGCAGTGTTTAGCATTCAGATAATTCATAAAGAAAAATAGAATATAGAAATATTTAACTTCAGACGGCACATTATTTTGTATATTGTATCTATTTTATAAATGGTGGTGATTTTGATAGAATGAGATTTACTGATTCATTGAACTGAGAAATAAAATCGCAGCACGATTATTAGGTAATAAATTAACCCAATATAATAATTCATGTAATGATTGTTATAATGAGTGTACCTGCCGCTATATATAAATGTTTACTCTTTAAACACTAGGCATGTATTTCATTTACTTAATTCAAATATTTTAAAATAAAGAAACGATTATATTGTACAAAAATGTCATAATTATTTGTAACATTATACACTAAAAACTAGACATAGATCCATCGAACGGTTTCGAAATTGTTGTTTTTCTTTTACATTTATTTTTTCAATCATCAACTCATTGCTGTTCATTTGAGAATTACTTAAATATTATCATTGAAATCTGTTCGTCATTTTTTTTTATTTTTAACGGCAATCAGGTAAGATATCTTCAAACAATTTATCATTTTTAATTCTTCTTTTTCCATATACAGTGCAATCTATCCAGAACGGCCCTCTCTTGGGCAACAACCTCCTTTCAACAGCAACATGATTCTTTCCCACTGTACGATTTAACTGTTAATTTAACCTATCTAGTGTAATAAACTCTCAACAACAGCATAATTTTGCTTCTCCAAAAGGACGTTGCTTTGGAGACAATGCACTGTATTCATATACTTCTCTGTTATAATCGGTTAACTTGGTCTATTCTGAATATTTTGTAAGCAGAACCATTACTTCCTTGATTCGATACTTCACAAATGAAGCTTGTAATATCACTTTATTACCATAAACTTCACTTATTCAAAAATAATTTTACTATTTTACATTTTGTATAATATAGGTCTTTGATTATTCTGAATATTTAAATGATGTCATATATTGATAGAATATTCAAAAATCTAGGTGACAGATTACAAAAGTGGAGCAGTGTATATATCCATATCACTCCAATATTTCTAGCGGAAATTACAAACAAGAGAAAACTGAAAAAAGGAAATACTATTAAATCAAAATAACATAAGATTTCATATAAAATTAATAAAATTAAATACCTGAAGTTCAGGATATTTATTAATATCCAAATAATAAAAGAATCTCCATTTTTTGTCACATTTAGAACTATATGTGTATATATTAGTTTTATCACAACGTATGTAGAGAGAAGAAAGAAAAGATATATGCTTGTACACTGCTATCCACACCGCTCACACTTGTCTCCTACAAAACAGAAGCCATCCGATCAATCACCGTCGTATTGAATGGAAAAACTTTCTCCCGGATGCGCTCAGATCAATACAATTTAATGAAAGGCATGTTAAGATGTTTGACTCAATCTAGAAGTATTGTTCACTTTCTATAGACCTAATTTAATTTCAGCAATAATATTAGTACGAACCGCTGACCAAATACAAACTTCATTGAGAAGCGGTGACATTTAGTTTGTAGCGGACGTTTTTGGAGAAAGTCATAACTCGATTGATTGACGCAAGTAATAGGCAACCATGTATCGTAAGTGGATTAAGATAGTCAACAGAAGTCAACTATTTGTCGATAAATAAATGAATGAAAGTATTGAAATTAACGGTCACACTAGATCTTGCAATCGATAAACTGCACAGTGATCTTATAGTAGTTATTGACAATAGCAAGATATTAATTACAGAGACTTTCCAAAAGTCAGTCTGACCGACAGGTCGCTGAGTGTAATTATTTCATATAAAAATTATATAATGCAGTATAACCTCTCCAAAGCAAAATTATGTCGTTGTTGAGAGGTTGTTGCTCTAGTGAGGTTAAATTAATTGTCAAATTGTACAGTGGGAAAAATAATGCTGTTGTTGAAGGGGGTGTTGCTCAAAAGAGAGCCGTTGCACTGTACAATGCTGATTGTAAAAATCATTAAACGCGGATGGAAAGAAGAACTTCAATCAGACAACCATTTTGTCAATTGTAAATCTGAAATAAGTATTAACTCCAGACGACTGCATGATTAAACCGACTTTAACTTCATCACTTTGGTGTTCTGAAACAATTGGAATGCCTAAAATATTTCTCTGTGAAAAGTTTGAACAAAGTGTTTTCGCAGACTGGGAGGTACTTGCGTAAAGAAAGTCATTTATATCACTCAGTGGTTTTAAAACATTGGTTTTGTGAAAGATTGATTCATTTGCTGGAGACTTTATCATCCCAAATTAACTAGAAAATTCATCTTGGCATCCAATCCTAACTTGAATGACATATTAGATTCATAACCTGCTACTCCCGATCTGCTCGTTTCCTTAAACGATTATGTAATTATAATCTGTGGCAAAATACCTCATTTTAAACAGACAGGCAACTCGAGTTGTGTCAGTTACGTACTCAATACAAAAAAGGACGCTTTTGAAGCCATTCCATTATAATTATACCAGTCTATTCGCTATAACATGTATGAATACTGAATATACGAACATGAGGTATGTACATTTTGTTCATGGAAAACAACTTCATTTCATGTTTATATGATTCTTTAAAAGCACTTAATGTTGGGATGTCCTATAAAGCCTATGTGATCTATGATGTTGTTGTATGGTCTATGATGTTGTTGTGTGATCTATGTTGTTGTTGTATGATTTATGTTGTTGTTGATGCTGTATGATCTATGTTGATGTTGTTGCTGTTTGATATATGATGCATCTACTACGTGTTTCATGAAGTGCTTTCTGTTCAATGATTTTGATGTCTGATCTGTGGAGTTTTTGTTCTCTAATACACTATGCATGTGCTGTTGTGAATTCCATGCTCGCCTTAGCGTGAATATGGTGACTCGGTCATTTAAAATCGGATATGTATTATTTGGGGGATTTTCAAGAAAGTCTTTTAGTATTTGTTGTCTAGTTTACATGAGTGTTTTATTCTGAATACATTTGTATAGAAAATGACACACGGAATGTTCGGATTATACATTTCGCAAAATGTTATTTAATGACCCATTCGACAGCTATAGTCATTTCAAAGCCCTCCCCAGAGAGAGAGAGAGAGAGAGAGAGAGAGAGAGAGAGAGAGGTGGGGGGAGAAGTTTTTATAATAGACCTCCTGCAAAAGTTGATACATTTTCGCTCCGTTATATAATGAAGGATTTTGAACATTAGGATATAAAATTGAAAATTTGGCATATCGGAAACATTGTACCGAATATGAAAGGTCGTATTTCCTATTATGACGTATGATCAATAACGTAATTATTTTCATTTGTCAGCTAAAAGAAAGAAAGGAATTATGAGTATCTTTGTATGCAGAAGAATCTTTACATATCTTCGGGTTTTGTAAACATTTTATTCATGAATAATAAGATAAAGATGATATTATTCATGTGGTAATCGTTGCGTTTGAAAAAACAATGATTGTTAAGATTATACGAGACAAAAAGTGAAAGCGTTGCATTGGAAACATTTAAAAAGACACTCACTATCTTTATGATAAACATTAGTTCATATTTATTTTAGCTAGACTATGAAACAAGCAATTTTGCTTATATAAATCACGCTCGAGTCCGTTTCCTGGACACTACACCAGTCCTGCGTCCGAAAATGGGATTGTGAAGTTCATGAACGAAACCCGTCGAACTGGGATTCGAACTCAGAACCTTCAGATCAGAGGCCAGATGCTCTACCTCTAGACTACGATGATAACCATTGATGCGCCAAGTGTTATTTTTGTTCATGTTAATAATTGGATCAAATTATGGTCCACGTATGGCCAAACACGACAAACCGAGGTAGCACAGTGTAACCCCTGAAAACCGGACCATTTCCGGACAGGGCCAAAAGTCCGGTTTTCTGAAAATTCCGTTTTTCAGAGAACTATTGACGATAGACGAGAAAAGGGGACTTGAAAAAATGACGATTTTAGGAGAATTCCGGTTTTCAGGGGTTATTCTGTATTCAGAGAATGTTTTTCTTCTAGGAATACATTTCTATATTAATGTAAATTATTGGCAAATTAACAGGAATCTCTAAGTATATTATATTATATATTATTTGCTTGGTCATAGCTGATCCAAATCCTAAGCAGTGTGAAAATGGACGGAAATGATTAAATAAACGAATAAGGAGATAACGTATTAAGTTTAACATAATTCACAATAAAGTCACACTGACATTCAATAGCGGCCATTTACCTTTAAACACAGCGCTTGTCAAGCTACCGATAATTTATCATATCAAAATTATCCCAGAACAAATCCTCGCGGATAAACAGTGTACATATAAATGAAAGAAACGTTAGAATATTTCTTACAAAACCAAATGCAATGTTTCCTCACACTGATAAGGCGTTGATCCGTTGATAAACAAAATTACAACTGATCTATGGACCAATGTAGTTTTACAGCAAACTTTCAAATGTCAACATGACACATGAGTGGTCAAATTAATCATTAGTCCAATTCACAATTTCCTCTGATCGCTTTCATTGAATGAGTGGCTTAGCAATATGATAAATAACTTATACGCAATGGAATTTGGCTCGATTTTGACAGTAATTGGTGAAAAGAAAACATTCCAAAATCGTGTTAACTTCAAACATAATTTGAAGTCGATTATTAAAGCATTATCTACGATTCTGTAAGTTTACAACAAACTATGGGTCAAATACAAACAACAATTTAAATACAAATGAAGCTGCATAGATGCAGCAAAAACAAGCAAAAATAAAACACAAACCAAACAAAACAATAGAAACTCATTCAAAGAAGGATTTGAATAATAAATAGCACTCACCCAGACAGATCCTAAGGACCTGAGACGAGGTAATTGTAATTTCTAATATTACCCCTTACATTACCCCTACAGTCAAACCTGTGTTTGCGGCCACCTCCGAATAAAGGTCATCCTGTGAATAAAGGCCATTCTTTGAAAAAAACATCATTGATTATTTAAAACAAACTGACGTTCGGATAAAAGTCACATTTTGTCTTTCCCAAAGGTGGCCATTGTTCACAGGTTTGACTGTACTTCAAGCAACACTTTTTGATTATAAAATCAAACAAGCAATTCTTATTTGTTGTCATAGTTTCTCTATACTCAAGTAATTTAGTTCCTGTCAAGATATGGTCATGTATCTCTTATTGTTTGATAGAATAGTCAGTAAAACAGAATATCATGCAAAAACATAAACTGAGGCCTAATTCATTTTGGTAAACATACTTTTCTAATTGATGATTACACAAACAATAACAGATCGTCGGAGCTTGTTATTATCAAACCGGAAGTTGTATTGTAGCACAATTTCGGATAAAGCCAAATTTCGGATGATTGACGGATATCTCGGTATTTATATTCGTGGGGATTGGATTTCGTGGATTAGTCAACCCACGAAATTAAATCCCAAACGAAAATTAATGAACCCACAGTACTACTTAGATATGGTATTAATATCGTTTTGCTTTCTTGTTCACAACGAACACATTAAATTCGTCTGAGACTGTGTTTGCTCTTAACGTCAAACACATCCAACACTAAACGTGTATTAACATCGTCTACATGCTCGTCTAAAGAAATCTTAGAAGAAGACGACACTTTCAGGATAAAAAGTGGAATTTTGTGCCATTCTCCCCCTATTATTGCAGTCTTATTACTGTTAGGAAGAACCAAAAAATAAATAAATGTACATTGATCAGCTAGATAGGGTTTCTATTTAAAGAGATTAATGCATTCACTTGAAAAACAAGACATGTTGATTGTAAGCTGAGGATTTTTGAAAGCATTTTCTTCTTTGTAAGATAGACGTGTGTCTGTCTCGTACAAATACGCCATAGACACATGACATGAACACTTCCGTTATAAGCAAATATTAGTTAGTTGGTCCGGACAAGATTGGAAAACCGGATTTGGCGTTAGCTGTTTGTAACGAGTAATTCCTTAAATTGCAAGTTCCTCATGAGATGGACCTAAACGAAATATTTAGATACAGCTTCCATAAGCTGGGATAGTTTAAAGAGAGAAAATAATATTCATTGAAATGTGTTCCTTAGGCAGCAAAATTTCATTTTAATCATTCATCTCTCATAGGAGCACTAGATTTTATAATAACCAAGGATTTTTCTAATACGTCTATTCAACACAATGTGAAATCATTTCACCCAGTCAACAGACCAGCCTATATATAGATGGAAACAAAATACATTCAGTCAAGCTTGTGAACCAAGGTCACCATAGGGAAAGACAAAATGTAGGACCCGGATCTCCCGGTTACAAGTCCAGCGCACTAACACTCGACTACGGTCGCGGCCCTAATTATTTGAAGTCAATCGTTAAAACACTATACAGATAACATAAAAACCATGTTCAGGAAAAGCCGATTTTGAACATGGTGTCTTAGATAAACGCTTTGGAATAAAACCCAGTATATTTGAAAAGTATCCTGATTGATGTAAGCTATTACCAGACAGACTGCGACAGGCTTTCTTCTTTAGAATATAAGCGTTTCTCAATAAGTTACCCCCATGTCTACATTTATACGCAATTCTCTGCTCTGTCTCAAGAGCTAAGTAATTGGTAATCGAAAATTTTCAAAACAACACTTTGCGTCAATCAATATTGTTCCCTCATAAAGCAACGCAAAGCATCCGCATAAAGGTATTCCGATTGTTCGTTCATAGATATATATCTCCCATCATGCAATATCGACATTCACAGGTCATCAGGTTGTTAAATGAATAAGTTACTATTTTTATGTACCCATCAAAACAGATTCATTTTAAATGATATATAATGATATTGGTCCGGACAAACTCTCCACAATTACCACCGTTAAGTGTTTTGTATCAATACATGTAGTTTTATTCGTTCTACTCAAAATAATGTTTTTTACATATTATCTATTAGTCTGATAGACAAACGAATGTAGTCACGAGGATGTTAGAAATAGTGTGTATATGGCTTTTTGTTTGTGTCGTGTTAAACATCAACGCTTGACCTAATCAGTTCTCTATGGATACTAACTAAGTGTTCTGTTCCTTCCATTCCTGTAAGTAGTAGCTATTTCTTCAACACGATCTGAGAGTCTGAGTGCACGAAAGGCCTTGGATGTCATTGAAGCCAAACTAAGACCATTCGGTGAACACAGTGTAACCTCTCCAAAGCAACGCCCTATGGGAGAGGCAAAATTATGCTGTTGCTGAGGGGTTGTTGCTCTAGAGAGGTAAAAGGGGTCGTAGTTTAAGAGAACGCCGCTCTGGGGAGGTTGCACCATACTTCATTTGTTTTAGAATAATTAAAATTGGCCGCGACCGTGGTTCAGTGGACTAGTAACTCGGAGATCCAGGTTCAAATAGCACTCGCGGCAAGTCATACCTTCTATGAAAATTTGACAATATATATTTCTCCATATGTGGAGATGTTGCCGACTCCTTCAGGAAGGGTAAGTTAGTACTGGTAAGTATAAAACTAGTTAGGCGAACTGGCCGCCGTATATAACTGATTTTTTTTGAAAACTGCGTTAAACCGCGGTGACAATGTCACATAAAAACAAACAGACAAACAAAAAATTAAAACCGTGTAAGTTTGATAAAAACAACAACATCATTGTTCATATATCTTAAAACTACTTTGCTTTTAAATTCAAATACCACAGACGTTGGAATTACTCTCACTTATCAGGAAAAAAATAGTCTCTTTCAAAAATACTTGTATAAATGACCATGATGAAACAAAGTCTAGAAAAGAGTTTTTATGATAAATTGTGTATTGACATTGTGTATCTATTGTTCTGACTGGGATAAATCTTATGTAACACGTAAACAGTATCTTGTGAAATGTAATTAAATATCTCACACGGGTAAACACGGATATAAATCAAAGCATTTCAGTGTGGGCGTGTCTAATGTTGTTGCTATGGTGATGCGCCTATGCTTAATGCAATAGTAGTTCTCATTTATATATGTACAGTCAAACCTGTGAATAAAGGCCACTATTTGGAAAAATAAAATATGGCCTTTATTTGGAGGTCAGTTTGTTCTAAATATTCAATGATGGATTTTCAAAGAATGACATTTATTCACCGGGTGGTCTTTATATGGAAGTGGCCGCAAACACAGGTTTGACTGTATGTAATTTGTTGATAGTAAAACTGTCACGATATAACGACAAGAGGGTTAATGATACTCATAACAGACATACAGTAAAACCTCAAATATCGACCACCTCAATATTACGACCACCTTGTAATAACGACTTATTTTCAGACCGGCTTCCAATAACTCATGATTGCAACCGATTTTTGGGTCCCGAAGGTGTCTTATTATTGAGATTTACTGTAAATGTTGAAATGAAATTGTTAACAAGAATGCACTTATTGAACATCTCCCCCCGTATTTATTTTGTGACAATTTCACGTGAAATATCTTTAATGTAATTAACTATTTTGTTGTCAATTACGTCTTTTGTGTCATAGCCGACATGAATATTCTGGTCTGCGGAACTAAACTATTGTCATTGTAATTTACAAGACTTGTTGGGGCAATGAACAAAAGTAAGTCACATAAAACGGCAACAAATGAAAGTTTACCTTAGAGGAAACTATTTATGTGCAGCTCACATGCCAGTAAGAAGCCGTTAACTATGCATGGGTATGATTAATGTAACTCGTTCAAGCAAGTTGGGTTTTGATAACTTGGGTTAATTACCATCACATTCTTGGAATTGTTCATATCATAAGAAATCCTAGTCTTGGAAAATAATTATGAAATTCCTCTATAAATAACTGAAATAGTGTTATAATCTATTTGGAATTAACAGATAATTGGTAAAAGATTTCGTAATTCATCAGCGACTGTCGGGTAATACATGCATTGCTCAACTAAATGTCTTCTTCATTTGTATTGTAGTGGGCCTCCAAGATTGAGCGTTGATAGCCTCTGACTAGTAATCACTAGCCTCTCAGGAGTGGCGCCAAGGAATGATGTCGAGGAGTGACGCTAAAGAGTGACGTCAAGGAGTGACGTCAAGGAGTGGCGCCAAGGAATGATGTCGAGGAGTGACGCTAAAGAGTGACGTCAAGGAGTAACACCGAGGAGTGACACAAAGAAACTATTGCTTCATTCGTTTGTTAAGAAGAATTATTTGCGGTGTATAAGCAAATGTCAGAATGTATAAATCAGTCTGGTCTATTGGACGGTATATATAATTGTACTTGTCTGGTCATGTTTGGTAATAATAGGTTGCTTATTGGTTGTGAATACGTTACGTATACGCACAAGGCTAGTTAGTCAATAACAAAAACAAGGATTGTAACATTCTTGAAAACGTACATAAATTTTCTTGTAAATTAAGATTAAATATTATGATGGATATAAAATTCATTGCTTTCATGTTAAGGTACCATAACTATTCAATTTAAACAGAACGGAACAATAGATTATGAAAGAAAAACCTGCCAAAACATTTCTTGACGAAATATAAAACTGAGTGCGCATGCGCATAGTGTGTTTTTACGAACATAATACCTTTTAAGCAATACTGTGTGAATTCGTAAATCAAATTATTTTTGTTGGTACATTATTTGAGCATACGTTTTCAAACTGTCACAATACCCACTAAATTGATAATATCGCATTACGTTTTAAGTACCGAATAAGCACAAACCCCGCCCCTTTTATTCCACACGCAGTTATTGCTCATTGGCATAAGAATAATTGGTACAAATACACTGCTATATCGTACCACACTGCTTGCTTTAGTGCAACAATTGAAGAATAAGCACATTGTCTAAACCGGAGTATGAAAAAAATCTTTATCAATGTAAATAGTTTGTAACAATAAGAATTGAAGTACAATACAACACAACATGTCTTGTTTTTAAAGCAAAAGAGGAGTGTAAATTTGCTGTAAAGATAAACAAAAACAAGAAAACAAATAAATAAACATTAACAAAAAAGCATGTCCAATAAACCGGGCAGTGACAGGGATCATGCCCAAAAACACGAGGTTATAAAACTTGAGAACAGTCTCAAAAGTCTTGAGAGTCTAAATATCATTCTCAAAGTATTAAGTGGAAAGGATATAGTTGTTTAAATTCAGATAAATTATGCTGACAGAATAATAATAATAAAAATAGTAATAATAATAATAATGATAATGATAATAAATATCATCATTGTTATATCTTATTTAAGCAGAAAAACAAAAGCTCAAAACTTGAGATTTGAGCTTAGAGGCCAATCTCACGCTTTATAACCTCAAACGCAGGGTTTTAAAGGACGGAACATTTATTCGGCCGCTAAGCGAGCGTTATGGAATATAGTCGCTGGGAAACCTACTTTTATGCAAAACGGTAATGTCGCATAAGAAAAGCGCGACAATATAAAGAAATGAGGAAATTCTCTCCACATTTTAAACACAATTTATGGTCTAGTTAACATTGACCGTATTTACACATTCGGAATATTCAGATATTGAATAGTAATTGTGTAATCAATATCTTGCAAAAGGAATGATAATATATTCTTAATACGTACAACATGTTACAAGATAGTCAACACAAACAAAGGCATGTGAAATATTCATGTTTATAATATAACAATATACAAATAACATGTAAGGGGCCTACTCTGACAAATAATGATGGCGCCTCATCGTTGTGAGTTTGATTCTTACCGGGACAAAATATCCCACGTGAGGAAACTTTATCTAGCTTGGAAGGTCTGTGGTTCTACCCGGGTGTGCACCTAGGTCTTCAACCACCGTTACAGCTGGAAAATTCCCCTAAATGACCCTGGTAGACCAAACAACAACAACAACAGCAACAGCAACAACAACAACAACAAAACCAGTTTTTTATTTTGACGGTACATTCTACACAGCAAGAGATTTAATTTTAGACCATGTTAATTGTAAGAGTCTTAGTGTATCATGTATTGTGGAATGAGGCTTCAGTGTTCATAGTGTCTGACTAGTAATCACTTTCCCCTCAGTTCGTATCCCACCCAGTTTTACATGTGAAGAAGTTGTCCAACTTGCTTACGGACAGTCGGTGTCTCTACGCCTGGGGGTCTTTCTCCATCATTAAAGATGAACATGTTGCTAAATGACCATGGCTGTTAGTACGATGTTACACCCCAAAGAAAAAAACGACGGCGGAGGCGAAATAATTATGATAGCGTTCAAAGAAAGACTAATACAATAAAAGCAGGGCAGCGTGGAAATGAGATTGTAACCAAATTCGAACTGTATGAACCACAATACATATTATTTGTTACATCAAGTTACAGTGCACCCTCCCGTAACATCACCTCCAAAGACCGATCTCCCCCCAAGAAACGACAATAAAAGGCACACATATACATAATAAAAACACCTGTCACGAATGTATCAATTCCCTCTAAACAACAACTCCCTCTAAAGAACAACACTTTTTGCGGCTCCGACAAGTGTTGCTCTTCGGAGGGAGTACTGTATTTAATATGAATTTTAAATGTGCGACATCAAAACAATTGAATACTTTCAGCACAAAAAAATACTCATCTATTCCGATTTAAAATTTGCATGCTTACATAAATCCATGCACCAGGTTTCTAAGTTTCGTTACGAAGTAATTTCATTTATAATTTAAAATTCAAAGATTACTCTACGTCTCAATACTAATCATTTTTATAAAACTGAAACCGTAGGTTAAGATAAAAGAAAACTCCGAAAGAGGAACTGAATAATATTTTAAAAAAACTTACTTATATCCGCAGGTATATCCGAATATCTAGTACCAGTTTAAATACCCTAATCTTTTTATCTTAATTTATTTAATTTACCGTAAACACACCACATGATAACACTACAATCATGTTTGTTACGCAAATATACAGTATGTCTATTCACAATTGTATTGATCTGACGACCCCAAAGTACTGTTTTATCGATACAAGGACAATAATGTGCCACATGATATTTTATTTATTGTAACTAACTATTGTTTCCGGCTACACGACTTCACTCTACGGTTTGTGAATGCAATACATTAAAAATTTAACTGATATAAGTTTTAACACCTTATAGGTCAGTATGAGTAGTGAGATGTGCAATTGGTTATTTTTTCTCTGTGGTTTAACGTCAAACGAACAGCCAGTATTATTTAGACGACTTTTTCAGGTTTAACAGTAGTTTAAACACCAGGCGTACATCTAGATAGAACCTCAGACCTTCCGTAAGCTAATTGGACAGTGGATAGCCTTATCCTTATTTATCTGTATACAGTAAACCCCCGATCTTAATACCACCACGGGGACCCGACAGATCGGTCGTAATAATGAAATGGTCTGATTTTCAAATTAATTTATAGGGAAGTTATTGAAAGCCGGTACGAAAATAAGTGGTCGCTATAACAATGTGGTCGTATTATAGAGGTGGTCGCAATGTGAGATTTTACTGTACATTAATAGTCTCATTTTCTGGACTTGATTTGAATGCAATGTATACGAAATTCACAATTCTTTTTAAAGGTTTCTTAAAGAGAATTAATTCATAAAAAATATAAACACATTCTGAAATAAACTTCACGCAAGATAAATGATCGTTGTATGTGGAGATACAAACGTTTTATGATCGATATTTCCTCACAGTTGGATTCTTCAGAATTAAGTTTCTCACTCTGAGAAAACATACTGTTTTGAGGAATATTACATGGAAATTGCGTACACTGGAACCTAATCAAATATAATTGGGTGGCGAGTTGAATGTTTAACTCTGTATCATTCACCGCGTGATATTATTACACAGCAGGCTATCACTTATTTTCAGCGGGCGAGAATGCGATCACGTGATATAAAATGCAATTATTGCAATGTAAATTTTCAATGGAATTGATTTCGGAAATGAGTTGAGCTTCTGACAATGAACATTGATAAGCATTGATTATTTTGATTACGTCCAGTTATAATGAAACACGACACGTGCAGAAAGAGACGATCGTGCTTCCAAGCAGTTTTAATTTACAGACATGTACGCATTACCACAAGATGTAGAAAGAACTTTTTATTGTAGCAAAAAAGCACTACAACAAAAAGCCACCACTGCGTAGAAAAAAACATGTGCAAAAGCGGTGTTTAATCGTCAACCTAAAACAAAATGGAACAGAAGACTATATAACTGACAGGATACGTAACGAAGAGAATTCTTATAAAATTGTATTTACTAATTGAAGAGTGTAGGATAACAGCACTGCTTAATTAAAATCTTCGACAAATAAAAAAAAAACAGCCGATCTCGAAGTTGACGTGGTATAGAACGAGTTTTAGCGGGTACATGTATTTGTGCAAATCGTGTTTTCTATGGCATATTCCCAAAGTTACCTTATGTCACAATCGGAAACAATTAAACAAGAAAACATGATGCCGACAGACAGACAGACGGACGTACGGACGGACGGACGGACAGACGCACAGAAAAAGAAGCAAATTACTGAAGTTATGGGACGGGGATAATTTAAGGATCTTAATCCAGTATTTGCGATTATATTCTTTGTGTCTATGCTGTTTTGAGGGTTGGAAAAAAATGTGACAGTTTGTTTATGGCTATGGGGTCTGAGTGGAAATCTGGAATTTTTGCTTGTAACATTTCCTGGGAGTCTGGCAATTACTTTCTATTTTCGTTAACACCTCCTGAGTCATACCACAGTTTGTATAGAAACCCTTCACTATTTTACCAAATAAGGAAAGCGCCAGACATAACCGGCATATATCAACCGCGAGCGGATGCAGGGACGCCACAAATCAAGTTTGGATGACGGGCTAAAACGTAGGTATTGCGCAAGAATACTCCAGAACAGTATATAACTGTTAATGTGGATTTCACAGATATATTTATAGGGGAGATGGTTTAACATCCCGTCCGTATTTCACTTAGACACATTTTACGGAGAATTTGATGTAAGGATTTCAAAAATGAAGTGTTTCTCTGCATGACATTGATGAGATGAATGAAAATACACCAAATAAACATGAATAAAGTTATCAGATATATCTCGAAGCGAAACAAATAAATATTCTTGACAGGCTTGAAAACACATTTTTGTCATGAAGTGATCTTGTGGAGAATGAACACATTGCGTGAAATATCACTCATTCATCGACGTGTATTAGACAGTTGATTTTTTTTATTCTTTAGTTCAAACACATCTACAGAAGAATGTCATTGTGTGTGTGAAACAATTCTCTTAAACTTTGTATTCTCTTTTGTCCATTGTTTTTGCATTAGAAGAAGCGTCCACATCAGCAAAATAATTTATGTCCAATGCATTGAAATTCTTTACCCACGACTCCGGGCGAGCAAATGTTATGTCATAAATTATTAATAATGTAAAATACGACATTTAAATTATGTACGATACGTCTTTCAGCGCTCAGGCTGACACCCGTTCCAAAAATAGTAAACATTACAATAGTCTGTGGTAGTATGAGCAAACAGGGTACCAGGAAATGCAGCTAGGTGGAGACAGTCTAGTAAATTATTCTTAGTTAGATTCATGAACTTAAAATAATAAATACATTCACGCTCCTTAACTTTATTCGTTTATAGAATTAAAGTGCAACCTCGCCAGAGCGGTCCTCTCTTCAGCAACAACCTCCCTTCAACAACAGCATGATTTTCCCCACTGTACGGTTTATATATTAATTTAAGCACTCTTGAGCTACACCTCTCAGCAACAACATGATTTTGCTTTTCCGAAAGTGTGTTGTTTTGAAGAGGTTGCACTGTAATCCCATGGCTAAAACCCATTGAATTTATTCTATGTAATGTTATAGATTGGGTCGGAATAGGCAAATATAGTAACAACGGGTTGCCTTGAAAATAATTACTAAAATTAACCAAAAAAAACGAGATGCATGCTGCAGTTGTACACAAACGCTAGACGACTTCAACAATTAAGACCAGTAAACAGACAAACTGTTGATCTTGACGACTTCATGATCAATATCAGACACATAATTTCTGTTCAAGATTAACAAAAGTTTTATACAATCGCTTTACCAAATTTTAACCCTAGATTTAATATACAGTCAAACCTGTGGACAAAGGCACCCATGGGAAAGACAAAATGCGGCCTCTATTGAGAGATGACCTTCAATTGGAGGTCAGTTTGTTCTAAATAATCAGCGACGGTTTTCAAAGAATGGCCTTTATTCACAGGGTGGTATTTATTCGGAGGTGGTCGCAAACACAAGTTTGACCGTAAACTCGAATTTAACCTAGTGGTTAAAATTAACCAATATTTATACAATTGTGTGCAAGTTGGCAACGGTTGCTCCAATTTCAAAATTCGTTTTTCGTCAGTACCCTATTATTTTATGCAAGTTAGGGACATAATGTACTTTTATGTGACACTGTGGCGCCGATCTTTCCTCAGAAAGTTGCCTAAATTGACAATCAACCTAAAATTAAGTTTGGTTTTACTGTTTGGCACCGATTTCTGCTTTGGATGTTTCATGCATACGCCATGATTGTCTCTTGCCAGAAACTCCAGCAGCCAGACAGAATGCTGATTTTGCTAAAGATACAAAAACACGAGACAAATGTTTGACATTAATATACTGCTCAGATTTTGTTATTGGTCACCGAGAGTTTGGAGTATTTTAAAGATATATGACAACATTAAAATATCTGAGGAAATCAAGACTTTTACTACACCAAATGTAAAATGACCCTTTGTTAATCACTCTTTAATCACTCTTTAATCATTTTGTTAATCACTTTGTTAATTCTTATTGTATTCTATTTTTATTTATGCTATTTCTAAGTTTAAAAGTTTCTTTGATATATATTGCTAGATTATTTAACTCAATAATACAGTTACATACCGTTTTAGTGTAACATATAACATATAACCACATACATATAATATTTCATACAAAGAACGATTAGTAATGATTAATATACCATCATGCATTAGGAAAAGGTGGAAATGGCTGTTTTTTATTATACGTATAAGAACTTCGAGACGCATTAAAATAGCATTTGGAAATAAATAAATATAAATGTCATAATATGTATGTACAGTCAAACCTGTGTTTGCAGTCATCTCCGAATGAAGACCACTCTGTGAATAAAGGTTATTATTTCAAACACCATCATTGATCATTTAGAACAAACTGACCACCAAATAAAGGCCATCTGTCAATAAAGGCCACATTTTGTCTTTCCCAAGTGTGACGTTTGTTCACAGGTGTACTGTACATGTATTCACATGTTGTGTATGACCCACTTAAATCCTTTATCACGATTCCTTAACCAATTAGTCGTTATCATATTTTATATCAAAACAATGTCGTTTACTACGTACCTTGTCTAACGCTGAAGTGCAAATTTCCTCTCGTGGACTGAACAATACGTAAAGTCTGAAAAACATAAACACATTAATAGAGTAAAAGAAACGTAACAGAATCATGTGGATGATTGATTGACTGGATTATTCAGATTTCGCCATATCTACTGTCATAACAATTAACATCACCTTAAACATTAAACATTGCTGTCGATCATTTGGGGTTGAAGCCATTCCTAGCGCGCCGTGTTTAATTAACAAACCTACAGAATTGACAAAACAGTGAACACGATAAAGTAATGGTATCATACAATCAGACAGCAGAATACTGAAAACAAACAGTAAAATAGTAGAGAATGGTATGTTGTATTAGATTCCTAGGAATCACGATATACAAATACAGTCAAACCTGTAAACAAAGGCCACCCTTGGGAAATGTGACCCTTATTGACAGGTGGCCTTTATTCGGAGGTCATTTTTGTTTCTAAATAATCAATGACTGTTTGTCAGAGAATAGTCTCTATTCACAAGGTGGCCTGTATTCGGAGGTGGCCTTGTTAAACTGTATATGATTTTCATACCGAGTGAGAAATAAGTACACAACACACGCATATTTTGCTCAAATCCTGCTAAAATGCCACGGTACTCAACTTGAAAAAAAAAGAATCATAGATGACGCCGATTTCACCAGTGGGTCAATATTTAACAAATTCAGAACACGCGACAATAATTACTATATAATGTAACTGACACATACCGTTTACTTTAAACATCATTGGTGCACAAAAGCAGTCTAAACTTAAGATTCTTTCTAAAATCAGGTTTTCTAGTTATAGACATAAGAGCTTGCCGAATCTTTGAAAGAAACCTTACACGTGGTTTCCATGACGTGATTGTAACTTTGTTTGTCTTCCGAAGTCTGCCGTAGTCCATTTATGGAACATTAACTCAGGATATCTGTCCGGTAGGTTGACAGACATAGATCTTTTTTACGCCAGCTAAATAAAGCTATTAATATTTTCATATCGTTTGAAAAGCAGTTATTTTTCAGCAACAAACACTCATCTTTACCATGTAAGAATGAATGTCACGTAAATTTCATGACAACGGAATCGTTGCTTAAAACAGATGATAATTGTAATATTTATACAATTAAACCTGTGAACGAAGGCCACCCTTGGGAAAGACAAAAGGAGGCATTTGTTGACAGGTAGGCTTCATTCGGAGATCAGTTTCTTCTAAATAATCCATGACTGTTTTATACAGAATGGCCTTTATTCATAGGGTGGTCTTTATTCGGAGGTGGCCACAAACACAGGTTAGACTGTTTTCCTCTTTAATCTGCCCATGCAGTATTTGTTTTTTTAAAGTTATTTTAAGTTGTAAATGTACACTGCTCCTCTACTCAACTATTATAATTGGTCAACATGGTCTATTCTGAATATTTTGTGAACAGGACTATCACTTACGTGATTAGATATTTGATGAAGCGTGTAATATCACTTGATTCTATCGTAGCCTTCACTTATTTTAAAACATTATTCCAATTTACATTTTGTAAAGTATAAGTCTTCGATTGCATTAAATATGTAATGGTGTAAAATATTTATAAAATTCTCAAAATTCCAGAAGACCGATCATAAAATTTGAGCAGTGTGTGCTTTTATTTCTTTGTATTTAGTTGGTGTTCCATGGCTGAAATGATCTTCTCCCGTGATTCCCAGTTTTATTGGTTTCTTTTGTAGACTTATGCAAACAATTATTCGACAATACTACATTGAACAAATGGCCAATACCATTGTTCTTTTGTGTGTTTGCATCGCGTTCGGCTTCATTCACTGACAATATTGCACTTTTGTACAGAGGACAGCAGAACTAATCAGTGCCAATGGGTTTTCTGTCAGTACCAATTATTGTTTTTCCCTAAAACATGTTTTACTATATAATGTGGGGATGTATGACTCTGATATGAAAGTCAAACGTTGTCCTACAGACACGTAGAAATACACGAGAAACTTATAATAATAATAATATATAATAATAATAAAGAAATAACGACTACATGCACAGTACAGAAAAACCCCCGAAAACCGGACTCCCTGAAAATCGGAATTCTCTGAAAACCGGACGATTTTTTCAAGTCCCATTTTTTCCTGTATGCTCATTAGTTCTCTGTAAACCAGAATTCTCAGAAAACCAGACTTTTGGATCAGTCCGGAAAAGGTCCGGTTTTCAGGGGTCATAGTGTATATGGCTGACTCTCATTAGGAATAATGATTGAATGATTGAATGATTGAATGAATACGGTGTGTTTTAAGTACAACTGCATTAGGCCAAACGGTAAATCCTAAATAGGGGTGGGGTATCAATTACCACGACAACATTGATAATTTAACAACTGTTCAACATTAATGTTCTCCTGGTGTGTTTTATGGACATTTGCACACAAACAGGTCCGTCTAAAGATGTATTTCTAGAGATGTATGTGAGGATAACGAACGACAACTCTGGATATAGATTGCCAGTTTAGTTGAACTAAAGAAATAATATTTTAGTTGGTTGCCATAATGCTGAATGGATAACGCACTTTATCATAGAGAAGTCAAAACCCATTAGGGGGAACCACTGCTAATTGTAATATCACCTATGCATAACTGAAGGACGCAACAAATATCAACGAATGATGGTTACATTGTCAGACACATAGAGTCTGTTATCTGAACATCATTCTTTTATACCGTGTCTTACAGTAAACCAATCCATGAATCTCACATTATCGTAAGTTTTAATTCCATGATACACTATTAAGATTGATAATAGAATGTCCATTAAGAGAGTTACGGGTTCATTAGAAAGTAATACCTTTTTATTCCGATCGTATCTAGCCGAGTACATAAATAGCATCACCGTCTCTTTGATGTGTATGAACAATGATCACCTAGAAAATTTTTCCCCATATTCATAAAAAACTTGGTCCTATACCCGTACTTAAGTTATTTGCCCATTTCTTGGGCTACAAGAATAAGAATAGTTCATGTTCCTTAAATCCGGACCAATGTCGGTCTCCAAAAAGATCACATAAAATAAAAATGCAAAAAAACTGATGTATAATGATCTATAAAGTGTATCCCTCCAGAGCGACCCTCTCTTGAACAACAACCTCTCTTCAACAACAGCATCATTTTCCCACTGTACGATTTAACAATTACTTTAACCTCTCTGAAGCAACAACCTATGAACAACAACAACAACAACAACATGATTTTGATTCTCCCAAAGATTGTTGCTTTGTAAAAATCATGTTGTTGTTGACGAGAAGTTGTTGCTCAAGAGTGGACCACTCTGGAGAAATTGCACTGTACTTGAAGTCTAGTTAGCGGTGTTCATAAATTCAGAGGGAGCTAAATTATAGAGTAAAAACTAGCGAGCATGCTTAAATCGAAAATTCAATCTGTTTTAAGGAAGCGTGGGTTACTTACTAAAAAGCAAAAATTCAATCCTTCAGCTTTCGTTCTTAACGAAGTAATTATAGCACAGTATTACATGTCGGCTTATCGGTATCTCTGTAAAATGAACTAAAATCAATCCGCTGGCTTTTAAATTACTAAAAAGAATATTTCAATCATCGCCGACTGTTTCATCAGATCACAGACTTGTAACAGCTAAATTCAATTCGTTGTCTGCATGTGGTACGCAGCGTGTGATGTATTCAATATATCGCTAGCTGTCATGATGCAGTCGAAAAAACATAATATTGTAACACACAGATAGTTCGCTTCAAGACACACTGATACAGGCTGAGTGAGAATGTAACAATGTTTGTTGTCAAGAACGATCTCTTTCTAAACATGATATCACCTTCCCAAGCTCGTGCTAGTCACAAAGATAATTATCAACGAATGTTAAAATGAAATATAATAATTTCATGGAGTGTCGTACAATTGTTTGAAAAATTATACACACTGATGAAGGATCGTGGTATAAATGAAAAATACTTCTGGGATTGGCCTTGTTGTATCAGTATTATGAAGGAAAAAAACAGGAAACGAGCGTCAAACGTTCCACGACCAATTATTTATTATTTGTCCGAGTTCCACTATGAATAAAGAGCAATTCTAGAAGTATTTGTTTGTTTAGCTTGAACGCTGAGTGAAATGACGTATTGGTAATGAAACAATTTGTTAATGTTTCGTCATAACGTACAAAAAATATTCCATAAGTCTGCCGCAGCTTTGTCTGACGTCGACAGACTTATGATACATCGCCCTGTTGGCATTAAAAAACGTTTTCTTTTTTGGTAGACACACGTGGTGTTTTACAAATTTAATAATTGAAAGTACAAAATCTGCAAAACTTTTCTGCAAACATTACATTGGAAATAGATAACAAGCATACTTTGTAAGGCCACATTGGTAACAGGTTTTACAAATGTGATCATATATGAAGCACACATAATTGTCACATATTGTGACGAATGTGATCGATGCCGATTTTTTGTTTTGCTTGTAAATATTCTGATTATATTCGTAACAAATCTGTCACTAATGTGACCGGTTATTAATGGTTTTACAGTGCTTCAATTTAAAATAATAATTTAATCCAATAGCATCAAATGACATCACAGTAGGTAATGTTACGGTAATGATTTTGGTGGAAATAAAAAAAAACAAAGAAAACAAAACAAAACAGGATATTTCCGTCAGCTTTAAACTTTTTAAAATTGTTTGAATGAATTTAATCACTAACACAATTCGAGAGTCTTTGTTTTTTTTAATTAACTGAGACTTTAAACTTCATTTTAATCGTAACATCGTTCAAAAAGGGGAACGTAATTTGTTGACATACACGTGAAGTATGAGAATATACAATGAAACATCATTAGGAAAAAAATCTCCTAACTAAACAGAAAATTCAGCATGGAAAATAATGACATCAACTTTGGTACAATTGATTACTCTGGAAACACTAATCATCGTGAAAATTGTTTGGATAAGTCTATTATTGTCCCTCTAGTTATTTGATTCTTTGACGTCTGCTGTTTATAGTCCTGATTAAATGATACGGCCGTACGAAGAAATGCTAATTTTATACGAAATTATTCAGAACTGTCATTTATCAAAGTCATATTTTGAAAGTACACTGCTCAACTTTTATATCCGGTCGCCTTGATTTTTTTCGAGTATTTTATGAATTATTATATGACACGATCAAATATTGAAGGAAATAAAAGACAAGTACTATACAAAATGTAACATGTTGAAATATTTTATACTAGGTGAAGGTTAGGTATGTTTGTTAGTTTTATGTGACTCGTTGTCGCCGGGGTTTAACGCCGTTTTTTCATCATTTTTTCAATTATATACGGCGACCGGTTCACCTAACCAGTTTTTCTGGACTGTATATTAACCAGTACTAACATTACCCTTCCACAAGGAGCCGGCAACTTCTCCACATATGGTGACATTTTTCAAAGAATGACCTTTATTCACAGAGTTATCTTTATTCGGAAATGGTCGCAAACACAGGCGTAACTGTATAAATATGGATAAGAAAAGGATTCACAGAAAAAAAACCATACACACAAAAAGTCCCACTTTCCCCAAAATGCTCTCTCTCCCAAACCATACCCCACCTAAAAGCCATCCTGACGCATAAGAAAACGCAAAAAACTGAGGACAAAACAGACTCCCGGAGAGTACTGGCTTGCAAAGCTACATGGATTTTAACACCAACAGCCTTTTCATGATCATTGGCTGATAAAAGAGCATTTGGATAAAACCCATCTTTAAAGAGGCATCAGATAATTAAGCCATGAGTTTAGCAGTAGCTTAAGGCAGTATCTTATGCAATTTATAACGACCGTCAATATGCTATTACTGAAAGTAAGGTCTGAGTTTAATGCGATAAAGAGCTGAACCATAAATCCACATTGATGCTATTCCTAAACTGTCTTTGATGAAGACAATCCGACTTCTTTCAATTAGTATTTGCCCCGTCTATTGATTTTGGTATTGCCTTATTAGAATTTATTGTTTCTTTAATAAAATCCTCAACTTATCACTCTGAAGAAATCAAAAATCAATGGACAATTGGCATTCTCTAACGATATCAGCTAATGCGCTTTGGAAATTGGTATTTTCATTCTAAATCAGTGTTCATATTTCCTTGATACACTAGTAGGATTGAAAAGAATGAACGATATGAAAAATGACGGACCGAAAACTATTTTGCAGCGCTACTAAATATTCATGTTTTTTATTATGCATGATACAAAACACAGATGTAATCAAAGAGAAAGAATTAAACAAAAATGAACTTTATATACGTACTTTATAGCTTTCAGATTTACATACAAAAGAAATTAACATACATTGCAACCTCTCCAAAACAATACCCCTTTGGAGAAGCAAAATTATGATGTTGTTGAGAAGTTGTTGCTCTAGAGAGGTTAAATTAATAGTTAAATCGTACAGTTGAAAAAAATATGCTGTGGTTGAAGGGAGGTTGTTGCTCAAGAGATGGCCGCTCTGGAGAGGATGAATTGTATTAACAAGAGTCATGTCTTAGTTCGTGTATTTTCATTGGAATGGCAAATCAAAAATATATTTGTTGCTGTTTTACATTAAAACTGGGTTGTCTGCACAGCAGTATGGCCTTCTTGTGGGAAATATTTACGAAATCCATGTAACCAGCCCAACGCGAGGAATGTTCATTTGTACTGTACATCTACATAATCATCTAAGCCGTGTTGATGTAAATGCATTTCTTTCATGTCTTTTTGAAAGTCATATTCAAACAAATTCATTCTTAACCCATTGGCTTATTCGAACGTAATTGATTTATTTATAACATCATCAAAAAAAAGAATAAAAAATCTTATCCGAAAATCAATCATACGGATGCCTGCAAACTTATGTGGAAATATCTAAAAGAAAATTAAATATATCCTAAGTAGAGCATACAAACAATCCATCAACTTGCAACGGAACATTTTGATAAAAGTCTGACCAAAGCACAGAACAGGTATAAAATTAATGTCTATCATAGAACAGTCTACTTGACCCTCGTGTCAATATTTATAGCAATAGAAACTCTTAACAAGGTTTATAATACGTCGGAGAGCAATGCGAGCTGTCTAGCCGTAATAACACTAACATTCAACCTCTCAGACCGTTCAATTGACATATGTCGACTACATTCACACTCATTGTCACTTGAATTAACTGCCCTCTGAAGAACGGAGGGCTAAATTTGATTCCGAGAAAACTCTAGCTGCAATAAGCGTCCCCTGCTGAATAAATGTAGATTTAATGCTGTTTTACGGCACATCGACGACCGATGGTCGTGAATTGTGAGTAAATCTAGAACCTAGCACAAAACAAAACCTTACCAACAAACAGACAGTGTTCTTCTTCTTACCATATTTTTATCACTGGGTTTAACGCCGTTTTTCAACATTTTTTTTCTGTTATATACGGCGACCGGTTCACCTTACCAGTTTTCCTGGACTGAATTCTAACCAGTACTAACTTACCCTTCCACAATGAGCCGACGACTTCTCCACATATGGAGGAAATTGGATATTTTTGTCAATTTTTCATGGAAGGGTATGACCTGCCGCGACCGGGATTTGAACTGTACAGGATACTCTGTGCAATCTGGCTATAAGTAGAAACATAAATTAGCGTTCGGTGGTTAACTAGTACGGCATGAAAGTGTGAAAAGATCCACATGATTGTATGTATGAAAGTGTTGAGTAATATGAAAGCCTTAATTTGTAACGAACGCCACTTCCAGAGTGTGTGGTCTCCATGAATTCTACGGAGAATCACCTCACACATTTGTATAATTTCACCCTGCAAATAACCATGAAATTACTAAAGTTAGTAGAAACGATAGTAGAATCGCTTAGCGAGGTACGTGAGTTTTATGCACAGTGTAATACATTATCATTAACAGCCAGTGGTTCACCGTTCCAAATCGCGTGTCTTTCTCAGTTAATTGTCAAATCAACATTTTTACACCACTTGCTTGCTGTGCAAATCCAGAAGCTTTCATGTATTGGATATTACGCATAGGTTAGAAGTTTTACTCAAGCTAAGTGTGGTAAATACAGGTTCTCCGAATTTCTGGAATGCAAAATACCGATAAAGGATTTTTGGTCTAGTCACAGAAATGAGAGAATGAGACAAAAAATTAATGAAATATCACGCAATACTAAATGCAGTGGTTTGTGAACAGTCAATATTTTTTGTCGTGCATTTAGACGTTACCGTGCTCTAGTTAGTGTAAGGGTTAGTGTAACCCTGTGATCCGGGTTCAAATCCCGGCCACAGCAGGTCATAACCTTCTACGAAAATGTGACCAAAATGTCGATTTTCCTCTATATTTGAAGAAGTTGCCAGCTCCTTGTGGAAGGGTAAGTTAGTACTGGTTAGTATACAGACCGGGAAAACTGGATATGTGATCCGGTCGCCGCATATAACTGAAAAATTGTTGAAAATCTGTATCAAATACAGTGGATACGTATTTATATTTACTTGCATTCGTACAAATACATTAAGATATTTGTAAAGACATTCGGAATACCTATCGCATCAAGCTACACTATTATCGCTCCATGTTTAAATGTATTATATCTACCTATCAACCATTGTATTAATATTACATTACACACATAATTCTTATAATACCATTACCCTGTTTTACCCAGATTCGTAATATCTTATATTCTAGGTTAAAGTGTACAACGATTCCATCCCTGATGTCGACAAAATTTCTGTCTAGAACAAGATCTGTCACTGATTTGTGATTAAATACGCCCGCAAAATGGGGACCGACCAACCAACAACCAGGGTGATTCCTGAGTTGATTTCCAAAACTTCGTTTGCGGGGTATAATGAATTCTAGGTGTTATGTAATCAACAGGTTAATTGTATTACTTCACAGAGAACATTTGGGTTTGGTTTAAAGATAATTAAATTTTGAAGCCGTTTGAGTGTTATGATGGATGTTGAAGCTGAAACAGTTGGAAACATCTTAAGTGCATTGACATGATAACTGAACATTTTAAAAAGCTCGTCTGTTGTGAAGAAAAAGTTCATTATTCTGAAAGCTATGGGTTTGGAGGTTTGTCCCCAAATTTAGCGCAGAATCTTGGTCAAAATTATACCTTACCGTGTTCAAACTCGAAATCTCAAATGTGGATTCCGTTGCCGACATGTAAATCAAATCAGCATTGGCACCACTCTATGGAGCTCTAGCTATTGCCAAAGTCTTATTTTTATTCAGGTCATCAGAAAAGCAACTTGCTGATATTAGAAATGAACAAATATACTCGTACGTGTTTTCTTTTTTCATTCCATTACCACAACATTGTCTACTTTCAGAATTTTATAACATCCATCGCATCGTACAGCGGAAACCGGTTTCCCCTCTAAATCGACCAAATGTTCTAGTCCCGACTTCATTACTATAATAATTAAAAAATCCCCTCTAAACAGGCATCCCCTCTAAACTGGCATCCCCTCTAAACTGGCCAAATGACGGGTACCAGGCTCGGCCGGTTTAGAGGGGTTCCACTGTACTAAATACGATTGTTTATAATGATCACAATATTGTTGACATTGCTGTTTCTTATTTAAATGAGAAATGCTTGTGATAAGGCGTTACCTAGTTCCTAAAAGTAGATCAACAGACAAGAAGCAGCTGGATGTAAGGAGCAAAGTGTTGATCGTATTAACTTAAAGTTGCCACCAACTATTATGGAGATTTTCTTCACACCTGGCAAATGCAGAACTAAATCTAATGTAGAAATAACAACGGATAACACACGCAGGCAGGTGCAGAACTTTGATGTTGTTTGTGTTTAAAACGTGAAAATAAACCTTTGACACAAAAGATCTTAGTCGGATTGCTTCACTTTTTTAATGTGGCACCTCCATTTCTGCTGGCTTTACTATCAGTTTACAGGTTGTTGTCACTAAACAAAAAATGTTAAACATCGTTTGTGTGACGGGACAAAAAACAGAATACTACATTGTCGCAATTTGCTTGTGACAATTGCAGATGCGCTATACAGTGCAACCTCCAGAGCGCCCCTGTCTTGAGCAACAACCTTCCTTCAACAACAGCATGACTTTTTCCCATTGTACGATTTTTAAGTATAAATTTAACCTCTCTAGAGCAACAACCACTCAACAAGAACATAATTTTGCTTCTCCCAAAGGGTGATGTTTTGGAGAGGTTGCAATGTAATACGAAAAATACACTCAGGGAAAGTCCCAATGTTAATCATCATTATAGTGTTACGTTAATGTTGAAATGACTGTTACGTTTTATTGTTTTGTGACTTAACATTAAAAAACGATATTTGCCCCTTTTTGATGATGGGAGTAGTACAACATATAATAAAAGCATACATCACAGGCCAGTCTAATCAATATAGAAAACATCGCATCGGAATAAGATCTTAAATCTTCGCCGACTTTATTCATTATTTCTGTGACACTTCAATCATTGGAGAGATTCCTGCGCTAGTTCTGTGGCCATTGTCGCGTTACTTATCTAAATTATAGACAGGTCTTTGTCCTTAAAGGTACAGACAAATTTATAACTATGGTTTTGTATTTGAATGGAATATGTGATTTGAAAATCGATCGAGGCCATTCTGAAACACCATCTGAAATATGTCCCAGACAAATATATAAAATACGGAATCCTATAGTGTCCACATTAAATTTCGCAAGTACCACGTCATAATTATCGTTTTAAAGGATGGTAAATTTTAAATATATACAAGTATATCAACGATCAGGCCTGGTGATTTACTTAACTGTCCAATGTTAACACAGATTGAATTGTATTCACATAAAAAATTAACATTCTAAAAATTGAAATTTTTAGAATTGAAAACATTTCAGTGTTAGAAAAAGTGCAATATGTACTGCATGTGAACCCAGAAGCATCTTTTTGAGAAAATGAGCGAACTAGATGTAAGCGACCCTTTTTATGAATGCGCTAACCTCAAAGAATGTAATCTAATTCAAGATCGTTGTCTGGCAAAAAAATGCTATCACCAACAACTGATACTTATTGTGCTTACTATAGGCATTTCAATTTGGCATCACCACTTTGCTTGCTGCGAAAACATTATAAATATCATTTACAGGATTGTAGGCGCTCAAGAAATGTTTCGTAACGCAGTGTGTTTTGTACAATGATTACCAACCAATATTATCCTCAGATTTATGTTAAACATTAACTGATAAGGAATCCTCAGGATTATAAGACATGAAGAGCAATTAGTGTTTCACTGACTATGATTTTAATATTTCGCACGACCTTAAATCAGCAAGGGTATCTGATATAAGCGAGACTTATCTATCAAATTAGGGCTCTCAATGGCTAGTGAAATAAATGGCATCGGTGCTGTACACATAATTACTTCTGAGATTTGTAGAATGGAGAAAGTTCTCTAAACCTAATTAGCCTGGATTGTTATTCCCCTAATGCATAAATCATGGCTCAGGTCAGAAAGCTTTATGGTCAATTTATAGAGGTCGTTGATGACTTAACACAATCTAGTGGCAACTAAATAACTACATTTGACTAGTCCGGGAAGTTTCAAGCCTGCGCTCTATTTACTAAGAAATATTATTGCTTAGATTACACAAGAAAATGAAAAATGTACAGAATTACCTCATGATGATAGTAGATACATGTATGCGGTTCGAACAATCAACAATTATGCTGAGAAATCGACCATTTTTTTCCAAATTTTCATAGAAAGCTATGATTTGCCGCAACTGGGATTTGAACCCGGATTGCCGGGTTACAAGTCTAGTGCGGTAACCACTTGGCCACGGTGGCAGCAGGTTACACGTTTTAACATATCACCAATGTCCGTGTATGGGGAACACTAACGTAGTTTGGGAATTCGTCGCATCACTGATCTTTTCTCAATGTTATCGCGTCTAAAGGCACACAACGTTGAGTAGAGTGCGTTTTAAGTGTTGGCAAGGCTGGGTATTACAGTATTACCAGATGTCCCAAGTTGCATTAAACTTATCTTTATTCTCTTTATGAAACCTATATTGATGAAGAAAATGTGTAATTTGGCAAGTTTTTGACGCAATATTTGTTTGGCATCGTCCTGTTAGAATTCTTCGCATGCAAGGGTAATATTGCTTTTGTGCACATGAAGCGAATTATCAACCAAGACTTCATCAAGAAAAAGGCAATTAACTATTTCATCTTTTATTCTCCAGCTCTGTATTAACTGTATACAGACAAGATGATCAATGTAACTGGTGAAAGCAATAGAAATAATTGAAGAATTAGACATACGAAATTTACAAGACGTAAAAGATAAGCTAATATCGGATGATATCTGAACTTGTCAGAAGCCGTTTATCGTAATACATGTACATAATTCACAAACTTAACTAAACATATCATGAGTCCGTCATCTTTGGCAATTTTTTTTCAGCATACAACTTAAAGGTATTATTTTATGAAACCAAAAAATACATTTCTAGTGTACTTTTCGCATATCTTGAGATAAAATGAACAATGTCTAGCATTTTCAGCCCGATAGAACATAACAAAAGTAATAACAAGGTAACTCATTGTCCTCACATCCAACCTTCCACGACATTTTATGGGTCATATCGAATAACAAATGTTCATTGTAAACGATTTTATCACTGAAATGATATCAACGCTTCATAAAACCAGGCTCTAATTTGTATTAAGTCAACTTCAGATGGGTTAAATTACGCTGAAGAGATAACAAAGTCATGCTCATTTCTTCATTAATCAATGCACATTATGCAGAAGGTCGTTAACATTGTATTCAAACTTTTCTCTCATCTGTGAATGTTATCAAAAACCTCTTTCAGTTCGTGTTAATTCATAGACAAAGTTTAGCTGAGTAAGCACTTTTTAAATGTGAAAGTCATGACATCTCTATGTTTCTAAAAAAGAAATGTTTTATTCAAACTACTGTCAGCTATAATCTCAGGTGGCTGACACTTAGTCAGAGGTTGTCAGCTATAATTCTGACGTTTCAAGGTACTGTATATACTGTATATGTGTGATATATGGGTGTTATTTTAAAGGAGTTTTTATTGGCAAGGTCATAAATTGGCGGACACGCTATCAAACCATCCACCAAAAATCCCTGCATTACAACCGGCAGGGTCATAAATTGGCGATACCAATATAGCCAAAATTAAATCCCCGCCAAAAATACCCGCTATACAGCATTTAGCCAAAAGCTTGCCAACTAGCAACCAAAAATTTCCTTGATTAAAATTACTACATTTATAGCAAAACCTTTGAAACGACAGTATGTACTATTACTTCATGATCGTTTCATATCCTGAGCTGTTTTTTGTTTACTTCTATTACAGTGCAACCTCTCTAGAGCGATCCTCTCTTGAGCAACAACCTCCTTTCAACAACAGTATGATATTTCCCCACTGTACGAAATCTCTAGAGCAACAACCTCTCAACAACAACATAATTTTGCTTCTCCCAAAAGATGTTGCATTGCAGAGTTTGATTTTGGTGTAATGGATTGTCGTACGCTAAATTGTCTAGTGTTACATTTTAATAAAAAATGACATATATTTATCGCGTACCTCTACGATGTCAGGAAGATAACTACAATAGCTATTTGCTATAGTCAACAACTTTTGTAATAATATAATAATTGTGTTTCAGATCAATACATAGCACATGAGGGTAATGGCCCATTAGCTAAAATGTACATTAAAAGAGATATGCATTTTAAAACAATAGGTAATAACAATAAAATAACGTCAATATAATATGATGATCCGATGATTTTAAAACAATTAAACACCAATTTGTGTAATGTTGAAAAAATAATGTTTACGTGCAGTAAAACCTAAAATAGCGACCACCTCAAGAATATGACCACCTTGTTATAAAGACCACTTGTTTTTGGACCGGCTTTCAATACCTCCTTTACAAATTCAACTTTATAATGAGACCACCTCATTATTACGACTGATTTTCGGGTTCCGAATGTGGTTTCATTATCGAGGTTTTAATGTTACAGTATTTATATTCTGTTAATAAACCATGCAATCTAACTGAAATATAATGCTGACAGTACGCTTTTACCACGATAAACATTCGTCTGAAGAATAAATTTTACAAATGACAAGTTGAACATAGCAATATTAACGCGGCTATCGAAGACGTATTGCGTAATATAAAATAGCCAGCCGGAACGATGAGCCGAATAAAACACTGTATGAACTAACTGTACTAAACAATGTCAGACAATAATGCTAATTGATAACTTGCGGAATGTGATATATTCCAGTGACAAGAATCCTTAAACAAAAAAATCGTTAGTTCAGAAAGGTGACAGATACTATTCCGTTGGAATATTGCATATCATTTGAAACCGTACGTTTTTTTTTCAGGATATATTCTCATCTTGTTAGTCAGAAGTAAGGTGATACATATTATAAAAAAAAACCAATTTACTTGACGCACGCAAATATATGCACAGATCAGCAGGTTTCAAAATTCGATACTTAATGTCATGGACATGCTTTTCATGAAATGTCTATAAACGGGATAACACGCGACGATGGTAAAATGCAAAGTATATTTGATACATGCTATGTTTATACATTCATGACATTAAATTAATACTTTAGTGCGAACTATCTTTTGGTGATAGTGCATTACGTAATTGGTATTATATAACGTTTGTTTCTGAGCGATCAACAAGTGCTTTTACACTACAGTCAACCCTGTGACCAAGAACCATCCTTGGGAAAGACAAAATGTGGCCTTTATTGACAGATGACCTTTATTCGGATGTCAATTTGTTTTAAATAATCAGTGAAGGTTGTTCAAAGAACGACATTTATTCACAGGTTGGTCTTTATTCAGAGGTGGCAACAAACACAGGTTAGACTGTATTAGGTGTACAAAACAAACTACACAACACAAACAATAGCTTACCAACACAAAAAATGTCCGCGACACTAAAGACTTGAGTGTGTTACAGTAAATTTTGTTTCTTGGAAATTCTGTAAGCGTGCAATCAACGACACCTGACTGTTTATTTCCATAAGTGACCACAGAACAAGATAATTGAACTTCGATTGAATATATTGACATTGATATACGTTTTTTTGAAGATCAGACACGGTATCTCCTGTCCTCTGTCAATTAGAAAAGGCGAATGATCGGTGAAGAGGTTTTGTTTGGAGACAAAACAATTCTCTTTGTAACTGATTGGTGTTCTATTATTTAATGTCCGTAAATATCGGATTGACATAAAACCTTTACAACAAAGCCTTATATCCGATTACTCATGTAGACAAAGTCACTTATCTAAGAATAAGTCATTCCAGAGATCATCTGAATGGAGTGGTATGGTAATTAAGCTGCCTGTAGTGATCAGTTTATTTGAAACGGCTCGTAAGTGATCTAGACACAACCTTACTTTAATTGATTACCCGAAAACAACCATGGTGTCTGCGACTGATTTTAGACGCGGGAGGTCCTGTTTGGGAATTTCATATTTCACACATTGTTCCAAGCTGCTTGAGGTCCTGTTTGGGAATATGATATTTTACACATTGTTCCAAGTTTGAGAACGTCTCGTTCTTTTAGTCCGTCCTTGGCTGACCTCATTAGTATGGTTTATGATAGTTTTTTTGGATTTCATCAATATGGTGTCCTGGTGTTAGGCAAAATAAATATGTTAAAAAAGAAATGAAACTGATTGCAAAGTCATGATACTTAGAGTAGTGTGAATCAATTGCCTTTGAAGTATATTTTTATCTTAGTGATAAATTACCATCACCATGTTTTCGTATTTTAGCACGTGTAAATGACCATATACACTGTTCTTAGATATTCCAAGCTAAAATATTCAAAATAATTACTTCCTAGGGACATAAAATAACTTCACTTAATCAGCAATTATGTGACAATACTGAATAGAACACTGTTAATCCTTCGCCTCATAAGCATATTTTGGACTCTTCAAAATTCAAAGCAAATATACAAAACAGCAATTTATTTAAGGAAATTAGGTTATTTCTCTCTGACAAAGTAGAAAACAGTGTGGCAAAAGAAGCCATTACTCATTACAAGCAATGACTTCTTTTGCCACAATTTTTTCAAAAGTCGTCTGCTTCAGATGCTAGGAAAGCGGCATTATGAGACAAAGGGTTAATTTTCGTACGTTGACTTGCAAAAATGACTCAGCGAATCTCTCAAATGATAATTCTTGTTCCGGTTGTAATTATACTATTCAGTTATTAAATTATATGTAATACCACTGAAATAGTGGTGATTTAAATTATGTATGCACCGCATAGTTACACGCCAAGATTGTTATATACGCGCTCGGGGAAAGAACAAATTTCTTAGATAATTTCAAACCCATCTGATAAATATTTCATCAGCTGATACAACAAAACAGTATGTTTTAGAAATTGCATTGGCATAGTGCTGGCACGTTTGTGTTCCAGAAATACAACGCGAATTGTTCAGTGACGGATGTGAGAATTGTGCCAATTCTAAGTTTCCTTAAACATGTCCGAGGGTCGTTCATGATGTTCGGCTCTTCGCTATATTGATGGTAGTGTGAAATGAACACTGAATGAATTATTTCTTACCATTCAAAATAAGTTTAGTAATATAACAGGATAGCAACAAAGTACAGTGCTCCCTCCGAGAAGCAACACTTGCTGAAGTCGCAAAAAAGTGTTGTTCTTTGGATTGAGTTGTTGTTCGGAGGGAATTGATACATTCGCGACAGGTGATTTTTATTATGTGTATGTATGCCATTTACTGTCGTTTCTTGTAGGTAATCGGTCTTCGGAGGTGACGTTACGGGAGGGAGCACTGTACTCGTGGTACCAAAAGTTATAGACCGAGCTTTGGAAACATTCCGAACACCCTTCACATCACAGCAGACATTTCAAAAA
Organism: Lutraria rhynchaena; assembly: GCA_008271625.1. Classification (NCBI taxonomy): domain Eukaryota; kingdom Metazoa; phylum Mollusca; class Bivalvia; order Venerida; family Mactridae; genus Lutraria; species Lutraria rhynchaena. The sequence continues at coordinate 781,419 of VIBL01000137.1, read as the reverse complement.
GAACAGTGACATATATTGCGTCTGACAAGAGCAAATCACTAATGCTTAGTATCTTTACGTTACACGATATTTCGTTGTCTGACTAAATATATGGGATAAAAATCTTGGTATGATCTCACATCTACATAGCCTCGAATACGTAGAAATTCAGAATCTTAAACAAGCGACAAGTTAATTTGTGTAATTATCTCCGACTCTTGCTGATAGAGGCTTGATAATCGGCATTTATCGCCTTTTTCACTGGGTTTAATTTTTCAGTTATATGCGGCGACCGGTTCACCTAACCAGTTTTCATGGACTGTACAAACCAGTACTAACTTACTCTTCCATCAGGAGCCGGCAACGTCTTCACATATGGAGGAAAATCGACAATTTTGTCAATTTTCCACACAATGGAACACGGATCGCCGGGTTACAGGTTCGGGGCACTAACCACTAAACCACGGTCGCGGCTGCATTTGTCGGTTCTTGTGGAGTTTCTTTCATTTTACTATCAAAACGAGGTGCACCTAATCTGTAAAAGTTTAATAGTAATAGTTTTTAACAAATTTATAGACGGCGAAAGGGTCCATCTGTGAAACCGAACCTTAATGCACTGGATAACAAATCCGTATCACAAAATTATTACCTGCCCCAACCTAATAAATACTCTTATTCGTATATCGTGGATAAACTCGGTCGATTAAAATGAAAGTTATTAGGATTGGTAACATAATATAAAAGGATTTTCTTGCCCCTCCCCCCAAAGAAAAATGTTTAAAATATTATCAGAACATTTTTACAGTACTTGGCGGCACTAATATGTTGATAATCAACACCTTTGCTCATAAGTGACAATTTGTACCTTTCTATTGACATTGAGTCTTACTATTTCCTGTATATATTGACGTAATTCCATCCTTTTGGTGCCAATTAAACACCACACCGCCCACAATATTACATTATGTAATATACGCGACCATTAAAAATTCATTATTTTACAATGAAGAGCCTCTGCGAAATGTAATTTTCCTTGGCGTTGTCCTGTCACGTGACTGAAAGGTGTAAACCACGTGGTCGTTAATAGTGAAGCTTTTATGTGTCCTACTGCTTATAAATACTGTCACCGTATGAATTCCGTTCTTACAAAGATGTTATTACAAAAAAGTTAAGCTAAATGATGTATTATTGCCGAGATAAAAGTAAAATGCAGTGTACTTAGTACTGTTTAGCACTGGAAGTAAAAGTGCTGATTTTAAGCATTCTATAAATAGGAGACATGTATGAAATACAGTCAAACCTGTTTGCGGTACCTCCGAATTAAGACCACCCGGTGAATAAAGGCCATTCTTTGAAAAACTGCCATCGATTATTTAGAAAAAACTGACCTCCGAATAAAGGCCACCTGTCAATAAAGGCCACATTTTGTCATTCCCAAGGATGGCCTTTGTTCACAGGTTTGATTGTATACAATATTAAAATGTATTGTCTTATAATTACTGGCGGGAAAATCCATTTGGGTCAAGTTGAAGACGTATTTCAAAAGACAATTGGAAATGGTATGTCCATTGTTAACATATTGACAGCAATAGATATTATCAATTAAAAAAGTCTGGTAACTGAAATTTAGTAATGATTTCTGTAGATGAAACTACACCATTTCTTCCCCTCAACGTGTCAATATCGCTTATCAGCTCCCTTAGAGCTTATTTCCACTAGCGAACGTAAAATGTCATATATTGATAAAGCCATGAGAACTTCTGAACAGGTCCAATATTTTATTACGAGAGATAAAAAAATACGCAACACAATAAATGACAACAATATCTATTAAATCAGACAACTGGTTTTATTTTGTAGACATAACCGTAAAACATCAATAATTGCTTATAGAAACATTACTTCAAAAACGATAAAACGTCACCCTAATTGACAACCATGAAAATAAAAAGCTTGATAATTTATCTGAGTCAGTTATGTTTTTTCTGATTTCTCTATCACTTTGTAATTCTGGTACTATACATGTAATGGTACTTGGTGTTTATATCCAATCAAATATTCACTTTATTGATAGTGTCAATAATTAATTAAGCATTTACAAGATCAGTCTAGCAAGGTAACCTACTTAGGGTGTTATTCATCGTAGAAAAAAGCCAACATCTGAATAAAACAGGACCTCCGGACTTGGATACATTAGTCACAAAGATGGAAATATTGTGTAAATGATGCGACCAATTAAGAGGTAGAACGAATAAATATGATGAATATAGATTAGGAAAAAGTTTTTGAGAAAAAAAACAAGACATCCCACCTTCCCAAAAGTACTACATCCAGAGTTCACAAAGTACTACCCTACTCCCAAATGCTCCAACACAAATTCACCGAACACATAGAACCATACTTTTGATTAAATCCTTTTCTTCGTATGAACACATTTAAACATGGCTGCGTTACAGAGACTTTGTAAAGTACCTGGGTTAAAATTAACACCATAGATGCTAATTTCTATTATAATAAGTTGATAGACTGTCATTAATACTATACAGTCGTCCCAATTCCACGTAGAAGCATATTGAACTCGCATAAGAAAGTATTGTATCAATTTACGATTATAAGGATAATTTCTTCCGTACAATGAAAACTTAAGACTAGATAATTTCAAGATAAGCATGAATTAAAAATTGAACAATGATACAATAGCAAGACAGTATAAAAATGCAACTTGCATTTGCTCTAAGTACGATGTTGTGTACGTAAAGCGTTCCACAGTTATGAGGCCTAACTTACATAAATAATTATCAATGTCACTCTGATTGATTAAAAGTTAATGATTTTATTTTTTGAAATCAGAAAAATGCGTCAATAATTCTGCTCAAACTCAAACCGATTAGTTCATCCACTGTTTTATCATTTGTCACATTTTCTTGAAGGAACCGGCCAATGACGTTTTATGCATAATCGTTTCAGGAGACAAATTAAGAAAAATACATTAGACACGGGCTATGTGTATACTTAGTTTGTTAATATCGTGATAATTGCGAATTTGTCTCTTCTCTAATGTCTATTTGCGACCATGTGGTAGATAGAAATCATTCACTATCAGGGAATTATTCAATTTTACGAGGAAGGACATGAAATCCGGCGCTAGAATCCGGCGATTTCTATTCCTGGCTGATTTGAATTTCTAATCTAACGATCTTAGATACTTTCAGAACGAGATGAGAGATAGATTTAGAATCTGTTAATGCCTCTCTAGATATATCAACTTGGAATCAGGCCGGTGATAGAGATATAAGGTGTGATATTTGTTAGTAGTATGTAAATTTTTACGTTCACTTGCGGTCACGTGTTCTGTCACATTCAAAGCTAACTTTACGTTCGTCGAGTAAAATACAGCGCAATCCTCTCAACCGCCAGGAAATCGAGCCGGTTTTGAAGGGATGTCAGTTTAGAGGGAATTTCAATTGTATAGTAATGTCAGAAGTCGGGACTAGAACATTTGGTCGATTTAGAGGGTAAACCAGTTTACAGAGGAACCGGTTTAGAGGGTTTCCACTGTACTCTTCATTCCATCAGAGCTAAACTATCTCCATTAATTGGATCACGCTTATCTTAAGGATAAGAGTTAAATGAACGAGACGCAGAGTAGTTGAGGAGATGTAAATGATATGCAAAAATCTAGCACGGCATCCTTAATGAATTGGATAATTAAATATTTATTATCGCGACAGACACATGATGTTGCCTATTTCAATAATTACTGGACTTTTTCCATTTTGACAGTAGTCACTTGTTTTAGATTCAGTTATAGACAGCTCTCTAAAAGTTTCAATATAATTGCATACTCGTGTATGTTTGACGATATTCAATATAACTGCTTGATCGTTTTCAATGTTTATACAGTCGGCATCACTATTCTCGAGTCTTCACTATTCCCGTGACATCACTGTTCTCGTGACATCACTATTCTCGTGACATCACTATTCTCGTGACATCACTATTCTCGTGACATCACTATTCTCGTGACATCACTATTCTCGTGACATCACTGTTCTCGTGACATCACTATTCCCGAGTCATCACTATTCTCGTGACATCACTATTCTCGAGTCTTCACTATTCTCGTGACATCACTATTCTCGTGACATCACTATTCTCGTGACATCACTATTTTCGAGTCATCACTATTCTCGTGACATCACTATTCTCGTGACATCACTATTTTCGTGACATCACTATTCTCGTGACATCACTATTCTCGTGACATCACTATTCTCGTGACATCCCTATTCTCGAGTCATCACTATTCAAGTGACATCACTATTCTCGAGTCATCACTATTCTCGTGACATCACTATTCTCGCGGTATTCATATTATACTACTTCAGCTAAAACTGTTTTATCTGTCGATAAGATTATTCCTTTTCTTTCCTAGAAACAGAGAGATTATATGTCGAAAATGGAGCATTTTCTTGCAGGTATACAATTGTAACAAAATCATTTTACACTGAAATGTGTCCCCCCCCAAAAAGAAAGTGTCCTGTTTTGAATAACAAAGTTTAAAAGCGCGCCTGATGGATGGTTTTAGCGTCCCTCATAAATGGTTGCATGCTTCTAACTTTTCCCGAATGTATTTGTTTTTCGTTCCGTACAGAAAATTCTAGATTTTAGGCACTTTTAACGAATTTAGAGTGCTTTAACCGCTGTACTGCGTGAATAGTAATGTGGCGTCATATTTTAACATGGCTACCCTCTGTTGATATTTTTTACTCTTTGACAATTACTATCAAATACTTTCATATATGTTTTATAAGCAATTCATAAAGAACAATTTAAATAAAACACAGAACTGAATATTTTAGTTGGTGGGTTCATAGTTGTTTTAAAACTTTGATCGAAACAACAAGTATCGCGAGAATACAGATACATGTATATTAACCATTTGCCGCATTAGCATACTTTGAATTCTTCAAAATTCAAAGCTAATATACAAAACATCAATTTATATAAGAAAATCGGGTTATTTATCTGTGACTGTGTGCAAAGCATTGTGGCAAAAGAAGCCATTACTCATTACAAGCAATGGCTTCTTTGGCCACAATATTTTCAAAAGTCGTCTGCTTAAGATGCGGGAAAATGCGGAACTATGAGACAAAGGTTTTACCGCGTTGTGAGAATGTGCTGCTATTCACTATAGTTCTCTTAGACAAGACATGAAAAGACAACCTGAACACAACCTGGTGAAAGCAGTATTCAGGTATTTATGTCAAGCTTTCTTCTGATTACATCAAGTATCAGAATGTATGGAATGACTGATACATTACTGATAATGAATAATGTTCGGGATTTCGAGTAGGCTTCGTTCTATCGCTTCTACAGAAGAATGTGAATGTGTTGTCTTTTTTTCTAAGTTTCCTGGTTACTTCTATAGGTACAGAGCAACCTCACCCGAGCGGCCCTCTCTTGAGCAACAACTTCCCTTCAACAACACCATGGTTTTTCCCACTTTACGATTTACATATTAATATTACCTCTCTAGAGCAATAACCTCTCAACAACAACATGAGTTTGCTTGTTCCAAAGGGTGTTGCCTTGGAGGGGTTGCACTGTACAATGTATAATTACAAGAAGTTTTCATGTGATGTTTGTCTTAATACTGTGGAACCCTTCTAAACCGGCCGATCCAGGGATCAGGTCATTTTGCTTCTCCCAAGGGTGTTGCTTCGGAGAGGTTGCACTGTACCTAAAATTTCCGTAGGATGATTAAGTCTGGTTCAGTACAGTTACACAACTAATGGAATGCTTCATTACTAGAATGATTGATACATTATAATACACATAGGCTGCGTACGGAACGAAAACTTACGTATACAATCTCCCATTACTCAAACATAATTATATTACTGTCAGAAAGTACTGATCACAGAATTCGTATACCACAATTTAACGTTCTTACGTCGAGTCAGTATTGATAAATGACTTCTCGTATTTTCTGAGATTTCTTGGTAATAATGTAAGCGGTCGATGTAATTACAGCTGTAAGCACCGGTTTATTTACCTGGAAAGAGGCCCTGGTTTATATTCTTTTGATTGAAAGATGATTAACCTTTTCTTAAAACTAAATTCCCTTTGAAGTACGTTATTACGATTTAAAGTATAGAATTAGGATGGATTGTATTTTTGGCGAGTGTTGAAGCAAACAGTTAATTAAACACGATGTTGACGAATCTAATTCTTCTAAACGATACAGTGGAACCTCACTCAGCAGCCACCTCGCTATTACGACTATTTTTTTGGACTTAATATCAAGTTTTACTGCGTTCGAAATCAAATGACGGTCAGGGGAGACAACTAGGGCTGATGATCTTGTTAATTTGGAGAAAAAACTTTTAAGCTCTAAGGAAACGTTTTTTTTTTCTCAGATGGAAGAATAAGAGGGAAGGACTGTTGTTTTTTCACAACCACTCGAGAACACTAGAACTAGTTTTTATGCACGTCTTGCAGAATGGATTTAAATACATAATGTGATCAAGCCTAAAAATAGGTTTGTTTCATGTAACTCGACCGACCGTCTTTTTTTACTGCCGACCGCATTTTCTTTTCAACCAAATATTTAGTTGTGTGTAACCTGTGGACGACAACACTAATTTAGTCATGTTCGATCTAGTTGCTTAGCAGACAACAGGTGCTTTTTCCGATCATGGTAAAAAGTCCGCTTGCGGTGACTTTAAAATATGCTAAGAATTTGTCAAAAAAGAGCTGGTTCTCATTTTGGACTGGTGTTATCAGCTAAATTAAGGTTATTTATACCGAGTACTATTAAGATGTCTCGTCAGAGGTTGCACTGTATTTATAAAAGGAAAAATTCCAAAGAAAATCGATTTTTCTCACTAACATATCTAGCACAAAATTGTGTTAATAATATAACAGTGTTGATTACTTACTTTCATAAAACATACGTTTCCAAAATATTTTATTCTCTTGCCAGGAAAAAACATTATGAATGCTATGAAAACATCACTGTTATTACATTTTTATTCCTAACTTGCATGCATCTAGGTTGTTCATCTTGGCCTTCGTTTGATCGTCGTATTATGCCGCTTTCTCTTCGTATTTTTTGGAGACTTAATACCTCCTTTTTAGATTAAGGACGATCGGTTCAGGATTTGGTACAACATATAATAAAGAAATGCTTATATTTTACGTCTGATAAAAAACGTCTTTTACCACATTGGTAAAGTTGCAAAAACTCTTGGCATGTCAAACAAGAGAAAAAAGCAAAATAAACGATAAGGATTGAACAAGATAAGTATTTAAAACACGTGGAGGGGCGCCAAGTTATAGTTCTTTCACCGCTCTAAAATTCTACAATTGGCATAGGCGTGACAGGAACGAAGTAAAACTTTCACCCGCATGTCAAAATGTAGATATTTGGCTATTTGTAACCTCGTTCAGACTACATAAACTCAAGCCTAGTTTTTTCTTGTCTGGTAATATTATATTTAAAAAAAAATAGTTCAAGCTGCGAAGATCAAGTTTTTCATAATCATGATTTATACTCTAGTTAAAAAATACCAAAGGAATTTATGAATTAAGAATTAATGCAAAATGGAATTTCATCTCCGCGTAATGTAGGCGATGTAGAATGTGTATGTATACAGTGTAACCTCTCCAGTGCGGCCCTCTCTTCAGCAACAGCCGCTTTCTACAACAGCATGATTTTTCCCATCGTACTATTTAACTATTAATTTAATCTCCCAAGAGCAACAACCTCCCAATGACCACATAATTTTGCTTCTTCCAAAGGGTGATGTTTTGGAGAGGTTGCACTGTATAATGTATAAGTTATAAGAAGTTCTCGTGTGATGTTTGACTTAATATTGTATTAATAGTTAACTGACATTTTGTGCCGAAATCAACAAGTAAAAATATATGAAGACATAAATAGAATTTATCAAAAACATACCAATTAACTTTAAATTAATAATTATAAGACGTAATATATGAACTATATATAATGATTAAAGTGACTATCTAGTATATTAATATGAAGATAATGCGTATAGTAAAAAAGATTCATTAACAGTTTCCAAAAGGAGCCGGCAACTTCTCCACATATCGAGGAAAATCGATATTTTTGTCAAATTTTCGTAGAAGGGTATGACCTGCCGCGACCAGGATGGCCGGGTTACTAACTATAATGAAACTATCATTTTGTAGTACTGTAGTAGAATATGATGTCGACAGTTTACTTGCTGAGAATTTGCTGGCTTGACGGTTTGTTCGAATTCAGGCTTAATTAAACTAATTAATAATGAATGTGTCTGCGGCAACACGCCATTTGCTTGTGCGAGACATAGATGAACAATATACCCCAGTGAATATTTTACAAGCAGACATTTGGCGTGGTACGCACACACATTCGAGGTATTGCCAATATTTTGTAGTTTTCAAAATTTAGTTCAAATTAGTGTTGGATGGTTTTGGCAAGAAAATTCATTATCACATTGAGATATTTCATGATGTATTGTCATTACTAATCTCCAACGACAAAGTGTTGGGTCATAAATATGTCTAATCCTGTAAAATACAACAGCTATTGAATAATTTTATGGAATGCCTGAAATCGCCTTGGGTTGAATTCCTAATAGCACTTCACTTTTACTGCACATTGTAGATCTAATCATTACAAGCAGTTTGTATTGCGCGTCTTTCATTCAAGTTAAGTTGTTATTCTATGCTTCGTCTTAGCACAAATTGTTACTTTATATCCTCGACCTTTTCAGTGCCCATAAGACTGGTATTCCCGCCTGCAAAAAACCCTACATATTTGTCTACATGACGAGTATACCCGCCTGCAAAAAAAACCCTACAGATTTGTCTACATGACGGGTATACCCGTACGGGAAATTCGTTATAGCCGTCAGCATTTCTTAAAAAAGTCCCATGCAATACAGAATCCAGTGTAGGCTTTATGTGTCTGGCACCAAAAGGGTCTAGATTGATTATATAGATTAAAGGTAAAGAATCTTTGTCGTCCCGTGTGCCGTACCAGTACGGTTTGACAGTGTACCATTGTCTGTTGTTCTCCCTATTACTGGTAGTGCGGAAAAAAATTATGAATAGAAGCCGGAAAAGAAGTAGAAGAGACACAACTAACACGTGCATTAATTAATCTACACATAACAATACAATCAATTTTCTTAAAAGTATTATTTTCTTGCCAAAAATGCACTGATTGTTTACCATCGTCTCTGATAATTTCTCTCTTTTATTATTAAGATACAATGATGGACATTTCGTGATACTGGCGATCACGTTTGTAACGAGATTTCTTTTAACAACTCGAGACGTATACGGCAAACATCTGACAGATCAGACATACAACAGGAAACGTACACTTTGGTGAGGTTTGTAACGCGGTAGGTCGGGGTGAATGTGACACCTTTCAGTTTACAGCAAAACTTGTGTTTGCAGCTACCTACGAGTAAAGACCACCCCGTGAATAAAGGTCATTCTTTGAAAAACCGTCACTGATTATTTAAAACATACTGACTTCTGAATAAATGTCATCTGTCAATAAGGGCCACATTTTGTCTTTCCTAAGTATTGCCTTTGTTCACAGGTTTGACTGTACTTACAAATACCTCCCATTGTCAATTCACAGGTGATTTTTTATTTTATAAAACTGAAATTATCCAATTGTTCAAATCGGTGAAACTCTACGCCACAAACAATAATATCAAATTGTGAATTTTCGGTAAATGAAGTTTATTTTATCACAAACAATAACAACCAGGTGTATCAAAATTTATTCTTATTTTATCAATTTTCAGTCTAAAATAGTTCAAATTGTGCAACCAAAATATGTTTTGTTATTTGCGCACGTACGGTTGATTATTGTTCTCACAACGCAGCACAGATGTTCGGAATGTCAGTCTATTTTGATATGTCCCTGCTATTCTGACACGAGAAATAAGATATTTGAATCATTACTTTTATCAAAAACCTGGTATATACAAATTTCAATGAATTGCTTAAAACTGATAAAAGGGATGCTTTATTTAATTCATTCTTATATATCAAAAGTGCATTAAAACATAAAACTTTTCCCACTGGAGTTTAACTTCGCACCAAAAGCCAAGGACATTTGGCGATTTTCCAGCTTTAACAATGGAGGAAGACTTCAGGCTTACACCTGGGTAGAACCATTGACCTTCCGTAAGCTGTGTAGAAAGCTTCCTTACGTGTGAAATATGGTGTTCCCGGGTAGAATCTAAAATCACAGCGTTTAGGGGCTAGAGATTACAGCAGAGACCACGACCACTCGGCCATGCATAGAACTAGTTTAGACATAACTGAATAAATATACAACAAATATGTTTATCACTGCATTGTCAACAGTATCCGCTTTTTTCACTGGGTTTGACGCCGTTTTCTAACAATTTTCAGTTATATACAGCTTCCGGATCACCTAACCAGTATTGACTTATCCTTCCACAAGCGCCGACAACTTCTTCACACGTAGAAGAAAATCTACATTTTTGTAAAATTTTCATGAGAGGGTATGACCTGCCGCGATCGGGATTTGAATCCGGATCGCCGGGTTACAAGTCCAGCACACTAACCACTGGACCACAGTCGCAGCCCTGTACGTGTTAACGCTGACGATTAATATTGAATAATGTTTTATTGTATTATGCTTGTTTGATGTCAATGTATTTTGTGCAAGTCAAAACAAACAAAATGCTATGTTCTGTTCTGATCTGAAAGTTTGTGGAGTTCAGGTAAGACAAAACAACAATAATCCATGTTTTAGTTCTAAACAATTAACGGCATGAGTGCAAGAAGTGAATATCTGCTTCAATGTCAAACTCAAGATAAGCCCTTGTTGTACTCACCCCTTTAATTACAATTCCTCTGATTATTAGAGATATCATAATTTTATTGCATCATTAAGATGAAAGTCTTTTAATACTTAACAAAATTATTCCAATTTCTGAAACTAATAAAGAACATCCTAGCGATATTACCTTGGCAGATAAACGCTGCTTTATTGAGCTACTTTTGTATTTAATGCCAGAATTAAATAAATATTAAGTATAAGAAAGTTTGTTTGAAATAAAACTCCGCTCATTGGAATGATACACAAAAACCCCCAAGAAATTAGTTTCTCATTTATACAAAAAAGCGTTTGTTTCCATCGCGGAAACAGGGTTCAATTCATCAAACAAACGTCAGACGTTTTATTTTCATGAATGAATAAGAATAACTAAAATGTGTATTCGAGTGTCTAATTCGCTTGTTTTTCCTACATGATTTTATGCCTTTTTTCTTGTTATTTGGCCGAGAAACAAAATATCTTGCCTTCATAACGTTTCGCTCAAGACGGACCCTTACCAGTCTATCGCTTCAAAACAGGAGATACAATATGATTTTATTATACAGTGCAATCTCTCAAAAGCAACACCCTTTAGGAGAAGCAATATTAAAGGTTAAACTATAAGTTAAATTGTACAGTATGAACAATCATGCTGTTGTTGAAGGGAGAATTATTCTCAAGAGAGGGCCGCTCTGGAGAGAGTGCACTGTACAAGAAATGAATACATACTGCTAGTGGCAGCATATTGACCTGACTAATAGTACATGATATATATCCACGGTAAGTATACCCAATACAGAATGGTTCACATTCTGATATATTCTCAAGTGGTCTGTTATAGTTATCATATATCTACATAATGTATTGACGAGACGGTCGTGCAGACGATTTATTTAAGCTTTACTTTCATCCAGAGGTTTCACTAGTCAGACCGAATTAAGGATACAGTTTGTTTGTTTTTATGTGACATTGTCACAGAGTTTAACGCCGTTTTTCAACTATTTTTCAGTTATATACAGCGGCCTGTTCACCTAACCAGTTTCCCTGGACTGTAATACCCAAATCAGTACAAACTTTCTAAGGGTGGCAGATAGTTTTCAGAACGAGGCTCTCTCTCTCTCTCTCTCTCTGTGATTCCCTTTTCGTTGTTTGAATGACATTATATTAACTTAAACATTTATCTTAAATGCAAGAAAATGATAAATAATAGACACGCCAGCATTATACAGACACGTTCACATCCCCACATGTTGAATGAATTGAAAACAATAAAAATAATTCTATATTTCCGTAATGTTAAATATATCATTTAAACTTCATGCATGAAAAGTTATCAATCTGATAAATAAAATGGAATTTGCAGCATTTTGGATTTTGTTCAAGACATCTGAGAAATTACCACTTACGTAAAAAACACAAGATATATCTTTAAAATCACGTATAAATGATGATGGATAAAATACATTATTCATTAAATGATCATTTATTTAGTTTCAGAGAATTTTTTTGAAAGCCGATAAAATACCCGTCCCCTATAACAGCGAGATAAGACCGCATATTATGTTGATTACATCCTCGATATAGACATCCGTAACAAACCACGTGACCAGGGTATCGCTCCAAACTTGATTTCAAGTAAACTTATATTTATCTTAAATCTCTGAAATATTATTTTATTCTTATCAATCAATAATTAAACCTTTGCCTCATAAGCATATTTTGGAGTTTTCCAAATTCAAAGCAAATATAAAGAAACATCAATTTATTTTAGAAAATAGGATTATTTCTCTCCGACAGAGTGTAAAACATTGTGGCAAAAGAAGCCATTACTAATTACAAGCAATAGCTTCTTTTGCCACAATGTTTGCAAAAGTCGTCTATAATAGATGCGGGGAAATGTGGTATTATGAGACAAAGGATTAAATAAACATCAATGAGTTTAAATTACTTAAAAAAACAATTCAGATACGGACTTTTGCAAGTAGCAAATGACTATTCAAAAATTTAAACTTTACGAATCAATGCTAAACATAGCTGAGATAAATATATATTTGAGAGATTTACATGTCAGCTGAAAAATAGCAGATGTGAAAATAAATTCAATATTACAAGAGCTATATATATATCTAGAACATATTTACGTTAGCTATGCAATGAAAACAAAGTGTACTTAAAGCAACATTTAGTTTGCATTTATATAAAATTAAAGCGTTAATTTCATTGCTGAATTAACTGCTTTTGATTATAGAAGAATTTATTATATGACTTTCAATGAATTCTTGAATAGTTAACACTTATATATTAATGTATAGGTATTCAATATGAACATTCCTTCAAAGCCGGCTCCGCGGGTAACTTCATACGAATGCGTGTAGGCATTTTGGGAGCTATATACAGAACTGTTAGACACCATAAGAGAAGTATTCAAATGATTAGACCTCAGACATATTATCGCTTATACTATCAAACATATTATTCTCTTTTAGAAGTTTGGAAACTCCTTTCAGTTGATAGGAATTTTGATTAAAAAAATAAGTTTGAATAACTTGTATGCGGTTGTTATTCATGAGGGCAGGGTGCTTCCGTGGGTATGGTCTATTCCTAGTAATCACCGGCCGTTCAGTGTTCGAATCCCACCCGGGGCGGATTTCATATGTTAGTTTCTTTGTGCAAATCAGAAGAAGCTGCTTAACGTGACAAAACATTGTCACAATAGTTAAAATAATATCATATTTTTATATTTAAATATCAAATAAATTCACTGACCCTTAATTTTTTATTGTTTGTTTTTGCTATTTTTAATCTTGAGATTATTTCACGTCAGTCCGGAGTTATGTCCCTTTCCAATGCATCTTTGTTTATTGTCAGTGAATGAACTTTTTACAAACGAAAGTTCGCTTTTTATTTTTTGATGGTGACATATTATGTGGCATACACTTAGTGAGTTAGTTTTCGCGAAAGTTTTCATGAAGAAATGTTTTATTTTCATGTAACTATTTTATCGTCCACTTAATAAGTACGTTTACAATCTGGTGAAGAAATTTTATCATGAAAAGTAATTGACTTTTCGTGAAAATGTCTTTGTTTTTCATGATTTTCGCGAAAATATTCTGATTATCTTATGTAGAAATATGCCATCAAAAGTTCCATTTTTCTGATTGTTCGTCTTATTAATGCAACGTGTTTTATTGCAGCGCTAAAAATGCAAAGAATTTAATTACAACCAATATATGGAGAATAATGGAATCCACTCACTCAAGCTAACATATCGCTAGGTGGCGTAACTTACTATACTGTAGTATCAATCAGCCATTTATTGTTATTTAATAATCTTGTTACGCTGCCAATTTCCGCATGGCTTTAGTTCCGCAGTACCTTAACAACCGGAAGGCATAGTTAAGCAATACAGGTATGATAAATAGAAATAACATCATAAATATATTTCCCCATTTTTTTTATAATTATACTAAATTTTGATTTTTAGGCGGAGTAGGAAATTATAACCAACCACAAAAGATTTCCTTGAATTGATACGTGATTAATGAATCCAGAAATTAAACCCGAATCTATCAATCAAGATTACACATGTCTCGTTTGAATCGAAAACATAACTATATCTCTAAAATGAAATGAGAAATAATTAAAAATACATACCCCATTAGCGAAAAAGTAAAAATGAATTGGCAACCGTCACAGTGCATATAATGACAGGTATAAAATCATTACTGATAATTTTGTATGATTAATTTTGCACCGGTAACGAGGATTCAAAATGGCATCTATATTTTTAAGCATTCCATCTCGGAAAGTACTTACTGAGATAATGGCCGCCATTGCAGCAGATGAAGGTAAAATCTATAATTACAAACGTAATTATTCATGGAGAGTTATTAAAGTTATGCTTTAAGTCACCAATGAGGTAACTAATTCACGAGGCCTAAAATCAACATCAACTAATAAATTCATAGTTATTTTTCACCAAGAGTTTGTTCTGGCAAGGACGCAAACAATATATTAACTATTGGCTGAAGTTAATTTCGGATTTCATTAATTTCGTCAATTTTATAAGTTGCTCGATAATTTTGCTTGATAATCCACGCAACATTTCCACTAGAAAGACATAATCAGACGTTACCTATGAACAATATTACAGTGCAACCTCTCCAAACAAAATTATGTTGTTGTTGAGAGTTTGTTGCTCTAGAGAGCATTAGATAGATAAGTTAGATTAATAGTTAAATCGTACAGTGGGAAATTATCATGCTGTTGTTGAAGGGAGGTTGTTGCGCTGTACTGTCATTAATTGTAACCAAGTGTTAATTCGTGACTTATTGATTTTAACCATTCAGTAAGACCACGTGACCTTTATTTATAGACTTTAGATGAGGATTCTTAAATATTAATGAGACAAAGTCTCTGATCTAATTACAGTGGTCTGGTTGGAGCCGTCACATTGGGATATACACAGAGAATGCGGCATCTTATTCAGATCTCGGTTTATCGATTGCAACATCAACTTCTTCAGCTGTATCAACATCCATATGCAAAGAAATCGCGTTCTGAAGCTGGTTCCACTAAAAGGAAATCTGTTATCGAATTATATTTAGCATGCTTTCCTTAAAACGTAGACCGACAAACGTAATAAAATTACCCTGTTATCGTCCATACATCTTATATGTTACAGAGCTCTAATAAATTTCTTTCAGTGTTTTTAACGCCGTTTTTGCATCAATTTTATAAACGGCGCTCGGTTCACCTAACCAGTTTTCCTAGACTGTATACTAACCAGTACTAACGTACCTTTCAAAAGGGAGCCGGCAACTTCTCCGTATAATTATGGAGGAAAATGGACATTTTTGTCCAATTTTCATAGAAGGGTATGACCTGTCGCGACTGAGATTTGAACCCAGACCGCCGGGTTGCAGGTCTAGCGCATTAACCACTGGTCCACGGTTACAACACTTTGTCTTGTGTTTTGCATTACGTTTGTTGTTTGTGACGATTTGCAAATGTCGAATTGATCGGAGTATTGATCTATTGTATGTGGCATTTTCAGAGTATCCGATATGTTTTCAATACTATAAATGTCTTATCTAATATTTGTCGCATTGTATGATGTCGTAGTTCGTGAAAATGCGGATTTTATAGCATTGTGTCTTGTTGTAGTTTTATATCGCCTAAATCCTTATCTTATTTGGTGGACTAACAATTATACATCAACATTGGTGAAAGTTTTGCGTGCTATGACGCATTGGTATATGAAATGAAACCCTATTGTGTCATATTGTGTCGTAAATGATTTGTATTGTAAAACCTCGATACTAAGACCACCTAAGGGAACCAAAAATCGGTCGTAATAATGAGGCGGTCTTATTATCAAGTTGAATTGTAGGGATGGGTTATTGAAAGCCGGTGAGATAATGAGTGGTCGTTATAACAAGATGGTTGTAATATTGAAGTGGTCGCTATGTGAGGTTTTACTGTACTGCATTTCTTATTCAAATCCAAGACAACAAAAGTCACAGAAGTTTAAGAAAGTTGCTTGTGATATCGCTTTACTAAGAGCGAACACTATTATATCAGTACAAGTTCAGTATAATCCCTGTAAACCGGACCCCTTCCGGACTGGGCAAAAAGTCCGGTTTTCTGAGAATTAAAATTTTCAGAGATCTGTTGATTATAAAAGAGTAAAAATGGAACTTGAAAAATCGTACGATTTTGAGAGAATTCCAGTTTTCAGGGAGTCCAGTTTTGAGTTATACTTTATTTACATCCTACACCATTAATTAAAGCAATAAAGTGTCCGACAGTTCCTATATTTATTGACATTCTGACCTTTAGCATGAACTAGGTTGATTTAACTATTGTCTTTTCAGTCAGTAACATATTCTGAAAATCCATTCCATCATTGTCATGATAAAATATCGCTCATGATCAGTCAATATTATGCTTTGTTGTGATTTTATTTCATACAACGCTGCTCTGTGACCTTTTGAACCCGGATCAGTGTCAAGCAAGGTCAATACTAAACTGCTTAGATTAGATCAAGACACAAAAACACATGAGCCAGGATACAATTACAATAATTTACCATTCACCATAATATTCTTTCTTAGCCCGAATTTCCTGTACGTACTAATTACATGTATATGAGGTTTTGCGAACAGATCGAATGAAACAGAAGGTCTTCACAGGGTTATAATATCCCAGCCAAAATCTACAATGTCTATATTTTCCCAAGGCATTGAAAATGTCTGAGAAAAGCAATAGGTTTTGTTATGAACACTCAATGTCCAGAATTAATCTTAATCTCAGCCTGGTTTATATTTTGACGACTGGTGATAAACGATTAACGTTCTTGTCAAATTTATCATAAAATGAAACATGCTCATAATGATAAAATGACGGCTGATGAGACAAAAAGACTATAAATATGTCTTATTGTAATATATATGCTGTGGAGATGGATAATTAAGAACTACATTTAAATAAATTATACGCTGGTGAAGGGGTTAGTATGTCATAGAATGTTATTAATAACAAAGAAGACTTAACAAAATAACCCAAACTACAGAAAACATTGAAACTGTTCTTTTAGAGAAATGGAAAAATCAGCCTCTAATATTGTAGCCGCATTTAATTTCGCTGTTAATTTTGTAGATTTGCCTAAATCGTTAAAATCGTGGGTACGTACATTCGTGTTTTCATATTTCGGATAGACATTTTTCGACTACATCCGTAATTTTACGAACATCATAGTTCGTAGGTTCTTGAATTCGTGGATAAATTAAACAAAGAAATTGAACGTTCCCTGAAAATTTGTGAAACCACAATATTATTGGTCAATTTGATAAAGATCCACGACATTAACCTAACGACCGGTAATAGCTAAATTACGGAGCCAATGATGTGACATTCTACACTTTTATTTTAACTGTAGTTTTTTTTTAACGGAATAATAATTCGTATTTAATATAGTTGATTCAATACACTCACAAACTAGATTCGTATTTCAGTATGTATGCGAGAAAATTTTAAGTAAGTGGAATTTCAGATTAACAATAAACATGTGTATATGAATACATGTACTTTCCATTGATAGATTTGATAAAATCGTATGATTGAATAAATCAATCTTTATACAGTAATATGAAATAATGAAACAATTATAGTATATATGTACTTTCCATTGATAGATTTGATAAAATCGTATGATTGAATAAATCAATCTTTATACAGTAATATGAAATAATGAAACAATTATAGTATACATGTACTTTCCATTGATAGATTTGATAAGATCGTATGATTGAATAAATCAATCTTTATACAGAAATATGAAATAATGAAACAATTATAGTATACATGTACTTTCCATTGATAGATTTGATAAAATCGTATGATTGAATAAATCAATCTTTATACAGTAATATGAAATAATGAAACAATTATAGTATATGTATGCATAACAGATTTACGTCAAATAACTAAATTCCATTTGAGCCGCGACCATGGTTCATTGGTAAGTGCGCTGGAATGGTAACCCGGATTTCCGGGTTCAATTCCCGGTTGCGGCGGGTCATACCCTTCTATGTAAATTTGAAAAAATGGTGATTTTCTTCCATAAGTGGAGAAGTTGCCGGCTTTTTGTGGAAGGGTAAATTAGTACTGGTTAGTATACAGTCCAGGAAAACTAGTTAAGTGAACGGGTCGCCGCATATACCCGAAAAATTGTTGAAAAACGATGTTAAACCCCGGTGAAAAACCCTTTGTCTGATGTTATTCCTATGTTCGAAAATGAACGTTTGTTAAAACATTTTAAGAAACGTGTAATTAACTTAGAATATGTTTCCATCTACTCCTTAAAAACAATGCACGTACGGCCATAATTATGGACACTTGGTATGACATTGACCTTAATCACGACTGACTTAAGGCGGTCATGCACCTCAAGTTGTACCATAATGAATTCATCTTTCCAGGGGGTAAATCTTGAAAAACGCGTACAAATCCGTTGCGAACTGACCATATCAAATCTTTGGTGGGAAAAAGATTAAATTCATTAAAACAAGACATTATGGTCAATAAAGACACGAGTTTGCGTTTGTTCATTTGAATGAATACAATAGTTGTAAACAGATGATTTACAATAAATATATCTGTGAACACCTAAATAAAAATAAAGCCTCTTTTTAACATAGATGGCTAATCAAACGTCTACATGCTATCTATAATTATTCAATTGATCAAATTGGTTCAATATTTACAATCAAGATTTTTTATCGTGTTTGATTGGACCGTAGCATGTAAGCTATTGATTCGACCATAATGTGTGCAACGACGGTCGAAGTTCAAATATGATATACACTGTTAACGACGTATTCAAAGTTTTTATAAAGTGCGTAAGGAAGGTCAAAGTTCATTTATGATTGTAAAAACAATTAAGATGATTATTATTTCAATGGGTTCAACGTCGAAAGAACAACCAGTGTCATTTGACGACTTTTCCAGCTTTAACAGTTGAGGAAGACCCCCAGACGTACACCTGGTTAGAACCATCAACCTTCTGTTAACCAGCTGGACAGATTTCTCGCATATGAAAGTTGTCTTGTCCCGGGTGGGATTCGAACTAACTGCAGTAAGGAACCAGTCATAATTAGCCAGACCATAACCACTTGATCACAGAGGCCCATGATAACTATAAAAGTTTACGTGAACTATCAACCGTTTTAAACATCCACCAAACGTTCAATAACAAACTGAAGTTCTAAATGAAGTACAACCTCTCCAGAGCGACCCTCGCTTAAGCAACCACCTCTCTTCAACGACAGCATGATTTTTCCCTCTGTATGATTTAACTATTAATTTAAAGGGTCTTACTTTGGAGAGGTTGTACTGTAAGTATTCGGCACTATGGATAAATGGATAAAATATTAATGTGCTTATGATCTATATTTTCTTTTGATACGTTTTTTCCAATTAAATAGAAACAAAATTTAGCACTAATTAAATGTTAGGAGTTTTGTGACAACTAACGAAACATGTTTAATTTCTTCGCATAATATAATGAAGTACCAAGTTAAGAATTACAGAAGAAACTCTTTAAACCGGTTCCTCTATAAACAGGTTTCCCCTCTAAATCAACCAAATGTTCTAGTCCCGACTTCATTACTATAATTATTATTGAACAATCCCCTCTAAACAGGCATCCTCTGTAAACCGGCCAAATAGCCTGGTCATAGACTCGGCCGGTTTAGTGCGGTTCCACTGTATTTTTTATTTGATTGAGATAACAAACAATTCATTGACATTTTTCCAATTGAAGAATTCATTTACCTTCAAAGTTTTATTGCTTTCACTACCTATAAACCTACTCTATATGCATTTAATGGTATCTTTAATGTGTATATTTTACTAGACGTTACATTAAAACGCAGTATTCACCTGTGGTTTGAAATTAGCTATGTGCAAGAATCGCACCACACAATGTGTGTGATAATAACTGCAAAATTATCCCAAGCAGTATTCTTCACCGTGTGTTACAGGAACACTGTTCTGTGCTATTGTCTGTTCGCTTTGTACTAATTAGACGTACAAGATAAAGACATCAATCATACCTGTTTCTTTAATCAAAATACAGTAAAACACCTGAAAACCGGACTCTTTGAAAGACGGAATTCCCTATAAATCGGACGATTTTTCAAATCCCATTTTTTTCCTCTTCGATAATCAAAAATTCTCTGATAACCGGAATTCTCAGAAAACCGGACTTTTGGCCCAGTCCGGAAAGAGTCCGGTTTACAGGGATTTTACTGTACATTGGGATGTGTTCTACAGCTACTATACTCTACAACACACGGAAGAACCCCAATAAACATGAACTTAATTGAAATCCCATGATAGCTAACAGTTCACAGGAAAATGATGTTTTTCCATGCCAGGTACTTGTACGCATATTAAGTGATCAAAGAGAAATAAAGTTTATGATCTAGAGGGTCCGCAAAAATACTTTAAATTGCTGGCAGCATTTAGTAAATATTTCAAGCAATAGATAGAGTGATTGATCGTATAATTCAAACAAAATACAATAACGTCAATACAGTTATTATATTTTATGTGAGATGTACTTTAAATAACTATTCTAAAATGTTTAAAGCAAGTCCTGCCACTCAAATCACACACGTGTTACTAACAAAAAATAACATTATGGAATTCCCCAAAGGATAACGCACAACTAAATAGACACAAAACTTAAAATGCATTAAACTCCATTTTCTAAGAATTATCTTATTAAAACATTTTACTTACGTGGCAGACGCTTCCAACATAGAACCAGAGCCAATCAAATCGTCATTAACATTTATTTCTATTTTGGTAGAATCCAAGAATAAAACACAAGATCAAGTTGATATTTTCTTTAGATGAAAAATATTAATATCTGTAAATCCTTCCTGTAATGATAAAAGAGTCAAGTTCGTATTAATAAAAATGACACCGTTTAAGTAGTCTTAGATACGTAACAACAGACACGGAATGCATTGTTTTGAAGTATACCCGAGTAGATAATGATTTATGATGTTACTGAATACTGAAATAGTCCAAACACGCGCAGTTACATTCACGGAAGAGTTAACAGCTTATATGCCTTCATAACTTTCACTTACTTGACTAAGATTAATTTGTTTTCCGTATTTATCACGATTTCAGTGAATGCTTCTTGCTGTATCTGTCATTTACAAGTAAAGATGAGTCTGACCTTCACCCTTTTATAGACAGTTCAATTAACGTATGACTTACATTATTAATTCTAACTGGCTCTGTGCTCATAAGTAGTATGTTATATTGCCCCAATGTGGTTTTAATACCTGTACAGTGCAACCTCTCCAGAATGGCCCTCTCTTAAGCAAACCCCCCCCCTTTAACGACGACATGATTTTTCCCTACTGTACGATTTAACTATTAATTTAACCTCTCTAGAGCAAAAACCTCTCCACAACTGCATAATTTTGCTACTCCCAAGGATTGTTGCTTCAGAGAGGTTGCACTGTATTATCTTTTGATAAAATATTCATACTATACCGTTGAAATTCTTGTAAGTACTAAGTGCAATAATGAGCTAATGAATTAAACACAGAAATGATTAAACTAGTCACATGACTTCAGCAATGCATTCTATCTGAAACGGCTTGTAAATAAATGGAATATTTAATATGAAGCAATGAACGAAAGTTATACAGAATCCTCCCGACAGAAATCAATATCCAAAATCTAAACGAAGACATACGATGTGCGCATTTAGCATATACTTCACATACTAATATCGTTAACAAATTATTATAATCCCTTTTTATACCTACACCGATACGAATATGATTTATCCAATCATAATTCATTTATTTAACACTACTAAATTGAATCATTAACCCTTTATTAAGCTGGTCAATGACCCTGATTTGCTATCATTTATCGTTAATTCCACTCCGCTAGACGCTTTCAAAAGGAATCGTTAAATGCTTACGTGCACTCCGTCAAACTATCAGAAGATATTTATTAACGTGTGAAAGATATCTCCGCTCAATTACGATCCCCCAGTGACCATAGTAAACAAATAAAAAGGTAATTATTCCAAATTAATAAACATATATACCTGCTATATCTTATTAATTTAACACGTAAAACATAATTAATACATATACGTTTCTTATAGCGTAAACACACACAAGGGTACATAAACAAGCAGATAGCGAGTTTACATACCTGGTATAAGCAAGTAAAGATAATGAACAATATACCTACACAATAGACGAAGCGGTTAGAAAGAATAGGAAGAAACTATCAAATATTTGCTCCTAAGAATATCTACATATCCTACACAAATATTTGGCATCAACCAAAAGAAAAAAACAACAGATAAGGTCGTGTAACACTCATGAACATCACTTGGAAATGATTATCATTGATTCCCTATTCGCTCGTTATTTCGTTCACCTGGGCTCCCAACAAAAACGTGTGGGGAATTCTCGACTGCATTTTTCTTACCAAACTGCTTCATTCTGGGTTATTTAGAGGTATATTTAGATCAAAATGAATCATCGGACTGATCCGATCAAGATATCATCTGTTAGTTAATTCTTTTCTGTGATTGGTGCATCAACTTCGATCATTCGATTCTGATTGGTCGATAATCAATCGCTGTTATTTCACTTTGAACATCATTATCAAAAAGATGTTTGATTTCCAACACGAAGTATAACAATCATAAAACATTTTTAACTAGAGCTCCGTAGAGCGGCGCCAACGTTCGTCTGTTTTACATCATTCTATTTAATAAGCAATTTTGACCAAAATTCTATGTTAAAAAGGGGCATAACTCATTTTATCGTCCACTTAATAAGTACGTTTACTATCTGGTGAAGAAATCTTATCATGAAAGTTATTGAATTTTCGTGAAAACATCTTTGTTTTCCATGAAAACCTGGAAGATTTTTGCGAAAATATTCTGATTATCTTACAGAAATATGCCACCGTAGAAATTATTTTCTAAAAACATATCATTCACGTCATTGCATCAAATCTGACTCCCAATTGTCAGCGCCCAGAATAAAAGTGGTAATGCATCTGATGGTGATAGTCAACGTTGTATGAAGTATTTAAGTACATATGTATCAATGGTTATACTTCAGTCAGAGTTACCTACCTTCTTAAATCGAAAGTTTATAAAATACAGACATTATACATCATATTCAGCTTAACATATTTACTTTACATTCATATTTGTGTATTTAAATTGATTCTTGGTTCTTAATTTGGTAATTACAGTTTTGTACTTAATAAGATCTTACAAGAACATTTACAATATTGTCAAATTTTGTCATGCTCTGTCTTGAACTTATATGCAGTAAAACCTGTGTTCGAGGCCACCTCTGAATAAGGACCACTTGTGAATAAAGATAATTGATTAAAAAAAGTTACTAAAAATTAAGAACAGACTGACCTCCAAATAAAGGCCACCGGTCAAAAAAGGCCATATTATGATTTTCCCAAGTTCGGCTTTTGCTCACAGTTTTAACTGTATTTTTCTTTTTTTCGTCTTGTTTGTTCAAAGATCATTTTTGATCATAACAAAATATTATGTATATGTATTAAAAATTATTCCAAATAATCTTCAAAACTTGAAACTTTTAACAATACATTTCAAAAAGTAAGACCTCAGCATTTATTTTTGTTTAAACATATATTTTAACATGGTGTACCATTAAATTCAGGTAATGATTGGGTTTTAATGGATAGAATCGGTGTTATTTGATTAAGCTATTTAAAATTATCGCTTCAACACATACCGGGACAAGGTTGATAGATCTATGATAAAATGCCATAACATTTAGACCATTGATATGCAATGAATTCATTTTTAAATATAACATTGTAATCAGTTCAATCGAATGCCCAGATTTTGAAAAAAAAGGATAATAAATTGAGAGTCTAGAATGACAATAACGATACAGGCATCTGGAACTGTTTAATTTTAGAGAACACACACAGACTCGTCAATTAATACCAGGGATCAAATGATAAGGTGATTTGGAATAATGAGAAATTGGCTATTTTTGTATTCTACTGTGAAGCTGGGTTGTGTGTCTTACAATGAGCAATGACGATAGAAGTCGAGGTTTCAGATAAATGACAATAAAACTACTTCGTGATTTGTGTTCAGTTGGATTAAAATGGTTGTGTTTGTTTGAAATGTTGAAGGAAATGGCTCCCAGATACAAACATTAATAATGTTCTCTAGTGTCCAAGGTTATAAAACTTGAGATCGGTCTCCAAGCTCAAATCTCATATTTTGCATTAAATGTTTCTTATTAAATTATGATTAAACAATGAAAATATAAATCATTTGTTATTCTGTATAAATGGTTTGAATATGAATTGAATCATTTATCAGTATTTTTTAAACCAGAGTGCTTTGAGAATGAAATCGAGAGATGAGCTCTTAAACTGTCCTCAAGTTTTATAACCTCGGGAATAGGACTGCTTAACACAATGTAAACATGCCATGCATACATACATCGCCACGAACAAAAAATGAGTGTTTTGAACGCCAGAAACTTTGAAAATCAAAACGTAGTTTTAACGATAATCGCCACATCTTGTATATTAACCAAAACCGCTTAATTCATTGATAAATGATGAAAAAATAGCAATTTCTTAACTCAATATAACACACATAAAAGTTCAGTATACTCTTTTAAAAAATGAAAACCGCGTAATGCACTTTGCCACTTACGGAGAAGTAATTCATTCATTGCAAATTAACCACATTCTATTGTTGGAAAATTGGTAACATCTTTTGAATTTGTAAACTCACAATTATCGCTAGTGTTACAACGAATTTCATTTTCTGTTCCAAATAAAGTCAGCCAACATTTGCTTCTCATGAAGTACTTTAAAGGTGAGTTTTGTTTAGATTTTTTTCTGTACGTTAGGTGCATGAACAACATATGACATTTAGACAGGGGTCCGATAAAGATAATTCAGTCTAACCTGTGAACAAAGGCCATCATTGGGACAGACAAAATGTAACCTTTATTGACAGTGGGCCTTTATTCGGAGGTCAATTTGTTCTAAATAATCAGTGACGGTTTTTCAAAGAATGACCTTTATTCACAGGATGGTCTTTATTCAGAGGTGACTGCAAACACAGGTTGGACTGTATACGTAATTACTATATTGATAACTAGCATTTAGTTGTATCTGTGTGTTTGTACTAATTGATCTGACACGAACTTGAAACGTTTATTCACAAGTATTTTAAGTGTGACACAAAATAGAAACCTCATTCATACCAAGTCATCGGTAAATTATATTTGACAATCTTAACTTTGTATAACGAGATTCTAGTACAAAGATACTGTTAACTTTTACATGTTGCTTTCAAAATACAAAAATAATATTTGTCAACATATTAGATACAGCACAACTGGGTGTTATAGGTATAATTATGCATTTTGCTGCGCAAGTAAAAAACAACACGAAAGAACAACAAAAAACAACAACCTCCCCCAGAAAAACAACAGATGTCAAAAATTTTATTTTCATTCCGCAGTATTGATGAATAAAGTGTAACGGACGAAGTAAAACACCTTAAAGATTCCCCTTGATTGTTTTTTTTTCAGAAACAGCTCTTCACAAGGATAGAGTATAAATAATGGAACCTTTAAAAATAGATTAAGTATGATAGTTTAAAACGGACTGAATCACAAAATTCTGTTAAATTTCTAGCACATACAAGTACGTACTGGTCATGATGGAAACTTTCAGAAAATATTCATCCTTAGAGATTAAGAGATGTATGATTGAACACATCAATCAATGCATGTCTTTTATACGAGGATTTAAGTCCGCTCTGAGAATAATATGATATTTTATAATATGTTATTACGTCAGAAATAGATATTGGCAGAGCTATCAAATTCTATCCGAAAATTGTGCATTACACCAAAATATGTCTGGTGTGTTTTGGTTTATGAAATAATAAATAAGCTCCCAATTTTATCAGTTCATGAAGTATTGGCCGCGCAAGAATTAAATCACAAATGCATAAGATGAGTGATCATATTCGTAACAGAACAAATTTTGAACAAGTAACTTAAATGAATTATAGACGGTTACAAAAAAGACACTTCAGTCAACAGCAAGTATAAACAACATGATCAACAATGATATGATATCATTAAGTGATATTGATAGAATATTAAAACAGACATTGTGAAATTCATGATAAGCGAGCAATGGAAGGAGACTACAGTATGACCTTTCTAATCCGAACTTGTTCTAATACGAACTTGTTCGGACAGACAAAAATGTTTGAATGTTTTTGTAATACAAATTTCCTGGGTTACAAAAGTTTTCTAAAACTAGATAGATAAAAACATCGGACGAGTTCGGTTTAGAGAGGTTTCCGGATTGGAAAGGTTCGAATTAAGGAGGTTTGACTTTATTATGTAAAATGGAATCTGTAGAATTTGGCTCACAATTTTATGACAGAAAAACTGTGATTCACAAGTAGACATCATAACACATTTAGCTTTACAGTTCTAACTAATCCGTAGATATATAGGTAAAATTCTGATTATTATCTCATTTATTTCTTTCATTTCATCGCTGACACCTAGTACAGTGGAACCTCTCTGATCCGAACTTTTCCAATCCGGAATCCTTTCTAAACCGAACCTTTCCGGTCCGGAAAAATAACTCTGGTCCGAACATATTTGTCTGTCCGAACAAATTCGGATTAGAGAGGTTCTACTGTACAGCCGCTTCCTCTGAACAAGCGCATGTATCGGTTAAAATGTAGTTATCATAGGGTATCAAGTAGTTAGATGTATAACTGGAGTGCTTCCAACTTCAAACATTATACATTGCAGATAAGCCAACAATTACAGAGTTACTTTCTTACCTTTGTATGCGTATATAACAATTCTATTGTTTTTTTCTTGTACTAACAATAGCGTACAAACGAATAGCTAGCATGTATTATTTCGAGTGGAAAACAAATAATTTAGAAACACAGCATATGAGAGTTGAGCAACAGAATCTCTGGTTGTTTTAATGGGATGTTCATCAGTGCACTGTGAAGGTTGTGCGGAAGAAATCTCAGATAATTGTATTGGAATGAGCAACAATCATATTCATGTCAAATATCATTTTAACAAGAGAACTTATCCAGGTCATTATGTCTATATACAGATGAATCGTTATTACACGTCAGTAGCAAGTCTTTAATTTCACCGGGGTTTAACGTCCCACCTAAAGCCTGGGTCATTTTGTAACATTCCAAGCTTTAAACCGGTTTCCCCTCTAAATCGCTCAAATGTTCTAGTCCCGACTTCATCACGATATAATTCAAAAATCCCCTCTAAACTGACTTCCCCTCTAAACCGGCCAAATAACCTGGTCTCGGGCTCGGCCGGTTTTGAGAGGTTTCACTGTACCGTGATAAAATATGTGGAATATGTCGGGGAAAGAAAATATATCAAATTATTGGTTTTATAATTTTTTGTCTGGAAAATGTTTGCGTGATAAGTATTATGTAGTGCCAGTAATAGTAAAAACTTGAAAACAAGCGCTATTGATAGCAAATCTTAATTTGTAACAATGAGAACGAATTCTAAAACTTTCGCTTTAATCTAGTATATGATATAAAGTGTTATTAACTAATTGAAGACGTCTTATATTCAGTTACCAGTGTAAGAACTGAGTTTCAGTACATTTCTTTGAACCACTCGTGATACCCGTGTAATCACGTGCATTTTACACAAGAAAACAATTTGTGGCTAGTTTCATAAGAAGAATGGTTTGAAACAAACTAATGAAATTATCATCTGCAGGTGCGCTGTCATGTTCATTAGTTACATAGTATACAATATCAGGAAGGTCACGATGCAGAACAAATTGTTGCAGTGTCATAAAAACATCGGAAACATAAAAAACGCTTCACAGAATTACAACAAATGCAATACAGTGGAACCCCTCTAAACCCGGAACCAGGTCATTAGGGCGGTTTATTGGGGATGCCAATTTAGAGGGGATTTCTTTTAATTATATAGTAATAACGTCGGGACCAGAACATTTGGCCGATATAGAGAGGAAAACCGGTTTATAGAGGAACCGGTTTAGAGGATTTCCACTGTACTTATCTAGGAAACTATGAATACCAAGAGTTTGCAGACAGATAAATATCACAACATACATTTTTATATATCAGTAGCTAAACACGTCTGTAACACTCCACACACACTTCATAGAGCTCTCTGAATTAGAACTTTCTGACAAAAAAATGCAACCGTGCATTATACAGTCATTTAATCAGGTAACAAAGACCTCACTCGTAATAACAACAACTTATCCGTGCTCTTTGTATCGCATTTTTATCGGGCAAAATGATCTTTTTATTATCATGGAGTATTTCTGAAGACATCACATGAGTGTTTATTGTATTTGGAAGATGGGATCATTTAATTGTTGTAAACATACTGTTAACACCTGTTGGTATAAACAAATAATTCAGCGTCCTGATTTCATGATGCGGTTTGTGCTTACAAAATGAACACAGAAATGTTTGGGTTTAAGGACCGATTCAATCATTTGAAATGCACGTGTTTAATCAATAAACATAACTTGAAAATAAGTAGACACTTTGATATCCTAAATTGCAAAGTTCTCAAGATGTTAGAATTGCATACATCCCTCCTTTGTTCTTTTTTAACTTGGCTAAACGCCGTTATCCACAAACCAGATCATAAATTGGCGGTTGTCTGCCGGTACCAATATGTGCCCTTATATTCCGCTCGCAACAAACACCCCCGTGTGATGTGTGAACCAGATGACAGGCAAGGAACATAGGTATGGAGTAAAATCAAAATTGTTGAAAAACAGCGCTAAAACGCAGTGAAAAAGAAGTTGCGCCAACAGTTTTATACAAGAACAAATATCTGCGGATTAAAATTGTACTGCTCACCCTACACATTTTGTGTTCTAAGTAAGGAGAAATCATGGGAAATGACTCAAAATACAATGATATTCTTTGGTACTAAATGTGTTCAAGAGATGATGATAAAAGTAATGTGGACGTATGTTTATGTTTATTCGATACTTGATGGTAATTATACAATGTTTACTAATCTATACATTGCTTTTATCGCCATTGGAAACATGGTATCACCACTAAAGTTCGAGAAATCAGTATCAGAAACATTGATAAATTACTGTCGCTCGTGAAGAAATGTACTTTAGCTATACAACCAGTAAATACTTAATATTTCTAAGGACGGGCAGCATTACACATGAACACATACGTAGATACAACCTCCATATTTTTATTTCCAATAATAAAAAAAAATATAATTGTATTAAATGATTACAGAAATATGCAATAGCCAACACGGTTAATATTGAGAGTAAAACTACAAACAAAAAAATACAATCCGCGTTTGTGGTTCCTGCTATACATGAGTATCATACAGAATGTCGTTCATAAAGATGAATATACATGTAAGCATTGTAATTCAACGACACTATTATTTCAATTGCGCTCAGACTATCAGTTTAATGAAACATCAACGTGCAGACATGAACTCAAATGTGACCCAAGAATGATGCCGTATAGAATAAAAGAATTCAGCATTAAAGTTTTATGAGAATTTTATAGAATTGGCAAGACAACACGCAATGTGGTATTTAGATTAATGTAGCATTGACAATAATGATACTCCCGAAGACTCCAAACCAGATCAAAATGAACTAGATATCTGTCTGGTGGCATTTGTGAAAGAATATACTAATACATGCAAAATATTCGACACTCCAAGACTGACTACAAGCCAACTTCAACCAAACCACTTGAAAATACAAAGACACAAAAAAAGCCAACACACATACAAGTGAAATGAAAGTTGATGGCTCCTAATATACACAGACACATCTTCATTTGTACATACTATCGAGCGTTAAGGTTCTTCCATAGCCGAGTGGTTACAGTCTCTGCCTAGTTATCACTCGCCCCTCAAAGCTGTGAGTTCGAGTCCTTCCTGGACCAAATGTCACATATGAGGAAGCCAATTGACCTCGGCTGTTGGTACAACGTTAAAACCCCAATATTCAGACATTTCTTTTGCGTCTTGTGTTGACTCGGCGTGTGCGATGTACTGAAATAAAATTTAATAGTAATAATTACAAGAAAACATAAAAAAACTTCATTTAGCAGGGGTGCAGAAATGAGCCGGAAAAATCAACCGGCTATTTGAGTATTCTCGCCGCCTACTATTCCCCATAGGGGGCGCTGACACGTAGTCCCCATCTAAAGGAACCCTCAGTCCCCTTCTTCTACTTTTAGTCGCTTACCGACTGCATGAAAATATTCTACACCCCTGTAATAGTGAGGAGGCTACTTTTGTCCTGAGTCTATGTTCTCATACAAAATATCGTAATTTTCTCATTCTAAACACCAGATTAACGACAACTTTCTCGTATTAATTTCTATGATTTCAGTTTTACAACTATTAAATACACGGTAGTATTGTACAACTATAACAACCAATGGAAAATTGGCCGACATAGCATAAAATCCAATGTCCATTCTGGTGATAATTTAATGCTTGCTATTAGCTCGGTATCAGATATATTGATGGTATGGAGGTTAATTGTCAGTAAATTGTTGATTTTCAGAAAATGTCTG
Organism: Lutraria rhynchaena; assembly: GCA_008271625.1. Classification (NCBI taxonomy): domain Eukaryota; kingdom Metazoa; phylum Mollusca; class Bivalvia; order Venerida; family Mactridae; genus Lutraria; species Lutraria rhynchaena. Next base: position 750,322 of record VIBL01000137.1, on the reverse strand, counting down.
ATGAGTAGAGAAATGTATTCAAAACATTTCTATGGCTTGTAGTCATTACTTACGATGCAATTAAGGAGCCACAAAAGGTAAATGTCTCAATTATTTTGTGGGTAAGTTTGTTGAGTAGAATCATCGTTTATTTCTTCGCCACGAGTGAGCCGCTTGTTGAATGTTTTATAAATTGCGCATGTGTGTGTGCGCGTGTGTGTATGTGTGTGTCCGTGCGCGCGTGTGTGTGTGTCTGGCGTACATTTTAGCAACTCAGATGATCGACAAGGTAAACGTCAGAAGACCACAGCTTTTTTAAAAGATACTTTCCGCTGCGTGCGTCGTCAATTTGTTAACATTGAACATATGACACAGCGAGTGATAAACTATCCAATGCGTTCATCGCCTTTTAAATTCACTAATATTAGGGATGCTTACATGTCCTGAGTACTGGACATGCAAAAATGCGAATCAAACACGGAAAAAAATTAAATGTAACAGGCCTACCCAAAGCACAAGAACTGGAAACCCGCTACAACAATATAATACGATGCTTACGTATGTAAAATGCCTTCTTACTTCGGAATAAGAAATAGATTTTCTTCATACCATAGGGAATGTAAGCCAAAGTATGCACGCTGTGTGGAAAACAAATCAATTAAAATAACCTAATTACAAAATGTTTTAAATGGATAATCAACGGTGCACCTAAATTGTTAGGCTGAAAGCGTCCAAAGTAATTGCACCAGAATTTGTTCCTTTGAAGTTGACGTTAAATGTCAGAAGTAATTAGTGTTGTATTTAAAGAAAATAGTTACAGCAATTATATTTACTGCATTTCAACAGCAAGCTTTCTGATTAATGCGTTAGCTAATTTTAGTTGAATGATTTAAATGGCCGCTTTCACTTATAAAAATGTGCATTTCTTGTGGTTCGAAACTTGTACACTCGTCTGGAAATGCTGTTTAACGACGCTGTGTTCACTTTAGGAAATACAAAAAGTAACATTGTTGTTTTGATTTAATTATTGTTGTCATCAATTAACTAAAATGTTAAAAGAATAAACAATAGTGTTAATCATCTTTTGTAATCTTTGACCATTGACGGAATGGTACACAGAATGCATTGCTGTGAAATTATGCTTCGTATTGAATTATCAAATTGGTCAGTATTAATATACTTATTGGATTTCTGTGGTCCAGTGGTTATAGCCTCTGTCTAGTAATCACTATCTCCTCACCGCTGTGAGTTTGAATCCCAATCGGAACTAAATATGTCACATGTGAGGAAGCTGTCCAGCTAGCTTACGGAAGGTCGGTGGTCCTATTCAGGTTTCTAGAAAATGCTTCCCGAACACGCAACAAAGTCGGATTCTAAATATCGGTTCTATAAGATAGTCTCATCATGTAGTTACTAAGCACAGTCAAACCTGTGAGCAAAGGCCGCCCTTAGGAAATACAAAATGCGACCTTTACCGACAGATGACCTTTATTCGGAGATGATTTTGTTCTAAATAATCAATAGCGATGACCCTTATTCGCAGGGTCGCCTATATTTGGAAGAGGCTGCATACACAAGTGTGACTGTACATCTTTTTCAACGAACCAGAGAACAGCCCAGACCAGTCTAAACATTACCTAAACCATTAGAAAATTAATTGCACACATTCTTTCTGATTAGAACGCGTACATCATGATACGCACTGACATGACACTAAAAATTGCACGCTGATAGCCAATACAATTTTATTTCTTTCGCTTGTTTCTGAAATATCTGTAAAATTATGCAATTTACTCTTAAAAGAACTCCAATCAGCGCATGACGAATGCATCTGTATTGCAGAAAGCATTTATTAGCCTCATTAATGATTCTACGCGGCCGATTTGCTATTAAATGAGATTTAATATCATTATGATAGCTCAGTGTCTGTTTTAGGAAAAATCACTGTAAATATTTAAAAGAAAATGATGCATGAATTGCACAAACATTCAGCACGTAACACCACATTACCTTTCAAGAGATGACGCTTATCAAAGCATTTGATATAGAATACAGTCAAACCTCACATAGCGATCACCTCAGCATTACGACCACCATGTTATAACGACCTTATTTTCGGACCGGCTTTCAATAACTCCCCTATAATTCAACTTGATAATGAAATCACCTTAATATATTAACCACCTTGTTATAACAACCGCTTATTTCCGGACCGGCTTTCAATTACTCCCCTATATTAGAACTGAATAATGAGACCATTATTATAATGAGACCTTAATATTACAGCCGATTTTTCGGGGATGGTCTAAATATTGAGGGTTGTTTTATTATCCCTGTACCCCCCCCCCCCAAATAATGCATCAAAACAAAAGTTCATTAAGTCGAATTTCTAAACGTCCACCTCATATAATTCGATTCTCGGAAGAACCCAAATAAGTGAATTAATTATTTTACAAGTCTTAAATCAATCTACTCGTACATAGAGAATATTGAATGCATGAGTATACTAATTCTATGTTGGATTGAATATATCAAGAGTCCACCTGGTAATCAATAAAGTGTTTTCAATGATTTTCTTCCGGCGCTATAAAATACAAAGTGGACGTTTAGAAATTCATATCAGTGTATACAGTGGAAACCCTCTAAACCGGTTCCTCTATAAACCGGTTTCCCTCTAAATCTGCCAAAAGTTCTGGTCCCGGCTTTATTTTTATATAATTCAAAAATCCCCTCTAAACTGGTGGGTTCAACTGTAATAAATTTAAATCCAGCGTTTGATATTAAAATATTCAAATTTAGAATCCTACAATTTTAAATAAAATTGGATGTTTTTCTTCGGTTGCTCTTTTTTGCTTATTTAAAGCCTACGTATGTACAACAACTACCATTAATGACATTTTTTTGTAAAGAAATAGACCGGAAATGACGTCATAGACTTAACCGGTCGAATCCTCTAATTACCGATCGTTAATCAGTTTAACTTTACAAGGCAGACATGAAAAGACGAACCACACCGATCGAGTACATCTATTATCTAGAATCTTATTATATGAGTTATTAAAAGTCGTTTTAAGTAGCGCGGAGTAATTTATTTTATAGTTGATCACTACATCGATATTCCTCAAGAAACTTAACTCCGACGAGACAATAATTAAATTCATCGATTGATTTTTAAGAAATTATTATTATCAATAAGCACGTTGTTACGTAAACAATGTTCTTCAATGATATGCATTAAGATTTAATGACATTTTGATTAGATGTTCGCGCGGGCATAAAAAGTTGTTTTCTGTGTCTGAATGAGTTGATTATCAGAAATTAAAAATCAATGAACTAATTAAAAAAGGTATTGAATCGGAGTTCTAGTGAACTGATACACACTTAAATCTTGATTGTTACTTTATATCTATAAATGAACACCTATAAGCTATTGAATTCGGATATTTTGAAAGACGTGACATTCATCAGAAAGAAAAAAACACAGCCTGTCCGAATGAAAACAAGACCTTGGTGATTATTTTCTGTTATTATTGATACAAAATTATGAAATGAGGGGACAAACATGAATACGATCAAATATACAATGATATTTATAAAAAAGAAAATAATGAATCGAGAATAATTAATAAAAAATAAGGAAGACTACTTCAATACTTACAGCGACACGTAGTTATGATGTGAATATATCCCCGTGGCTCATTGTATACGGTATACAGAATTCTTCTTGATTGTAACATTAGCATTAAGCGCAAATTTGCATTTTTCTCAGGTGGGTGGACTATATAGATTTTATGGTACGATAAAAAAAATCTTATTAGCACTCACCTGTGAGTTATCTTCAAGACACCGAGGTTGTGACATCTTTCATAAAAGATTTATTATGTAAACCAATATTGTGATAATTAGTGTTAAGTGTTCCCTAACTTCGCGTGTCATGTTGAGGGAATATGAGCAAGAAAAGGATGTTGTTTTGTTACAAAAACAATGAAAAACAACAGGTGCGAATGAAACAAAGAACACAATTCAATTATCGTACGTAATAGGTACAGTGCAACCTCTCCAAAGCAACGCCCATTGAGAGAAGTAATATTATGTCGTTATTAAGAGGTTGTTGCTCTATAGGGGTTGAATTACTAGTTAAATCGTACAGTGGGAAAACATGCTGTTGTTGAAGGAAGATTGTTGCTTTAGAGAGGACCGCTATAGAGAGATTGCACTGTAGGTTGTAATTATAAGCTAGTTCTTTGTGCGATTATGTCACTGTTTATTTCACTAGTACATATCACTCTTAAATTTCATCAGTGAAATCAAATTTCGTTACAACAAGCTGTTCTCCACAAATTTCAAGGATCTTATCTTAGTATTTTTCTATTTTAGATTATCATTAGCCCACCAGCAGATTCGAACATGATAAATCTGTATCATCAGAGCCCCGACAACCACATAATTGCTTTTCAGACTTTCGTAATAAACAATAAATCGTAGTCTCTTTCTTGTTGTCAATAGCCAAACTCTTCCGTTGTCTGGGTAACAGACACAGTTGATAAAATACATACATAAAGATCCATTTTTAGATGCATCGGTGTATTTTAGATTGTTATTCAATGGTCACATGTTGAGAACTTTGATAACATCAATTCAGACTGGTAAAAAAACGGACAAAATTAATGCAATATTTACGTGTACCATTTTATTGTCTGTTGAAAAGTCGAATGTTGATAAAGATACGGTGCTATTTTCGCTGTAACTAAGTACTTTTATCAAATCCATATCCTAGTGTTGACCTTTTACGCGGGGAGTGTCGCATGGCACTAGTCACTAAAGATATATCCCTTAAATTTCCAAATACGGATATATTTTTACAGCAATAAAGAGTCTGGCTTTAAGAAAAGTGAAGTCTTTAAACAAGTAGAGAATACATGTTTCATTGGAATTGGTCGTAAGTATGTAACACCCAGAAGATTTCGTGCCGGTAGACAAATTGTTCAGTAATCTTAGAGAATACACAAACACAACTGTTTGGTAAAAGCAGAGGTGATTCTGAGAGAATGAGTAGTCCGGACCGTATTATCAATATAGAGTCTTATTTCGTGACTACGGTGCAACCTCTCCAAAGCAACACCCTTTCGTAAAAGCAAAATTATGTTGTTTGCTGTTCAGAGGTTGTTGCTCTAAAGGGGTTAAATTAATCGTTTTATCGTACTCCTCTGGATTTTAAACCAATCAGATGTAGTGATATGTTTGAAGAATTTGTTCAAGGTCAAACATGGTAAGCGAAGGAAGTATAATAGACAGAAACAATATACAGTAAAACCTCGATAAAGGACCCTAATAATTGGTCGTTACAACGAAGTGGTCCCATTATTGAATTGAATTATAGGGGAGTTATTGAAAGCCGGTCCGAAATTAAGGGGTCGTTATAACAAGATTGTCGTTATATTGAGGTGGTCGCACTGTGAGGGTTTACTGCAAGTAAGATGCTGATTTATAATTTAATACGCGTCGCTGTATGTCAGCTGATTAAATCGCTTTTGATTGTAGAATATCTAAAGATAAATGATCATGATATCATTGTCTAAAATTAACAGCACACAATTATCACTCGGAATAAAAGAAATTAGATTGAAACATTAATAATTTATTTATCACTGGTGTAATTAGTCTACACACACGCGATGTGGTATGTAACTCACGTCTTTAGGAGTCTGTGTTTAATGATATTAGCTTTAAAACTAAAAAAGTAGACAGATTCCAGACCGCTGAAAAACATAAGACGTTTGACATGACGGTGTTTTTAAGAGAAAAAAACTTATTACATTATTACTTAATCAAATGCATTGAATATGGCAGCCATGACAGTACACCTTAAGCAGAGAAGTTAATGCACTAATAGATGAACTTCATTAGGTTGAGATATTGCCTGACCAAGTCCCCCTTTTTCAAATAACATTTATTTCTTTATATATCAAATGTTGTAACATCTATATGTAATAGTACAAAATTAATTAGCGTTGTTGTTCCTTATATTTGCGTGTATTTTGCGTACTTGATACAGAGCAAACCTGTTATATAATAAATATATCTTATTCCGTTGTTAATCATTAGATAACTAATAAACTGTTTATGTATGTATTGTTTTGTACTTAAGGGCATATTTGTCTGTTGTATATATAGTGCAACCACTCCAAAGCAACATCCTTTGGGAGAAAAAAATAGGTTATTGTTGAGAGGTTGTTGCTCAAGAGAGAACCGCGCTGGAGAGGTTGCTCTGTATTATGTCCCTTTTCACGGTAGGATTTAACAATTAATTAAACCTCTGTAGAGCAACAACCTCTCAACAACAACATAATTTGCTCCTCCCAAAGGGTGTTGCTTTGGAGAGGTTGCGCTGTATTTATCTATTAATTGGCACTCGTTTACAGCTTATTTGTATAATTTCCTCTTCTATTTACATACAACATCTGAGCACGTAAAACGAATTAAGAAAATTCATGGTAATTAGATGCACGTCGCTAATTAAAAGATAACCTAATCACACCTTGTTTCATATCAATAAACGCTGATGCATCTTGGGTCCAAAATGTGCGACGTAATTAAACGTTGCAGACTACTTGTAATTTTTTACGTCACGGTCTTTACCAGCACGTGCTATACAAATTGACAAGTTTTTTCTGATTTTGCATTTTGGAACATTCAGACGACGACTGTGGAAGTATTTATCTGTATTGGAGGACATGTTAAAAGCGTTAAGTACAACTGACTTGCATTACAGGGCAACCTCTCCAGAGCGGTCCTCTTTTGGTCAACAACCTCCCTTCAACAACAGCATGATTTTTTCCACAGTACGATTTAACAATTAATTTAATACCTCAAGAGCAAGAACCTTTCAATAACAACATAATTTTGCGTCTTCCAAAGTGTGTTGCTTTGGAGAGGTTGTACTGTATTTTGGACGTTCTGCTATCACTTGTTCGTTGCATGTTAATGACACCATCGATTCTTTGACAATCAAAAAATCAGAGAAATTTGCATGCGTGAAACGCATTGTTGTAACAAATTTATTTATGCTTTGGTGCCAACTAGAACTTAAAAAAGTGTTTCTGTGATCAAGAAGGGCATAGAAAGGGGTCAAGAGGGGGGGGACAAAAGGCTGGAATTCGACTGATGTCTGCGCACCAATTTAATGATCGACTAGCTGTTGTTAATGCAACAGACCTAATATCTGGTTTCAATTGTCTTTGTATAATGTTAAGTGTTGTTTTATGATATTTCATGTTGTTAATAAGTTATTGAACTCATAGTCTTCAGAAGACGTTGAATGTAATGGACCAGGAATTTAGTTTCACGGTAATTAATTCACGTGTATAGATAGAGAACATAAAATCACAATGCGACTCCAGTCATAAGGCCTAAAATAGCTTGTGGCCGCTTACAGGCTCTGAAAAAGTAGGGTCGGTAGGTAAGGATTTATTTTTTTTGACTGACATTATTTTTTTTGACTGACATTATTTTCTTTGACTGACATTATTTTCTTTGACTGACATTATTTTTTTGACTGACATTATTTTTTTTGACTGACATTATTTTCTTTGACTGACATTATTTTCTTTGACTGACATTATTTTTATTTTGACAAAAATTCATAGGGTCTGCGGCAAAAAATATGGTCGGTCGGGGTAGCGGTAACATGCTATTTTTAGGCCTAACCAACATTTGCATGAAATAACTCCAGAGATCAAAAAGAACGCCAATCGTCTTCTTGTATTAAATGTAATTATACAATCAAACTTATGTTTGCAACCACCTCTGAATAAACACCACCCTTTGAATAAAGAACATTCTTTGAAAACCGTCATTGATTATTTAGAAGAAACTGATCTCCAAATAAAGGCCATCATTCAATAAAGGCCACACTTCGTCTTTCCCTATGGTGACCTTTGTTCACAGGTTTGACTTAGAGTCATTTAAGTTCTGGAAAGATTTAGTGTTCTCACGCCTGAAAATGTTAGTCTGCTTGTAGAAGGATCGGTGTTCATTGTTTATTTCATCTTAGAGGTATTTATGCTGTTGAATCCATGTATACTTTGTTCTATGCTCATTTTAAGACAAATTTGCTTTGAAATACGATACGTACATTCCATTATTGTCTAGAAATACTGACAAGACAATTATAAGCATTGTTTTAGGAGAAGGAAATAAAATGGTACCATGTGATCCATTAATTCTGATACCATTTGAGTGTCCTATAACTTTTACAATTGCTGTGCTTATTCGGAGACTAAGAATCATGTATCTAATGTAGGGATTTCAAAGTTTTAATAGCAATATACATCAACAAATCTTATTGTTTAAGTAAATACAACTCATCAACCAAAGTTTATTGCAGGTGTTCTTTAATGACGTTAATTTCCTACTCAAAATCTTCAATAACTTAATAATCACTATAATCACCTGCCCATTACCGCCGCTTGTTCGAATCCCACCCGGAACCAAATTTCACATGTGAGGAAGCTAGCCAGCTGGCTTACGGAAATTCGATAGTCCTACCAAGGTTTAAGCTTCGGGTCTTCCTCTATGTTAAAGCTATAAAAGTCGCCAGATTACCTGGCTATTGGTGCGACGTTAAATCCCAGGGAAAAATGCCATACTTGCACCTTACTTGTGGTATGAGGGAAAGCCCCATCTTGCTGAAAGCAAATATCATTAAAGTAAATGCCCCTTTTTGCCAGCAATCTTCTGATCAGAGTAATCTTATTTACTACTTATATTTAAGTATTTTACCTCTTCAAGCCATGTATTTATAAAAATATAATAAGTAATAACTATTCTGCTTTGTTCTCGCATCACGTTATTCATACTTATTGTAATGTTTTGTAAGCGATCGAGTCTCTTCATGTTTTCTTTGGTTTTATACCATGTACCATATATACGTAATGAAGGTACATTCTTTGAGAAATAGCATTTCTCTCCCACTCCACAAAACTGTATGTCCATACAGCGCATCAACGACCAGGGTCATTTTGCAACTTTTCCAACCAGCTTTAACGGCGGAGGAACCCCCTCCCCCCGGGCATACACCTGGGTTGAACCACCATTCTATGTGTTAGCTAGCTGGACGATTTCCTCACATGCGGAATTTGTCAGGTGTTGGGTAGAATTCGAACTAGTGATTACTAACCAGGACCCTTCCACAATCAGTCTCCCATATTTGTGTATGTAAGCATTCCAATGGATGTTGAAGCTGTCACAAAAATTCAATGGTTTTCAACTACCAAAAATTCAATGCACGTAGTAGAATTAATCATCCTTGTATACGATAAGTTTCAAAAGTACGAATTTCTTATTTATTTCTCTTGATGACGTTTTATATTTTATTTTCTTACACTGTAACTTAGAAATGATGATTTTGAGAGTGTGTTCTGTACACAGAGCAGATGTGTTATCTGAAGATGTTGTAAGCATGACAGAAATGTGCTGCACGAACAGAAACAGAAATCTGAGATCAGACATCTTTGTTTACGGTTGTTGTACAAAGATTTATACACAGGATGAATCAGCAATTTATCATCGTGAGGCCAAACAAAACTTACCATGTTTAAGGAATACAGGGTCGGTAGGTCGAGTTCTTTTTTTCAAATATGTTTTATTTAAGTTCGGAGACATACAGTGCAACCTGTCCAGAGCGGCCCTCTTGAGCAACAACCTCCCTTCAACAACAGCATATAGTTTTCCCACTGTTCGATTTAACTATTAATTAAACCTCTGTAGAGCAACAACCTCTCAACAACAACATAATTTTGCTTCCCCCAAAGAGTGTTGCTTTAGACAGGTTGCACTGTAGTTCTCATGAAAATGAAACACCAACAGTAAAGAATGACCGCGACCTAAAAAAGTCTTAGGTCGGAAGAAAAAAAGTTAAGAGTCTGTCGGGTTAGTGGCAACAAAGATTTTTTATTTCACGCCTTAAGTTGGAAATATTTGTGCAGCAACAAAACATCTGAAGCGGCCAAGAACACCAAAGATCAACTACCGTAAACAAATCCAGACGTAATTCATTGTGATGGTGATTCAGTTACTATTTGTAACAATCCTTTGAGAGGTTTGTGAAATAAAACTGAGCCACATGATGACATAACAGTCAAGCCTGTGAACGAAGGCCACCCTTGGAAAAGACAAAATGTGGCCTCTATTGACAGGTGGCCTTTATTCGGAGGTCAGTTTGTGCTATAAATAATCAGTGGCGATTTTTCAAAGAATGACCTTTATTCACAGGGTGGTCTTTATTCAAAGGCGGCCGCAAACACAGATTTGAGTGTATTTAAAAGCTGTACAACACGGAACACCTCGAGATGTTGCCTTCAAAAAAGTGTTCCGGTTAAAATCCTTAAAGCATACGACCGGAATGGAACAATAAATTCTGATAGAACAAAATAAAAATACTGTTTAAGAGGAGGGGACACCCCGCCGTCAACTAAACATTACAACTTTGTTTTCAAGATGATAGTGGATATAAGTTTTCTAAGATGAAATTTGCTCATAACTAATTAGACAATATCTAGAATATATCAAAGCCTTTAAATGACAAAATCACTTTTATTTTGACGTTAATCACGGTACATAAATACACTTTTTTATTTTACGGTATCGTAAAATGCGACAATTTCCATTCTTAAGCGAATGAAATAACACTTAGATATACCTTTACGTCAATCTTCGTAAAGTCACTTAAGAATATTAAAACGACTTACACACCAGAAACTCAATTAAATTGAAGCCAAGAACAATGAAATATTGCTTCAAAGCCGACATTCTGTCGTGTGGACGCCTGAAATTGAATTCTGAGTGGCACATTAAGAGATACGTTATATATTCAAACACATTAAAATCTGCTATGATAACTACTGACATATCAGATTAATTGATCGACTGAGAGAATATTGTCGGGAAATCTCGCGGTTTCACGCATCCTGAGAGAAATTTCGTGAATTTACATAATGAGTTGTGATTTTATGAACTGATTCGGTAAAATATTACACTTTATATGATACATTATCAATTTAAACTGTTTCTTAGATAGAAATTATCACCATACGTGCTCGGTAATTCTAGGAGTACTCGAGTTTTTTTTTCAGTCTTGTGAATAACTTTATGGAAACACATTGTAACATGTACGCTCCAGAAGACCGTGTTTTGTCTTCTATTCTATTATTTGTTCCCGTGTTGGGTGGGGGGGGGGGGGCTGGTGGGATTAGGGGAAGAGGAGAGTTTTTGAAGGTGTTTTTTATATATTAGGAGCCAAAAGGACTTTTATACTCGCAGCATATTTTGCATGTTATCAAGTGTTTTATTTGTATTAAACATAATATGCGAACGAGAACTTTACAGATAATTTAGAAAAGGGGAGACATCCGTTATAGTTATTTGGCTTCTATTCTAAATGTTTTAGATTTCCTGTTGATGTGTATTGTGCGACATACGAACAAAGTCTACGGACCAACGTACTAACCGTTTCAAGAAACACATTAATGCAGCAAGACCTCGATATTAAGACCAGCTTTGTGACCTGAAAAATGGTCCAAATATCAAGGTGGTATTATTATCGAGTTAAAATAGGGAGGAAATATTAAAAACATAAAATAAAAAAGCTGGAAATGTCGCCTAAAGCGATGTCAGACCTCAGCAAAAACAAAACATAACATTTATTGCAATAATAATTAAACTTTATCACGGTAGAGCATGTACAAACTTGTCATTGATAAATGATGACATAAAAATATATAAACTCAACGTGCATTCGGCACAGCTCGGCCATCTCCGTACCTCCGTCTAACCTCAGATGTGCTTGTATGCGTCAAAACACCTTACATTTGTGATGCGGCTTTCGATTTACTTCTAAGGAAATATTACATCCATATTTTATCTTGCAACTGTTCGCACAAACAAGCATTCTTCATTGGTCAATAAAAGAAAAAGGCTTTAGAGTAACTCGCAATAGAGGTCAAGCCCTCCGAAACATGTACAGTAAAACCTCGATAATGAGACCACCTTGGATACCAAAAATAATAATAAGATGATCGTTATATTAAGGTGGTCTCTATTTTGGGTTTTTATTATTGTTATATTAACCGCACATACAGTCAAACCTGTGAACAAAGGCCACTCTTGGAAAAGACTTGCTTCTTGACAGGTGACTTTTACTCTGAGGTCAGTTTGTTCTAAATAATCAGTGACAGTTTTTCAAAGAATGGTCTTTATTCACAGGGTGGCCTTTATTCAGTGGCCGCAACATTCAAATCGTCAGGTCGTGCTTTCTAAAACCATCTTGTTATAACGACCACTTATCTTCGGACCGGCTTTCAATAACTCACTAATAGTTCAACTTGATAATGAGACCACCTCATTATATCGACAGACTAAAAAACTTAAAAATGATACAACTATACGAAATGTAATATAAAATTAATCAAACTTGTTCAAAACTTTAAAATGAACAATAAGAAACATGATGTATTTCATTAGTAAACATTAGGATCTATGTTACAGAGGACGTGTTGTTTTAATGTTTTATCAAACTAAATATGATCTTGATAAACAATATAGATATGATAATGCAGCATTGTTACAGTAATACACCGTTATTTACGGTCCAGACTGAAGTAGTTTCAGAAATCGTTATCGTCTCGATGGTAGACCCTGTTTGATCTGAAAAAATATATATACAAATACAGTGCAACCTCTCCAAAGCAACACCCTTTGGGAGAAGCAAAATTATATTGTTGTTGAGAGGTTATTTCTCTAGAGTGGTTAAATTAATAGTTAAATCGTAAAGTGGGAAAAATCAGGAAGGGAGGTAGTTGCTCAGGGAGGGCTGCTCTGGAGAGATTGCACTGTATGCTGTTCGCTGGTTCAATTATCATATTTCCACTTACAAACACTGTGCCTCGAATCTTGTTGATTTTAGCGCCGGACGAAAATCATCGAACGCACTTGGAACATTACCACGTTTTCTTTTAATGTATCCCGCTCTAAACCGAACACATCAACTGTTCCCGATTTGTAATATTTAATACTTAACAGCTTTTGGAATTCTTAAACTTCTATTCCGAAAACTTCTTTAAATCTAAACTCTAAAATCTAAATTTAGACCTTTTTGAACTCAATTTTAAGTCAAACCTGTAAACAAAGGCCACCCGTTGGAAAATAAATTCACGTGTCACGTGATCATATTCTGAATAATTATTGGTCTAGGCAATACTTACCTCAACCACATTTGTGCTACGGTCGGAGGGGGATGTTCCTCTGTGATGCCACTGAAACGTTAATTAATATACGCCTAAATTTAACACAAGTATTGCTGACTATTTCTCAAATTGCCCGTTAACAGTGATTGTAATTATTATAAAACCTCAAATAGCGACCAACTCGATATCACGTCCACCTTGTTATAACGACCACTTATTTTCGGACCGGCTTCCAAATAGTCCCCTATATTTCAATTTGATAATGAGACCACCTCATTATTACGTCCGAATTTCGTTTCCGGATGTGGTCTTAATATCGAGGTTTTACTGTATTTACTGTTGTTTGAGGACAACACTCTATCCACAAAACTTTTAATAAAGACCTATTCTGTTCTGAACTTATCAATACATACCATGACAACAAGTATGGAGACCACAGCGAGATAAACGCATAGTAAACATTAAGTATACAAAACAGTTCTTGGTTTTCACTAACCCAACCGACAACTAAGCCGCAACCGTGGTCCAGTAGTTAGTGCGCTTGACTTGTAACCCGGCAATCCATATGTGGAGAAGTTGTAGAAGGGTCAGTTAGTAATGGTTAGTATACAGTAATTTTCTTGCCGAAATTTTCATTTCGTTTTGAACAATGTCTCCGAACATCATAAAATATACATGCAACAGTTTCCCGAACCTATTATTATTATTTGGGATCTTAGTGGAAACATTGCATTTTTTTGGCCTCACAGAACTTCACGTACAAAGCTTCCCTGTATTTGCTTTCAGAATATGGCGGTGGTGGTGATTCGTCGTCCTTCATATCCTCGTCCGTGTCCGCTTCCTTCATGGTGCGGAAGTATTTGGCAGTCCTCACGGAGAATATCAATGTCGGCATGAAGAAGAATATGACCCAACCCAGGGAGAACCAGAATCCGTTCTGAAATACAGCATAGCAGAGATTGGTAACTCTCTTCGTCTCCCCGCTGGAAAAATTTCATTCATTTTGGCCATTTTAAGGCACCATTGGACAAAAATAATTAAGATGGATTGGAAGAAAACAGTTATCAAAAATGGGTGAAAGTAGTACAAGTTTTCATTTCTAAATGTGATCGACTAGGTATCATGAATAGACCGTGTTCTATCGCACTTCCATTGTTTCGAATCTGTGGTTTAATATTGTCACAATTACAATTCATGTACTAAGTATGTGGTGCAAATTTGTTTAAAATGTTAGGGAAACGGGTAATTGTTTATTGAATGAAAACAATTTTAACAGTTTAAATATAAGTATCATACCATTCTTTAATTATTACCCCAAAAGTACGAAATATCAATAACGCAAGAAGAAAAGACACCATTGATTGTGAAACTTATAAAACTGTACCATTGACTGTGAAATTTATAAAACTGTACCATTGATTGTGAAATTTATAAAACTGTACCATTGAATGTGAAATTTATAAAACTAAACATTATTTCCAAATTTTAAAACCGTTAATGAGGTACATATAAAATACGTACAAAGCCATCCATTGCATTATAACACAAGGTGTACACCAGTACAGAATTGTAGAGATTCCAAATTGGTTTGCATGATCCCAGGTCCGTAAATAACTGTAACAAAAGGATATAGTTTATATATACTGTAAAACCTCGATAATAAGACACCTTCAAGACCCCAATATCCGTCGTAAAAATGGAGTGGCCTCATTATCAAGTTGAACTTTAGGGAAGTTATTGAAAGCCGGTCCAAAAATTAGTGGTCGTTATAATAACAAGGTGTTCGTAATACTGAAGTGGTGGCAATAAGAGGTTTTACTGTAGTTTATAATAACCTACATCAAAAGGTTTCAACGAATCCATTGGCCGTCAATTCATTGTGGCCAATATAGTTTAACATTTCTGATTATTTGTTCTAATGTCGAACATCGTATAAAATTTGAAAGTTTCCATGGTTTATATATAAAAATAAAGGAGTTAGGGTTAGTTTCAGGTTTTTTTTTGGTAAAATTCCATGAAAATCATTTTTTACAATAATTATTTCTGAAGAAAAACAAGTAATTGTCTGTATTGTGTTTCATTAAATCAAATCTTGTAATATATAAGAGAAAAAACAACATTAAATGACTTGCCAAATTTTTCGTGTAAGCCACAAATGAATCTAAAATCCTTATCAATCTGTAGGCATAGTTCTTCAATATCTGAAAAGGAAGATTTCTAATTGACTGATAAATCTGTGTTATAACATAAAAACGCTATTAGTGCATCTTATGGACATTCTATAAGCAATGATTGTTTGTTTTTTATGTGACCTATTGTCCCTGAGGTTTTTACGCCGTTTTTCAACAATTTTTCAGTTACATACGGCGACAGGTTTACCTAACCAGTTTCTCTGGGCTATATACTAACCAGTACTAACTTACCCTTCTATAAGGAACCGGCAACTTCTCCACATATGGAGGAAAACTGACATTTTTGTCGAATTAGATAGAAGGGTATAACCTGCCGCGACCGGGATTCGAACCAGGATCTCCGGGTTACAAGTCCAGTGCACTAACTACTGGACTATGGCGCGGTCTTTATGAAGTGTTTGTTTATTCACAGAATGCATCTTAACACTAAACACATTTATTACGGTGATCCATAACACGTGCGATACGGCATATACCTTACACGTGTGCTTTTCGGCAAAATTTAGGCCACAAGAAATTTGTTTTTCGATGACCTCCACCCCCTTCAAATACGGTTTCTCTTGGTCAGCAGAATAGTTTTTCAAGTGTCGATTATGCATGTAACCTAATATTTAATCCCTTGCCTCCTAAGCGTATTTTCCAAATTCAAAGCTACTGTACAAAACATTAATTAATTCAAGAAAATTGGGTTATTTCTCTCCGACAGAAGGGGAAACATTGTGGCAAAAGAAGCCATTACTTATTAAAAGCAATGGCTTCAATTGTCACAATGGTTTTAAAAGTCGCCTGCTTCAGATGTGGGGAAATGAGGTATTAAGAAGCTAAGTGTTAATAAATTGACAATATGTCTCTTTGCTATTGATCATCAGATTTAAAATAAATGATTTAACACTTTTAATGTGATACTTACTACTTTCACAACCTCACTTCCGTTAACTCTTACATAAATTTCAGCTCCTTCTAACCCCGTGTCAAGAGTAGCAATAGTTCCCTACAACGTAACGTAGCGTGGAACATATAATGCAACGAAATGTAACGTAACGTAATTTAAAACAGCGTAAAGCGTATTAATTAGCGTATTAATACAGTCAAACCTGTGTTTGCGGCCACCTCCAAATAAAGACCATCCTATGAAGGCCATTCTTTCAAAACCATCACTGATTATTTAGAACAAACTGAACTCCAAATAAAGGACATTTGTCAATAAAGACTGCATTTTGTTTCTCCCATGGGTGGCCTTTGTTCATAGGTTTGATCGTATTTTTATCCATAAAGTATCCAATCCAATTGTTTCCTTATAACAACAGTATGTAGCCTTCCTTACTGCTGTAAACGTGCAAAGTTTGTGAACTGCAAAGTTATCTCCCCCAATAATATGAACCTGAACGTATTATCATATTGACACTCTAAAATAGGTTGTTCATCAAATGAATACAATGAGTTTAGACTCATGGGCGGACGGTCATGTTTCCAGTTGCCCGGCCGATCATATAATGCACCCTACAATTTGTAATGGCAAATCCGAAATGTTTCAAACAATCGTTCTATTACGAAACTATTTGGGACGAATCTTGCCTCAGAGGTACGAAACATATGCTTAGGAAAAATGAAAAGAAAAGTTTAGCGACCTATTAACCGTGTTTTTGGAGGGGGTAAAAAACCGCGGACTGCTGTTTATTTTCTGACCTAACCTAGAAATAATTGCTTCAACTTACCGGGACATTCTTCACTAGAGTGTCCATGGCATTGGCCGAATTATTCAGTGCTGTCTGAAATCAGAGTTTGTTAACATGAAAAAAAAGGATTTTAAACAATAGTATGAAAGTGATTGTTTGAGATTGTTGGAAAGTTGAAGATATATTGCTGTATAATTACGTAGCATTGCAGCAAACTCACTGCCCCGTAATTACACGCTGTAACAGACATATACTCGATCATTGTACCATACAACAAACCGGCTCATGATTGCCTGTGCACTAAATACACATTACTATAACAGACACAGACCACGTGACGTTATAACAAAATGATAAAAGAAACATATATGCTAGATTAAGATTAACAAGTAACACAAACAGTGTTGATGAATGCTTTTATAATGATCCCTCCAGTTACGTCACCTCCATAGACCGATTCCCTCCAAGAAACGACAGTAAAGGGCACACATACACATAATAAAAAACACATGTTGCTAATCTATCAATTCCCTCTGAACAACAACTCCCTCCGATGAACAACTACACCTTCTTTTGCGACCCCGACAAGTGTGCTGGTGAGCACTTATATCCCCATCTGCAGTATAACCTCGATATTAAGTCAAGCCATCATTGCGATTGTTTTATCCAGTTAAAAATAAGGATAGTATGTCATAACGAATGTGGTCCTTGTAATAAATATATTTGATATAGAAGCAGTCGCTCAGTTACTCTCTACTGTACATCTATTAGATATATTCTGTTTTTTACATGATATACATGCATGTAATTGAAAAAAGAAAAACAAACTAACCCTGTTTCCTTCGACGTAAGCGTATTCCTCAGCATGTAAATTCCTTAACACAGTGGCCTGTGCTTTTAAATCATTCTTCAAAGGAAAAAATAATTAAAATTCTCCATAAATAATCAAAATTATGTAATCGTAAACGTTTCGCTTCTCTCTTGTGCAAATATTTATAATAATAACTACTTCTGTTTAAAAACATGTGACTAATAAATAATCAAGTATATATTTTTCCTATGGAGTTTAACGTCGCACCAACAGCTAGGCCCATTGTGCACTTTTCCAGCTTTTACGGCAGAGGAAGGTCCCAGGCGTACACCTGGGTCGAACCGTCGACCAGGACAGCTTCCTCACATGTGAAATGTGTCTGGTCCCCAATGGTATTCAAATTCACAGCGGTGAGGGCTAGTCATAACTACTCAACCACAGAGGCTCCCGATTAAGTTTATAAAACTATTTACGAAGAAGAGAAGAAAGTCAAATAATGTTTAAGTCAGATAACAAAGACGTACGAGGATTGACCCAGAAGTTACCTAACTATCTCTGTATCTTTTTACGTAATTGTGTCACATTAATGATCAATCTGTGCGCGTCAATCTATCCATGCAAAATTCAGTTTAACCCCTGAAAAGCGGACACCTTCCGGACTGGGTCAAAAGTCCGGTTTTCTGAGAATTCCGGTTTTCTAGGAGTCCGGTTTTGAAGGGGTTTTACTGTATCTACAACATAATGCATAGCTTATGGTAGCAGGAACTTCTTATTTTCTCGTATTTAGAACAATGCATCAAACTTCATTTAATGCTCCTTTTACCATATTTTTCCACATTTGGCATAAAACTCACCTTAGCTGTAGCGTCCGTCACCGTATCAGCATAAACGTCAATTGCGTCAGCAAATGCGCTTAAATTCGTCGAAGTTATATTATTTTGAAACTGGAAAATATTTTGAAAAATCAAAGGATAAAAGAGGTTGTTTTTAGCACGTGAGAATTCGACCATGCATTTAGCTCTAAACATTGGAGCACTTCGGTTACGAACAAGTAGCAGTGAAAGGCTAGTAATTACTAGTCCAAGGCCATTACCACACGTGGTCCCATGAGATACTTGTTGAATCTGGTTTCTGTAGGTCTAAATGTCTATCATGAAGAAGATTAAGTTCAGAGGTGAACGTTCATTTTTTAATCCGTATGTTTTCCATCGATCTCAACACAGATAGCCAACACTTTTGATAGTGATATTACAGAATATTACAACCGGAATTTATTTAAATATAAAGTTACACAAATACCTCATCGTAGAATTTTTGGAATTGAATGTCCACGGCTTTTCTAACATGCTCTAACTGGTTTTGAAGATCTGGAGGATATATAGACACGTCAGAGAGATCTACAACCACTGCATCAATCTCGGCTTCTACATCTATCGTCTGAATATATAAACACAAATTTATTATCGTCTGAATATATAAACACAAGTTTATTATCGTCTGAATATACAAACACAAGTTTATTATCGTCTGAATATACAAACACAAGTTTATTATCGTCTGAATATACAAAACACAAGTTTTTACAGTGGTTGCATCTATGTCGTTGCCGCCAACCTTCATGGATTTTCCCGAAATCGGTCTTTTCGTAGGCGCGTAAATTCCTGGATTTTCAGATAAATGGTTTTTCGGATACATTTGTAATTTTACGAATAACTTATTACGTGGGCATTGTAATTTGTGAACAGACTCACCCACGAAATCCATGCAGACAATCTGTTAGGCACAATGTTCACCATTGTTATAACGTCATTTTCAGCATTACCAAATTGTCATTAAAATGCAAGGGCTAAAATTGAGCACCAGCTTATTCTGTTAAGTATCCCGAAACAGCAAACAGCTCGTGATAGAGCATTCGTGGATTTGTGATATACGAGTAGTAGGTCTTAGTCCCCCGCTCTGGTGATGCAAATTCTACCAAATTATGTCATTTAATTAGGTAAATGTCTTTAACTTAACTATTAGTGTCTATACTTACATCAGTATAATTGAACAGCTCATCAGTGTCTAATTTCTCATCAAACTTGAGAGACAAATAGCCGGACCTACCATTTTTACAATCACTGGAAATAGTTCGAAGGAATAAAATGTGATGATTGGCAAAGATGAAATATATTTGTCTGGTATTTAGCAAAATACTACAACAGTTAATTCAGTTAAAAGGTTTCACTTTTATTAAGGTCGGCAAATTGGACTTACTTTAACGAACATGCTCAAAATCAAAATTCCACGTTAACAGTAACAAAACAGACAATATCAGCTATCTGAAATTGTGGCAAAACTCGAAAAGGGAGAACAAAGTATGAAAACAGATTTTCTGTTACTCTAGTCCCGACATGGGTTTGACAACACACTTACTAATGTGAAATTCGTATGTCACTCATTTGACGTTTGTGTGTCGTCCATGTGTTGTTCATGTGTCGTTCGGCTGTTCATGTGACATCCTTGTACGTACAAATGGCGTCTATGTGACGTTCATGTGACATTCATGTGTCATTCATGTGACGTCCTCATACGTGCACGTGATGTTCATATGACGCTCATGTGATATTCATGTGACGTTCATGTGACACTTATATGGCATTCATTTGACGTTCATAAAATGTTTATCAGACGGTTATTTGAACGTTAAACTTACTTGAGAAGTCCAGATAATGTCAGAGGTATTGTATCATTATTATGCAGCAAATCAGCAAGGTAGTATTTCCCTGCACCAACTTGTTTGTCGTTATATATAGTGAAAAACTGAAGACGTAATTAAAGAATGGATTTTATTACCAATTTTTTCACTTATCTGGTCATTCATTAAAAATATATCGTTTACAGTAAAACCCTGATATTAAGACCACCATTTGGACCTGGAAAGAGCGTTTTTTTTATATAGAGGTGGTCTGATTATCAAGTTCAAATATAGAAGAAATATAGAAAACTTGTCCAAAATTGAGTGGTCGTTATATTGAGGTTGTCGTAAGTCGTTCAACTGTAACATCTATCAACGTGAGTTAAGGCCCTTGTACATTTTGCTCTGTTTCTTTTTGTAAAAAGTAATTTTTTTATCTTGTCATAACAACTAAAATACATCGTCTTTTGATTTCAAGAGAAGATATTCATTTTTTCCCACGAATTTAAGGCAGAAAAATAATTTTGTATTTGAATCATATAAACGCACAAACATATGTTCTCAGTTCTTGCTCGGTAAGATGTTAAAATGGCACATTACCTCTTCTAGCTTGTCCAGGTCCGTAATTGGGTCACATACGAGTTTATACAACGGTGCCCCTGGCAGGAATGTCAGCACAGTCAGGAGCATCAATAAGGAAGAGAAGATGAATATGATACCAACCCCTCTGAAACATTTAATGTTTATTATATCATCTAGAATAAGATTATCACCGAACTGTGCAAAACCTATTTTAAGTTTAAAACTGTTTTTGCAATAATTTTTCAGTTATATACGGCGACCAGTTCACCTAACCAGTTTTCCTGGACTGTATACTAACCAGTACTAACTTACCCTTCTACAAGGAGTCGGCAACTTCTCCACATATGGGAGACAATCGACACAAGTTTGAATGTACGATGCATGGAAAATATTCAGTACTTACGCCATAAGAAAGATACCACCACAATTTGAAAAGCACCCTCTTTCTGTTGGTGGAGTTGATAAACTTGATCCGAAGACTCCGAACAGGAGACCAATCACTGTGAATATCACTACAAACATACACAGTGATGATAACCCCACACAAGCATACCATCTAAAAGTAAAAATATAATTATTATATTATTAAAGTCTTTGTGATAGAGACACAGCCAGCCAGCCAGCCAGCCAGCCAGCCAGCCAGCCAGCCAGCCAGCCAGCCAGCCAGCCAGCAAGCAAGCAAGCAAGCAAGCAAGCAAGCAAGCAAGGTGTAACACGTAACACGTGTATGTCAGCATCAAAAGTATTGCTCTTCAGTAATCAAAATGAAATATCAAATTACGTACATGAGTTTAATCGTACCACATATAATTTAAACGAATACCTGTATTGGTCGTACGGCTTCGCCATATCGACAAAGTCGTTTATTCGTTCGAGCCAACCGTTTAAATCGTACTTGTCTGATGGACCGTTAACCTGAAATATGACATTCGGTATCTCATTTACATCACAAAAATTCAATACTATTTTAACAAAGTTCAAGGTACAGTAAAACCTCAAATAGCGACCACCTCAATATTACGATTACTTAGCTATAACGACCATTTATTCTCGAACCTGCTTTCAAAAACTCCCCTATAATTGAACTTAATAATGCGACAAGCTCATGACGATCAAAGATCATACTTTAGTTTTTTCATCTGTATCAAGGATATTTTGACACTTTTCAGAATGATCATGCAATTAACTACAGTACCATATTGACATTCATCCATAAAAAGCATGTTCTACAAAACTAATAATAGTTTATGTGACTCTTACATCATCGTTAATTTGGTCAATGTCCTCTTTAGCATTAGCTACAGTATCGTTCAAATCATTTATGGTGTCTCTCATGTCTGAAAAAATGCAAAGAATTGGATGATCCAATACTAATGTCATACAGTAAGACCTCAGATACCCACCACCTCAATATTACAACGACCTTGTTACTACGACCATTTTCAATAAACTCCCCTATGATTCAACGCGATAATGAGACCACCTTATTATTACGACTATTTTTTCGGGTCCCGAAAGTGGTCCAAACATCTGGGCTTTACTGTACATTTATAAAGGTCCCAAATTTGGCCTCATTATCGATGTTTTACGGTCAATGTCATTTGTCCATTAGAATACATGTGTTTGTACTATAAATTGAGAAAAAAAACAAGTAAAGAATTTTAACCTTACCGAGTATTGTTGCATTCGAATCACGCTCAACTCGATATGGAATGTCATCAAATTCTTTCTCTGCCTAAAATATACAGTAGAAGTTAATTCCTGGAAAAGCTTTAATTCGCTATATCAGAGTCCACTACAACCATACAGTAAAACCTGAATATTGAGCCCGGGACCCGAAAAGTTGGACGTAAAGATGAGGTGGTCCCTTAAGCAAGTTGAATTATAGGGAAGTTATTAGAAGCCGGTCCGAAAATAAGTGGTCGTTATAACAAAGTGGTCGTAATATTGAGGTAGTCGGTATGAGAGACTTTACTGTATGTCATAATTAAAAAAAATAATTTAATGATAATCTGTGTGTAGTTTTCTCTCCTGAGAGCAAGACTTGTCGGGGTCGCAAAAATGTGTTGCTGTTTTGGAAGAAAGTGTTGTTTAGAGGGAATTGATACATTCACGACAGGTGTTTTTTTATTATGTGTACCTTTTACCGTCGTTTCTTGGAGGGAATCGGTCTTTGGAGGTGTCGTAATGGGAGGGAGCACTGCACGAAGTTATTTTTCCAGATTATGAGCAATTCAGCCGCCAACATGAATCAAAATGTAAGTAAGCGCAGTAATGTGACTTTTGTATTTCTCTTTAATTACAAAAGTACATAAATCGGAATATACGTACGTCTTCCACTTTCTTAGTAAGGTTATCCCCCTTGGCATCGTTCATGCTTGTTCTTGGACCGGATAGATCAGGAAACTGTAAATAGTAAAGGAAAAGTTGGAACAATCGTTCAGTACAGTCAAACCTGTGAACAAAGGCCACCATTGGAAAGGACAAATTTTGGCCTTTATTGATTGGTGGCCTTTATTCGGAGGTCAGTTTGTTCTAAATAATCAGTGACGGTATTTCAACGAATTGCCTTTTTTCACAGGATGGTATTTATTCGGAGGTGGTCGAAAACACAGGTTTGACTGTACTACACATGGCACTCGTTTTGAATGAGATAACATGAATCCAACTGTCATAATGTACATACTTCGCCTGTATCCACAGTTACTTCAAGGCTGTTATAATCTGGTCTACCAGTCGTGGGACATAAAGCATCAGTACAGGTGGTAATTATAGCAGTCATTTGAGACTTCACATTGTCGATATCTGCTTCAAGTGCATTAACAGCAGTTGTAAATGCTGTATTATTGCTTTCTAAATCGGTTAGAGAACCATCAAACGAATCGATGCCTACAATAGTATAAAACAAGGCTTTAAGTAATTTACAGTGAATTGTTTACTCTTTCATAACGATTGGTGCACTTAGTTGAAATACTGGCCCCTGAACAGAACACAGTCATAACATAGAACTAACCCTTTTTAATAAAAATGAAACCGCGGTTTTGTGTATTCAAGAGAAATTTCGGTCGTATACGTCAGTCAAAACATAATATTGGACATAGTGAAGCCTCACATAGCGCCCGGCCCAATATAACTACCACTTTGTTATAACGACAACTTATTTTCAGACCGGCTTTCTTAACTCCCCTATAACTCAACTCGATAATGAGACCACCTCATTATTATGACCGATTTCCGGTTCTCATTATCGAGGTTTTACTGTTTTAGGATGTCACACTCAAAGAAGTGAATAATTGCATTACTGTCAGCCAGATCGTACGCAGCTGAGAACATTGCTGGTAAGTCTGTATGATCCACTATGTCATCTTTGAGCGGTTTGCCCACAAGATATGCTATATCTGAAATACAAGACAAACGTGAGTCGACAAGATACACTTCTTATAAAAGGCTAGCCCGCCTTACAATTGTATTAATATTTTTAAAGTCGACGAATTTTGAGCATTTGATAAAAATTATGAATTTGACATATCATTGATCATTGTTCCGATGGTTGCATAAGTTTGAACGCACTTCGCAGTTCACAATTCGGATAGTAAACTGCGTTTCACAATGCAGTTAGCGATTGTAATCATGCTGACGGCGAACTACGTTCTAACTATATTCAGCGTTGTCCCTATGTCTTTCACCACAAAGAGAAACTTTTATGCTAGAAAGTAGAAGAAAACAAACCAAACATCCCATATATTCTCATTTAGGTGGGTGTTCAATACATACACATAGTAATTCATCTTATTGGTCTCTATGCATCGTAAATGCGAGAGAATCGTGTTTAAAAGGTCCCGAGTTCGAATCCCGGCTTCGACAGGTTTCGTTCATAAACTTCACAATCCCATTTTTAGGACGTAGTGCTGGTGAAGTGTCCAGGAAGAGGACTCGAGCGTGATTAATATAAACAAAATTGCTTGTTTCAAAATCGAGCTAAAATAAATCAGAATAAACTAAATAAAGAAATATAACCAATCAGCGTTATTTAACAAATTGTCAACGATTGCTTTAAATACGCGATACTTACTATCAAAATCACGGAAAATAGCTGATTTTAGAAACTCAAAGTGGTCATCTAGCATGAAGTATGCCTCCTGCGAAAAGAGAAGGCAAAAGTTCATTTCAGGGGCATTTCCTCTGATCAGGCGAAAATATATTTTTCGAATTTTCGGGCAAAAACTGTTCATCTATCGAAATTACATTGCGCTTGTAGATCACACTTTTGGCATTAGCGTCATCTTCATTTGGTCATATTTGATAAAGAAATAAAGAGCTTACGTGAAGATTTCGAATGGAGCGGTTTGTTGATCAACCTTGATCGCCGTATTACCAAAAATGACGTCAAAATCACGTGGTATGGACACACTGATAAATTAAGCATGTAATGAAGCATACATGATTACAATCATAAAAAAGTTAGAATTCTTACGTCAACTGCATTCCGGACGAATGTTCTTACATCAGCAATATTATCAGCCGCGGTGTCTGGGATGTTATCCAAAATGGTGGATATGTTGTTATTGTTCACGAACATACAAACAGTCCCGGACCTGTAAATACATAGTACAGGTAGATATGTTTGTAAAACAGTCAACGTGGGATACCATAAAATAAGAAGATAAAATTAGGTGATCTCATTGTCAAATTGAATTATAGGGGAGTTGTTGAAAGCCGGTTCGAAAATAAGTGGTCCTTATAACAGGTAAGTCGTAATATTGAGGTGTTCGCTATGTGAGATTTTATTATAGAAACAAAATGTTGAAATAAAACGTACAGTACAAAAGCCGTGGAAACCGTTACAATCCCGATATATATGAACTTTTTGCGCTTATTGTTCGAATCATCACGTGACTGTTGCATCTTTCCTCCGCATTTTCCGCAACAACATCGACAACAACAGAAACAGCAAGCGATGATTGGAAATATAAACAGAAATAGAACACCAATCGCCACGCAGATCGCGACACCAATAAATGATGATATATACTGAAAATAAAGATAATTTATAATTACAGTCAAACCTGTTTTGCGTGTGTTTACGTCCAAACAAAGACCTCCTTGTGAATAAAGGCCATTCTTTGAAAAACCATCACTGATTATTTAGAACAAACTGACCTCCAAATAAAGGCCATCTGTCAATAAAGGTCACATTTTCTCTTTCCCAAGGTTGGCCTTTGTTCACAAGTTTGACTGTACAGAAAAACCTCGATAATGAGACCATTACCAGGACCAGAAAAATCGGTCGTAATAATGAGGTGTTCTCATTATCAAATAGAATTATAGTGGAATTATCGAAAGCCGGTCCGAAAATAAGTGTTCGCTATAATGAGTCGGTCGTAATATGGAGGTGGTCACTATTTGAGGTTTTACTGTATTTATTTATGTTAGAGATCTCAGTTTCGAAATCTTTGAATGTTTCATCTTGAAGTTCTCTGAGTCTTTGAGTATAGTTTTACGTTCAATGTGCTTTATTTGCAGTATTTTAATTTTCGTGCGTTTTTATTGTTGAAACAGCTATGCCAAACTAACATTCAATACATAATAGAATAAAGTGGTCGTAATATTGGGGTAGGCTTAATGTGAGGTTTTACTGTATCATTTACTGTTCACTTACATCGTTGTAATTTGAAACGATGCCACTCATGTCCATGTCAATTCCTTTCTCTATCAGATCTGAAAAAATTATAAAATGGCAGTCAATTTGCCTCTCAGAAGGGTTCAAATCCAGGCCGCGGCAGGTTATACCCTTCTATCAAATTTGACAAAAATGTCGGTTTTCCTCCATATGTGGAGAAGTTGTCGGCTCCTAGCGGACGGGTAACTTAGAATGGTTTAGTATACAGTCCAGGAAAATGGTTATGCTAACCGACCGCCGTACATAAGTAAAAAATTGTTGAAAAACGGCGTTAAACCCAGTCAGAAAAAAATGTGATAAATCTGACATTAATGTTAGGTAGCATTAAAGTGGTTAAATTATTTTATGAGTGTAAGAGATTAGTTCTTTCTCGCGCTACAATTTATTAACAAAAGCCTCCTAACTCGAACTAAATTTCCAACATTCAAAAACTACGCTTTAAAATCTCGATTATTCATGGTTGTTATACAATGTTTTGTGAAAACAAATATTTCATTTCGTAAAATTATGGTTGACGTAATATGACTGACTCCGTTCTTTTTTGTTATCCATATACGGCAAAACTTCAAGGTTGTGCCCACCTTCGGGATCCCCGAAAAATCGGCTGTAATAATGGGATGGTCTCATTTATCAATTTTAATTACTAGTACGAGGGAGTTACTGAAAGCCGGTCCAAAAATAAGTGGTCGATATAACAAGGCAGTCGTTGTATTGAGGTGGTCGCTGTTTGAAGTTTTTCTAAGTCTAGTGTAATATTCTCAATGCAATTTTGGCGTCAAACAATATTTCAAAAAAATGCTTTAATTAGCACAGAAATTTTATTGTGAAAAAAAAATCAATACAGACAGATTGAGATCTAGACTACATTCTATGGGCATATTTTGGCTAGGATAGCAATACTTAATATAAAAATTCTTCGCAATGTATAACGTTTCAGAAATTATATAATTAAACTGAAAATAGTCCCAAGAACAATCAGTAAAACACACTTTATTTGCAAACAATATTTTAGCAAGATTTAGAAGTTTTAAAACTACTATTTCGGCTCAGAAATGTCCATGAAACGGACCCCAGGTCATTACCGGTATATTTGTTTAATAACCACAATTTTTAAAAGTGGTTTTGTAAATACTTCAAATATTTCTTACCTACGAATATGATAAGGATATCCTTAAAATTGTTGGTTTGCAGTTACTCGACCGACTTATTCAAAAACCTTCTGACCCTAAAATTTCTCAGCGATTTTGACCAAAACAAAAATGTTTTTCATTCTGTTTTATTTTTAAGCTTTTTCGGTTTCATACAAGCATAAAATGCTAACAAAGAATTCTATCTACCTTCCCATTTAACAATTATGGTCGCATAACCGCACACCAACAGTGTTTAAGGATGGCCAAAGTGTTGTGAGCTATTTGACCTTTTTCTTTTATGTAGATATGTTGTCGAAAATTAACAGACATCAAACGGAGGAATAAACACATTTTTGTTATAACTGGTAATTTCAAAGTATAATTTTGTACACTGCATTGTAATGACATTCTTGCTATCGCGATAATTTTGTCTTCTTTTAAAATTGACAATACTGACAATACTTGTTTTACAATTACAATAAATACCGCAATTTTTAGCTATACTTTCACGCATGTGATAGAAAAATATACAAAAAAATTGTGTAATGCGTTAGGTTACAAAAAAGGCTTGTTTTTCTATTGTCACAACCGGAAAGTTGGTCAAACAAACATAATTTCTACTTTTCATAAGCCAATTTTCTAGTCATTGGAAAATGTAGGTACAATATCAATTTGAAAACTAACCCATGAAAATTAGAACTCAAAAATGGCCGCCTTTTTAACCAGTACTTTTTTCTTTCTACAATATGTCATGTCACAAAAGTCAAATACTAGTCACAAGAAATTAGATTTTCATTTTAAACTTTGCAACTCCAGTATGGTGGAGCCACGTTTTCAATACTTTGGGTGTTATATACCTATACCAGAATTTGCATCGATGCTAGATGTAAGTAGCGTTCAGTCAGACCTGCCCAGGGTCCGAGGTTGGTCTCCAAGCTCAAATCTCATCTTGTCTTTTAATATTCAAAGTTAAATATGATCAGACAATTATGATATTGATGGTACATAACTCTGACAGCATGATTGACCTGAATATGTATTTAAACATTAGACATCTCCATCTTTTCAAACATAAACTTTGAGAATGGAATAAAGATTTCAGCTCGGAGACTGTTCTCAAGTTTTATAAACCTTGAACATGATTTCATGTTATTCTATCATAAGAATAAATATGAAGTTCGTCTTTCACTGGTATTAAATACATACCTTTAGAAATTCCAGCCACGAAGACCAAGTCAATGAAACTATGAACAAGATCATAGTAAGGCTTCAATCCTTCGCTTATACGTGCGGGTCCAGTTGTGATGTAAGGTCTTCCACTAGGGAGCCTCGCCCACGTGATTCTTGATTCACTGTCAGCAAAGTTTCCCGCAGAATCTGATAGAGTCTGCGGAGAGTACACCGGATCTGCACCGCTTGTTACGTGACTAACAGTCACCATGGTAACGAACCATATTGAAACACTAGAAACACTACTAAGCGTCATTATGTTTTCTGTCTAATAATATGATCCGTAATTACAAGTCTTTAAGTAATAGATTTTTATCTGAAATCACTACAAATACACATTACAAATGTATTTCATACACTTGCCAAATAATGAGTAGCCAATGATAACAAAGTATTGCTCAATACTTAGTTCTTTTGTGACGTAAAAGAAATAATATAAAAATAGAATGTAGCTTATCAATCAGGGGAGGTTTTTTTTCTTTTACATCAATATCTACACAGAGTTGTCGTGCGTTATCCATCACATACATCTCTGTCAATGTCTAGAAAGTAGTTCAAAAATATGTGTCCGAGTCTCCTTTAGTTTCCATCTGATACAAAAAAATCACGCTTTTGTTTTCTCTAAATGTACACGTGTTGTCATAATTTTACACGATTACCCTAGACACCTGCGTTTAAGCAATTTAATTTTGCGACCTAATTTCCGAAAGTAATCGAACACTTTCCGTCGGGAAATAGTGCGCTTGATGAACAAACTAATTTCTCCGACTTTTTGATAAATTATTACATCTTTAGTCTCGAATGTATTGTGAGAAAGAAATTTCTCCTCTGAGTAGTAAATTTTGTACCATTTGTGGGTTAATTTCTTGTTTTACAAGAATCTTGTAAAAAGCTGAGACGTTGACAGGGATGTAAGCGAGGGATAACGAACGACAACTCTGGATAGAGATTGTTACATCCCACCAACAGCTAGGGCTATGTGGCGACTTTTCCGGTAGAGGGAGACCTTAGGCAAACACTTAGGTACAATCACCGACATTCCGTAAAACAGCTTGACAGCTTCCTAACATGTGATTTTTTCCAGTCCCGGATGGGATTCGAACTCACAGCATTGTGATTACAAGGCAGTCATAATAACCACTCAATAAAGTAGGTCACCTAAGACTAAAATAAACAAACACACGTTCACAAGAGTACAATTCTATTAGGTAGATTGATAGATTATATTCTAGTGATTAATATAAATACAGTTAGACTAATGAATGACAACACACTTATGCAAAACAAATACTTTAAACAAAAAGTTGCGGCATATTTGCAAAAGGAAGAAACATATGACCGCCTGTAAAGTCGGTAAAACACAGAAGACGGTATGATAGCGCAAAATATTTAAATTGATCTTTTATTTACATGAGGCTACAATTAATGATTAAATTTTGCGTTCTGTTCGTAGAGTGTAAAAAGGTCAAAATACGATGATTAGTTCATACATCGGTCAATCAAAATAACATTATCAATTAATCAAGACTAGATTATTTGAATTACAAATATTGTTTAGCTAAATAAATAATATTCGTATATAAAACCCATTCATTGTTGATTTTACAAGCAAAATGAGTATTTTATATACATGTATGTTTGTTTGTTTACATGTTTGTTTAGAACTAAATTGGACAAACAATTAATACAAAGTTCATGAATAAATAAATAAATAAATAAATACCTGTGATGAATTTCTTTTTTTAATGTAACTAAAGTCCAACAAATGTGAAAACATCGTCACTTACGTGTGAATATGACACAAATAATAAATAATAAATTACCACGTAAATCACCACCCTCGTGTAAAGATTTATTTTTGATTACCGATCAAAATTGGCTAAAGTGCTAATTCATTGTTTAATATCAAAAGAAGTCAGATTTCAAATTAGATTATTCGGACAGACAATAGGACTATTTATTCAGTTTATATTTAAGCACAATACCTTCAAAGATCAAGATGTGTCCTATTCATGAAATTTTGGTACCGTCGGATCATGTAGATTTCTTTGATTAAGTACGTGACACATAATACATTGTCATTCAATCAGAACGAAATAATACAAAACTGTCCGATTAAATTTGCGAATAATTCTGGCAATATCCTAAAATATTCTTGTATTATTTCCAAAAAAATACTGTATGTAGGTATATACATATTGTGTTTACAGTAAAACCTCACATAGCGACCTCCTTGTTATAACAAACACTTATTTTCGGACCAACTTCCATTAACTGTCCCATAATTCAACTTGATAATGAGACCACCTCATTATTACAAGCGATTTTTCGGGTTCCGAAGGTGGTCTCATTATCGAGGTTTTACTGTATAAGTATGTCAATGATACATACAGTGCAACTTCTCCAAAGCAACACACTTTGGGAAAAGGAATATTATGTTGTTGAGAGGTTGTCAAATTAATAGTCAAATTGTACAGTGGGAAAAAATCATGCTGCTGTTGAGGGGAAGTTGTTGCTAAAGAGAGGGCCGCTCTGGAGAGGTTGCACTGTATATTCAACATGCCAACTTTATTGATCCAATTTCGAAATTGTTTGATCAAATTGTCTTTGGAACAAAGAAATAAAACAAGGATATTAAAATCTGACTTCATTAACTAGGATCGTCATAGGACCATTTTTATACCTTCATAAAGATCGTATACTAATCAATAATATCCAACGATTAAACAGTAATTATCTAATCGATAAATCAGTGTTAAATTCAACCGCTAGGGCAAAAGAATATTTAACAAATGATGGTTTATGATTACTTCACTGAAACTTTTGACAGTAAATTTGCATCTAGGCATTTTTTTCTGTAAGCTACATTATACGCTTGTTATAAAAACGAAAAACTGACATAAAGACCGAATTAATTTACTTTCAAATATATACAGTAAAACCTCACAAAGCGACCACCTAAGTATTACGACCGCATTGTTATGACGACCACTTATTTTCGGACCGGCTTTCAATAACTCCTTTGTAGTTCAACTTTATAATGAGACCACCTGATTATTACGGCCGATTTTTCGGATCTCAAAGGTGGTCATTTTATTGAGGTTTTACTGTATATTATTTTGAATTTCCGTATGGATTTAGGTACAATAAATGTGGCTATAAATAAGGGTAAAATAAAGAAAGATGACCGAAACTGTGTGATTGTTTTGCACAATATTGGCATGACTTTATTTTTGCAGTAACAAATGTACAACGAATGACAAATATGGTTAGTTCAAAGACTTACAAATGAAACAATCATGTTTTCGAGAAAGTTAATTACCAACAATAGTTGTTTGTGAAACCATCCTGAAGTCAGCCGAGAGATAGTTTGTATGTACATGCCTCGAAGACAATGACCTATGACCTACTGACTCAAAAAAATCGGTGGATGCATTTAACCCTTTGCCTCATAAGCATGTTTAATATACAAAACATCAATTTATTTGAGACAATTAGGTTATTTCTTTCTGACAGAGTGGAAAACTTTATGGCAAAAAAAACCATTACTCATTACAAGCAATGGCTTCTTTTGCAAGAATGTTTTAAAAAGTCGTCTGCTTCAGATGCAGGGAAATGCGGTTTAATGAAGCAAAGGGTTAGCTGCCGTAGTTAATTAGGCTATGAAGTTTTTAAGAGGCAAAGATCTCCTCGACAAGGATCGAACCACGCCCATGTTTCGTCCGGAAGGCCGAGAGATCTGAATTTAGCACACCCCACTTCTTAGAGAATTCTCAGCTTGGCAAAACAACTCGAGGACCAGCCTCCTTTACACTATTATGCATGAAATATTAGAAATCAATAAATAATTGATGAAATCAACTTACATAAAATAACCAGAGACTACAAAAATATAGACGAAAAAGACAAAGCCATATATACAATAAATATATGTGAAGTTAAACACACCAACAACACACAAGTTTATTGAAATGAAAATATTACAATGTTTGATATACTATCAATGATCATAATTATAAAATAATGATAAAGTTTAATGACAGAAAAATAAATTTGAATGGTTAAATTATGCATGAATTCAAAACAGAAAATTAAGGAAAACAAGATGACAGGAACTGTCACAAAAACCAAGTTTTCATGAGAAGTAGCACACAGAATATTACATGTACAAAAAAATAAACAAAGGGCCACAATTCCGCAAAAAATGTTCGAAGCCCAAAACCCCGACAATATGCGCTGGGGTACGCGGTGATGTTAACGATGAGAAAGTTTTGTCGAAATCCCTTGAGAAATGTAGGAGGAGTTGCGCGCAGAAGAAATTGTGGACTCTCGCCGATATTCACCAATTTAATAGCCAGGATTTTTCATTCGGAAACCTTATTTAAAGTGATGCAATGGTTTGGTGGCATGGATTTCGTCATCAATACAATTCCTAGAATGACATGTTTGTTAATGATACCCATTTAAATAGTATATAAAACTTGATTGCATTCATCCTAGCTGCGATTCAAAATGGAATGTTTGTTATCGTGAGGTTTTAATTTGAATCCTGGCAAATAGAGACGTCACTTTGTACCTCTTCTATCACTGACAGATATATATATAATATTGAACAACAAATATCACAGTAGAACGCTTGTAAATTTATACAGATATACATCTCCCGGTATTTTTCACCAATCATCACCATCACGATGTGCCACTTTGTTTTTCCTGAAAAAAAAAACAACAAACAATTATTCAAAAATCCGTTACTTTACAGCAATAATTCTTAGAATTGTCTTCATATAATGGTGAATTCTTTCGTCTCCATTTTGTGTATACATGAGCTAGATGAGTAAGTAAGGATATACAAGAACTATTCATAGGGTTAGGTGCGGCCCAGGCCATTTCCACTACGGCGGTGGCCTTCGTCAACTACACCATCAAGTATGTGAAACTGCATCAACATTGTTGTTCCTTGATTAGAAGCTAGTTGTAAGAACTCCATTACGATACCTAGAGCATTAATTTAAGAGGAATTAAATGTTAATTGTAACAATTACCAGTGAAAAGTTTAGACATTGTCGATTTATAATTGTCACAGTAATTAAATTTACATATTTTGTACGAGGGTGACTCGGAATTAAGCGGATTGTCTTTGTATTTGTTGTTCGTTATATCATTTCAATGATTTTTTCATCTTAACTAAATCTATAATATAACTAAAATCCGTTATTGACAGTGATATTTTATGTTTATATGTCGCTATAGCAACCCCATGTTTTATGTATATGATACTTACTTCATCCATAATTTAGCTCTTGATGGAGTTCCTCTTCCAGCAGAATGAGCGCTGAAATATAAATAATGACACTAACATCGCTTGGCTAAAATTTTAACATGTTTTATTGTTAATTATGGATTGAAGATTACAATTTTCTCTGGGGTTTGACGTTGCGCTAACAGCCATGGTTATTTGGCAACTTTTCCAGCTTTGTCGGTGGAGGAAGACCTTGTGTGTACACCAGGGTAGAACCAGTGACCTTCCGTAAGACAGCTTCCTCACATGTGAAATTTGGTCCCGGGTTGGATTTGAACTCACAGCAGGGGGTGAGTGATTACTATTCGGATACCATAAACACTAAACCACGCAGGCCGCTTGCTGATTATTATATAAAAATTATACATGTAGCATTATAGCATAATGTATAATTTATACTAATTGTTGTATTTAAACATGCACTCATTTATATAATTTTATATCCATTTTAAACTTGATTTTTGTTTCATATATGAAGATACATGAAGGCTCACTAAAGCCATTTTGACAAAATAATTTGGACATAATGGGTTAAAAGCCTTAAATACATACTTTCTAAAGGCGTCCTGGTTTTTGTTTTCTGAATATGGGGGCGGGTCATCGTCGTCTGACATGTTCATGGTACGGAAATATTTGGCAGCTTTCACGGAGAATATCAATGTTGGCATGAAGAAGAATATGACCCAACCCAAGGAGAACCAGAATCCGTTCTGAAAGAAGAGATGCCAGATACAAATAAAAAAGCCAGTACGAAGCAACTAATTATTGACAAAAAAAAGAAATACATTTATTTACAAGATGCTGAAATTCTGAACGTCCATCTTATAGTTTATAGCACATTAGTTAAAGTCCCTTTAAAGCATGAAACAGTAAAAACACTCTAAACCGGCTCCTTCATAACGGGTTTTCTGTCTTAAACGGCCAAAATGTTATGGTCCTGACTTCATTACTATATAATTCAAAAATCCCCTCTAAACTGGCATTCTCTTGACCGGTTCCACTGTACTAGTTTGCACCAGGACTAAAGTTATGATAGTATCACTGATCTAATACTTACAAGGCCATCAATGGCATTATAACAGAAGGTGTATACTAGTACAGAATTGTAGAAATTCCAAATAGGTTCACATGATCCAATCTTCGTAAATAACTGTAAAAGATATAATTAAGTTTGGTTATTGTTTATTTGGGATTTTATATAAACGTATACTGTGCAAGTGCAACCTCTCTAGAGTGGTCCTCTCTTTAGCATCACCCTCCTTTCAACAACAGCATGACTTACTCCCACTGTACGATTTAACGAATAATTTAACCACTCTGGAGCAACAACCCGTCAACATCAACATAATTTTGCATCTCCCAAAGTGTGTTGCTTTGGAGAGGTTGCAATGTATTTGTACAGCAAGCTGTCAGAAGAAACAGAATTTTAAATGACTTTTTTTTTACATTATCAAGTGATAAATAATTGAATTATTATACGAAACGTAACTCAAATGAAACACGTATGAATCATTTTATACAGTATAACCCCTAAAAACCGAGCCCCCTAAAAACAGGAATTCCCTAAAAATCATATCATCTTTCAAACCCATTTTTTCTCTTCTATAATCAATAGTTCTCAGAAAACCGGAATTCTCAGAAAATCGGACTATTGACACAGTTCGGATGGGGTCCGGTTTTCAGGGGTTGTACTATAACATATCTTGCATATTTATGAAGTAATTGGAAAACAGGTTATATTATGATCAATTAAAGATAATTTCAATATTTCGATGGAACACTTTCAAACATTTTACATACCGCATCTTTTGTATAATCCACAAAAGAATCTACAATTCCCAACAGTCTATCAGCGTAAGTGCTCAGTATCTGAAAAAAATATACAGTAAACTCTGAGTCTGGCCGTTCTATGGCGGTACTCACCGTGCGACTGTACTGCGTGTGGGTGGGGTGGTACTATATTTGACTTTTTTATGTGACATTGTCACTGGCCGTTTTTTTTCAATAATTGTCAGTTATATATTGGGGCCAGTTCACCCAGCCAGTTCTCCTGGACTGTATACTAACAAGTACTAACTAACCCTTCCACATGGAAATTTATACCTTCCTCATTTGACACGGTAGTTAGTCAGTAACGATAATCCGGACCATAATTACTTCTTAAAACGTAAAACTTTAGAGTTACTTCCCTTAAAAATGACGGACAATTCATTTTCTTACGTGTTTTAATTTTGGCGTTTATGGAGGCAGAACAAAGGTTTATTTTGGGGGCTGGGCATGAAACCGCTAATTCCAGAACATTTTTCTGACATTCATTATAAGTTGGTTATTATTTTACAACCACACATTCTAGCTTAATTCTAGCCACGTGCATGTCATTTAAATAAGGTACTTACAGTCTTTATAACGGTGCTTCCATTATTTTGTACGAAATCTTGAGCTGTTTGAAGTCCGGTGTCCAGCTCAGTAACCAACGCCTGCAATAAATAAGGCGTACAAATTTTTGTTTCTAGTTAACTGACCTACACCACTTTTTCTCCGCGACCCTAGACTTTTTACAAGGCCCAATGAAGGTACATCAACTATTTCACATCTTTTACCTTTCCACACAAAAAATAATCTCAATAGCAACTTTTAGGCATAATAAAAAAATTATTTTGAATTTTATAAAAAAAATGCCTTGGCAGTACGAACAAAAAAAAACTAAGAACACTTAAAGAATTTGACATGTTCAATTTTCAAATTGCTACTTAACTTACCGGAACAGACGACACAGTAGCGTCCATAGCAGCCACCGATGTATTTAGAGCGGTCTGAAATCCAAACGTTAAGAATATCAATACCAGGCTATACTTTACTCTTACACGATATACACCCCATATCATGGTTTGTAAATACAATAACACCTCGATAATGAGACCACCCGTCGGGACCCGGAAAATCGGTCGCATTAACGAGGTAGTCTCATTATCAAGTTGAATTGTAGGGGAGATATTGAAAGCTGGTCTGAAAATAAGTAGTCGCTAGAACAAGGTGATCGTAATATTGAAGTGGTTGCAATGTGAGGTTTTACTGTATATCTACTGTACAACGAACTAAATGCTATTTATTGAAAATACATGATTTATTTACGAATTCAGGGCGTCCTATATAACACAATGTATAATGCAAAAATAAATCATGGAAATACAAAGAAAACCTACCAAGTTCCCCTGTACATATGCATATTCTTCTGTTTCAACACGTCTTAATTCATCCGCCTGGTCTTCAAGGTCAGACTTTAAGTATAATATGTTATAATTAGTACGAATATATAATGTCAACTTCTTTATTTATCTTATGATGTAAAGTCATATTGCCTGTGTCCCAAACCGTCTAATCACCGGCATTAAAGCCGGAAGAGTGTTCTCCATATTGGAAATGTTAATACAATTACAGTCAAACCTGTGAACAAAGACCATCCTTGGGGAAAACCAAACTGGGCCTTTATTGACATACGGCCTTTATTTGGAGGTCAGTTTGTTCGAAATAATCAGTGACAGTTTTTCAAAGAATGGCCTTTATTCACATGGTAGTCTTATTCGGAGGTGGCCGCAAACACAGGTTTGACCTTATCTAGATTGATCATGAACACAGCTTTTTGTGACATACAGAGGATGTTTTATGTCACTTAATTAATGACCTGGAGGCAGACCAATGGACCAAACCAACAATCTGCTGAAAGAGACACCACCCAACACTGAAGTATATAATCATTAAATTAGCAAGCGTCATCTCAGACACTGGAAATGTGACACAGGGTGGTAGTCTTAAAGAAAAATAAGGTTGTTCTCAATTCTTTCTATGCAAATAAGACGTGAATGTTATATTGGATATGTAGATGTTTGCCCTAAGTAGATACTGGGCTACAACACTTACCTTTGCAGGGTCCGGTACAGAAGCTGCGTATGCATCAATATCATCAGCTAAGTCACCAAGATCTACTGTAGATATATTTTTACCAAGCTACAAGAAATGATTTCAGACATCAGAAGAGTGTTTGAACGATACGTATGGACATGTATATATTAAAGCGATGTAACACCACATGGTTGATTTTAAGAGGAGTTATTGAAAGCCTGTCCGGAAGTAAGTGAACATTGAGATACTCACTATGTGAGGTTTTACTGTATATAACAAATAAATAGGCCAACAGAAGTACAATGCAACCTCTCCAAAGCAACATCGTTTGGGACAAGCAAAATTATGTTGTTATTAAGAGGTTGTTGTTCTGGAGAAGTTAATTTAATAGTTAAATCATACAGTGGGAAAAAACAAGTTGTTGTTGAATAGAGGTTGTTGTTCAAGAGAGGGACGCTCTGGAGAGGTTGTACTGTAGTCGAATCAATGAAGCAAACATGAGAAACATATACCTCTGCATAAAATTCATTAAAACTTATATTCACAGCATCATTGACGTCATCAAGTTGGGTTTTCAGACTAGCAGGATATATTGATACGGTAGATAAATCAATGTTCACCGCATCGATTTCAGCTTTCACATCAAGCGTCTGAAATGTAGATATTGTCATGATACTTCTTTATTTTTTATATTTGTATATACAGTCAAACCTGTGAACAAAGGCCACCTTGGAAAACACAAAATGAGACCTTTATTGACAGATGACCTTTATTCGGAGGTCAGTTTGTTTTTATTATCGGTGACGTTTTTTTTTCCAAGAACTGTACTATAAGCTGTGTGTAAGCTTAATGCTAATTAAATATCGTTTTGCTATTATCATTAATTATTTCCAATTTAAGTAAAGCATTGTTTACATGCTCGCATACATATGTATAGCGGTGGCCACTGTCGTCGCACGGTTATAGTCTCCGACTTGTAATAACTAGTCCCTCACCGCTGTGAGTTCGAATCCCACCCGTGACCAAATGTCATGTGTGAGGGAGCCATCCAGCTAGATCACGAAAGATCGGTGGTTTTAGCCAGGTGTAAGCCTGAGGTCATCCACCACTGTTAATGCTGGAAAATCAGCAAATGACACCGGCTGTCTTGTCTTGTCAAATTTTCATAAAAGGGTATGACCTGGCGCGACTGGAATTTGAACCCGGATTGTTATAGTCGTGGCTTTTAGCTACAGCGTAATGTTACAAATATAATACTGTTTTACTTACGTCAGTAAAATTAAACACATCATCTATGTCATATTTAACGTCAAACTTGAAGGACGTAAATCCTGATTTACCATCTTTGCAATCACTGAAATACAAAATCATTTAAGATTATATATATATTAGTCAGCACATATACTTATACAGTGCAACCCCTCCAGATTATATTACAAGTGTATTATATGTAATATATGTGCATTATATGTGTATTTTATGTGCATTATGTATGTATTATGTGTGTCATATTGTATTATATGGGTATTATATGCGCATTTTATGTGTATTATATATTCATTTTATGTGTGTTATATGTGTATTATATATGTATTATATATGTACTATATAGGAATTATATGTGAATTATATATGTATCATATGTGTATTATATGTGTCCGTTTACTCACTTTAACATTCCTGTTACTGTAAGAGGTATTGTATCGTTCTGGTGAATCAAATCTCCAAGGAAATATTTCCCTGCACCAACTTGTTTATCATTGTAGATAGTTATATACTGAAATTACATACAGAAACATGATTAAAATGGATCCTAATGATTTGAGGGTCTAGTCATTTTGAAACTTAATTATATGAAAATTCGATTAAACGAAACTTGAATGGGCGTACAAGATAAAGTTCCTAGTTTCCACCAACCCGAATATGATCAGATGACCCGTTTGAAAAGCAAAAAAACACACTTGATATTAAATAATTCATCGGGTTATTTATACAAACCCGTTCGTCATTTTTCCCATTTTGAGAAAATCCGCGGAATTTGAAGTTTTGAACTGCAATAACTTTAAGCGAGTTTCGGGTTTGTAGAATCGGGATTAACCCTATTTAGGATAGCAGGTAAGCAAGATCATTGTAAAAAGCTCATCGAGACGAAAAAATGATACCAAAATCTAAAATATTACCAAGAATTGAGTTACGGAGTTGGAGACATAAGCCGACGACACGTATTACATTAAGAGTAATCTCTACTGGACGTATTTAGTCCTTAATAACTATACGCTATAATACCTCCTCCAGTTTTTCCAGGTCGGTAACTGGCTCACAGATGACTTCCTGTATCGGAGCTCCAAGTAGAAAAGTCGGCACGGTCAGTAACATCAGAAGTGCTGAGAAGACAAGAATAATTCCCGCAGCTCTGAAACACATACATACATAGATTACATAACACATCTACTTTATCACACATACATACATAAATTACATAACACATCTACTTTATCACACATACATACATAAATTATATAATACATCTACTTTATCACACATACATACATAGATTACATAACACATCTACTTTATCACATATTCATACATAGATTACATAACACATCTACTTTATCACACATACATACATAGATAGTGGGATATAAGTCCAACGATCCATCCATGTCGAAAATATAAATAATGAACAAGCTTTGTCATGTTTATGTTCTTTCAATTAAAGTCGGAAGTCCTGTCATGTGTTTATAGCGATGCATGATTATTTAAACAAAGTACAGTAAAAGTTCTATATTAAGACCACCTGTGGGACTGAATAAATCGGTCGTAATATTGAAGTGGTCTTCATTATCGAGTTGAAATATGAAAGAAATAGGGTAAACCAGTCTGAAAATAATTGGTCGTTATAGTGAGGAGGTCGTAATATCGGAGTTGTCGCTTAGTGAATTTTTACTGTAGATATCATAAAACGTATTTTCGGTACTTACGCCATAAGAAAGATACCACCACAATTTGAAATGCATCCTCTTTCTGTGGGCGGGGTTGTTATACTTGTACCAAAGAATCCTAGTAAGACTCCGAACACAGCAAATACAGCAACCAACAGACACAGTGATGATAATCCTACACCACCGTACCATCTTTAAAACAAATATGATATGCTTGTAAAAACAAACTCATTTTAAATTTGTAATGTAATTGTGTTTGGATATTGTTCAAATATTTTAAGTATTATGAGTTCATGTATCACAAATGTGGGGATAAAGAAGCTAAGAACACAAGTGTGTATTCATTGCAACATTATTAGATGAACTGCCGCACTGGCGGGAAATTAACAAAGTATAAGAGAGACTGACCAATGTAGGAGAGCGTGGCACAGTGGAATTTTATTAGAGTAAATTCAAGAAACATAATATGGTTACAAGTTAAATTATTGTCTTAACATATAAATCACAATTTGATATACATTGCGTTCGCACCAATTAAACAAAATTCAAAATACTTTTTAAATGCTGTAAAATATGAAATCTTCATTTAAGCATACGGCCATAGACTTTATGCAATTGATTATATTGATCCCTTCTCTGATTCAGAAAAGCAACTAATTAATACACATATGTATTGCACTTTTAGTATTTATTATAGCAATGTATTAGTGAAATTTGCAGTATAACCCCTGAAAACCGGACCCCTTCTGGACCGAGCCAAAAGTCCAGTTTTCTGATAATTCCGGTTATCATTTTTGCTTATAAACGTACCTGTATTTGTCATATGTTTTCGCTAAATCTGTAAAATCATTAATCTTTTCCTGCCAGCCAATCAGGTCATATGTATCAGACGGTCCATTGATCTGAAATCAGGAATTTTTGTACCAGTGAAGGGGTGAGAGCAAGAAGGGTGTATCTCCATTTAGACAATGGAGGAAAAGGGTACCGTCTAGGACTGATCCGTCCAATTATGACCACTTAATAGGGAACCTTAAATACTAATCATTAACCGTTTATCTTGAAATTATCACAAATACACGAACAACTAATGGTGCCTTATCATTCAATTTGTATCTAAAATATTTTCCTATCGTATTGTCGCGATGTCACTTCGCATCGTCGTTTGTCGAACCAAAAACGCGACATTATGAATGGCACGACCAGGATTCCGTACGTTTGATGTTGTCTCTAAATATAACCTCTCCACGGATACATACATTAGAATTATGATAATATTAATAAGTTAATCTAGTACATGTATATAAATATTATATACTTACATCTTCATTTATATCAGCAATTTGATCAGTAATGTCTGCCAACGTATCATTAAAATCGTTAATTGAGTTCTTCATGTCTGCAGAGGACAAAACGAAGTTATAACTAACTTAAAACCACTGTTATCATTATACGCAACCAGTTAGTTACATATTTAGTACATAACATTATGTCACATTACAAGCCGTGACCATGGTTCAGAGTTTGTGCGGTATACTTGTAACCCAGCTATCCAGGTTCAAATCCCGGTCGTGTTAGGTCATACCCTTCTATGAAAATTTGACAGAAATGTTGATTTTCCTCCATATGTGAAGTTGTCTGCTCCTTGTGGAAAGGTAAGTTAGTGCTGATTAGCATACAGTCCAGAAAAACTAGTTAGGTGAACCGGCCGTCGTATATAATTGAAAAATAGTTGAAAAACGGCGTTAAACCCAGCGAAAAAATCACATTACAGTAGAACACGGTCATAATGTATTCCCGGGGACCGAATAATTACCTAATTATATCAACATTTCACTACATGGATATCAGTGAAATAAGACCGTTCTTGTTCGGGGTGAATTAATATTTCACTGCATTCATTTATTCATTATATTAGAGGTCACTTAGACAGTTCTGAAATCAGCTATATTAATTCTCAGCACGCTTATCTAAAATAATTCTATAAACTTTATTCAAGTTAACATACAACATAAATGTAACATACATATCGAATCCTAACCCGTGGATATCAAATAACTGTAAAAAAGTTTTAATTTCTTACCAATTATAGTAGAATTGGCGTCACTTTCAACACGGCCTGGAATATCATCAAATTCCGTCTCAGCCTTAAAAGGTACAGTTTACGTTTAATCTTCATTTAACCTTTTGATTAAGCATAATTATTTTGGACTACTCCAAATTCAAAGCAAATATACAAAACATAAATTTATTTAAGAAAAAGGGGTTATTTCTCTCAGAGTGGAAAGCACTGTGGCAAATGAAGCTGTTGCTCGTACCTTGGCGACAAGTGGTCTAAATAATGAGG
This sequence comes from Lutraria rhynchaena, assembly GCA_008271625.1. Classification (NCBI taxonomy): domain Eukaryota; kingdom Metazoa; phylum Mollusca; class Bivalvia; order Venerida; family Mactridae; genus Lutraria; species Lutraria rhynchaena. The sequence continues at coordinate 706,633 of VIBL01000137.1, read as the reverse complement.
TGGTCTCATTATCAAGGTTTAATATAGAGGGACCCTCCGAAAACTAGCGTTCGTTACAAGGGATCGTTATTGGGATGGCCGCTAAGTTTGTCTGTGTATAAAAAAATGATTACATGTACTTACATCAACGATTTTCTGGGTGAGGTTTGTTGCAAGGGCGTCGTCCATGCTTGTTCTAGCATCGCTTAAATCAGGAATCTGTTAAAAGGGAAATGAAAAAATACTATGAGTACATGTATATATTATTCATCTACAAACTTGGAATAGTTTCAAAACATTGACATTTTAAGTGGTTCACAGTGAAGTATGTGTGCTTCAACGATCCATTCTCTTTGATCTCGATCGTATATCTCTTAATGCATTAAATATCCATGGATTTAGTTCACATTACACAAAACGTAATCAAGTGTTAAAAGTATACTCATAATTATACATGTATATACATACTTCCAGAAACTTTATACACCCAGCGGTCAGTCAGGGTTATCAACAACGTGTAGGTCATTTGTTCGTGTTGTTTCGTCCGTCCGTCCGTAAGAACGACAGATACCTTAGGGTTTCAGGGTAAGTGTACAAATTGACACTGTGATTGACATTATGAGGTTCTTTCCGTACAAACTGCCATTGCAGGGTTATTTTTTCTTGTGGGGTTATAAAATCTCTCTTGTGGGGTCATAAACTTTAAATGGGAAATCAATGGGAATAACCCTTTACTGTAGCTCCGTCCGTCCGTCCGTTCATTCGTTGGCTCGTTCTCTTAATGTAACATGAATTATTATCAATATGAGTGTATAAAATGAATGTCACGAATACTGTATATTTTCTATAATTGATTATTTGTGTATATGAAGTGTACTGTCGTTTTAAGCTTTATTAGAAAGCAGGCAACTTTTTTACGTACTTGGTTAGTGTCTATATCCACTGATAAGGAGCTATAATCTGGTTTATTAACCGCAGGACACGAGACTCCACATGCTGTAAATATACTGTCTATGCTAGTTTGTATATTTCCAATAGCAGTTTGTAACTCATTCACAGACGTCTCAAGTGCTGCTTTCTTGTTTTCAACATCAGTCAAAGCTGTATCCATTGAATCAACACCTGAAGACAAATATAGAATTATTTAGCACCATACTACTAGAGTTATGTTGCAAAATTGTGACGGTAATTTTGTTATGTTTTTTTGCATATACAGTCAAACCTGTGAACAAAGGCCCACCCTATAGAAAGACAAAATGTGGCCTTTATTGATAAATGGCCTTTATTTGGAGGTCAGTTTGTTCTAAATTGTCATTGACAGTTTTTCAAGGAATGTTCTTTATTCACAAGATGGCCTTTATTCGGAAGTGTTTGCAAACACAGGTTTGACTGTAATAACGCTTAAGATGTGTTCTACAATATAGAATTAATCACGAAACTTAATTGCTATGAAAAAATATTTATTGTGCTGTTTGCCAGGAAATGATATTTATTTATCGAAGATGTGGGTTGTTACAAAATTGATTTAACGGTGGAAAATGTAATATCACGCATGCTAACTACATTGAACGGTGAAATACCGGTATTATGACACGTACTGTCAGCTAGGGTGTACGCTTTTGTTAGCGTAGTGCTTAGATCAGTGTTATCATCCAAGTCTTTCTTGAACGGTACACCAACAAGATATCCTATATCTGAAAGAAGAAAGACAGTGTTTGTGATGAAACAGCTTCACGGACGGTCTATGCTTAAGATATACAGAACAGCACGGTTATAATGGACTCGCATATCAGCGAATTATTGCTTACCCAAATGTTCTTTGTTTCTTAGAAATGTGGATATAGATTTATTATAATAACTAATAGTTCAGGTTTCTAGGAATTCACTAAAACTATGTATTAGTCTGTTCAACTTGAAACATGTATTATGTGAGTTTATTAACATTTTGTTGCAATGAAATTAAAAAAGTTACAGACTGTATTTTATTTTTGATGTTTATATGAAAGATTTCTATGTTGATGTCCAAATCCACAAAGTGGTATGTCAATATATTTGAAGAACTTAATTTGAGGAACTTATATCGGATAAAAACATTAAAAGAGTTTTTAAATGTTGATCCACTTCATGGCTTTATTCAACCGGTTGTAAGCGTGGACTCATGGGTATGATAACCTATTGTTTAAATTGTTTTTAGTGGTTACTTACTGTCAAGGTCGCGTATGATGGCTGTCTGTAGAAAGTTGAAATCATCAACGAGTAAGTGATTAAATTCCTTTAAAAATAAATGAAAATTTGTTAACATTATTATAGTGTTAATACAGTTTATGGATTTTTTTTCAATCTTAAACACTGAATTTTTATACATGAACCCGAGCCAAAAATATCATAAGTGATGAAACAGTTTAGCTAGCTTACGGAAGGTCGGTGGTTACACTCACATGTACGTCTGGGCTCTACTTCCACCGTCGAAACTGGAAAATGACACTGGCTGTTGGTGCTGACTAAAGTTCGGTTAAAAACCATTGGAGATAAAAAAAATACCGGGATAATATAAATGACCTCATATTTAGTATTTGTGGGGTAATAAACAAAGTATGTCAGTTTTACCAAATCGCGTTTAAACTTGCTTCGACAAACTTCCACGGTAAAAAAAACAGAATATCAATATAAAGATACCATTACGTGAACAAACATACAGTAAAGCCTCAAATAGCTACCATCTCAATATTACGGCCACCGTGTTATAACAACCACTTATTTCCGGACCAGCTTTCAAAAACTCCTCTATAATTCAACTTGATAAGGATACTGACTACATCATCATTATGACCGAATTTTCAGGTCCCGAAAGTGGTCTTATCATCGAGGTTTTGCTGTAAATAATTTATTGACAATGTTTAATTAATGTTCATAACATCTTACATCCAGTGTGTTCTTTACGAATACTTTGACATCAGCAATGTTATCAGCCGAAGTATCAGGTATGTTGTCTAACATTGTGGATATGTTGCTGTTGTTTATGTAGATGCATATGGTCCCAACACTGTAGATAAATGATATCATTATTTCATTACGTTACGTGCATAATATATATACTGCCCAACTTTTATATTCGGTCAACAATTAAAAAATGATATGCTAGTACACGTACATGTATTTATTTAAAATATATCTCCCAACATATACTTGGTGTCTCATAACTTTTACAATGCTACAACATCGCCAATTATGTCTAAAATGGTGACACACGATTTTATATTTTTATACAAAAAGTCCGGAACTATGTACTTTAGACACTGCTTAGTTACGTGGTAGTAGCCCCAGCCTCATTTTCAGATAACAAATTTGTAATCTGCTATGATTTTGCTCAGTTTTTGCAAATATACGCATATTTTCCCAGTTTGTAACACCAATATAATGCAAACCAATACAATATTTATGTTTGTTGCAAACAAAATTAACAAACAAATAATTAAATGATACATACAATACGAATGTCGCCGCAACCATTATAATTATGATGAAAGTGTACTTTTTGCACTTATTTGCCGAATCTTCGGGCGACTGATATTTTTTTCCTCCACAATTCCCGCAACATCGACAACAACAGAAACAACAGGCGATGATTGGAAATATCAACATGAATAAAACACCAATCCCCACACAGGTGGCAAAACCAATAAATGGTGTTATATACTGAAAGAAATATCCATGAAAAAATATAAGAACTCGAAAAGACACGAGCATTGCCGATCTTTGCCGATCTTAGCCGAACTATACAGCGGTGTTAATGCTCGGGACTTCTTCATTGATGTAATTGATTACAGTAAAACCTTAGTTAGTGACAACCTCAACATTACGACAACCTTGTTGTAACAACCACTTATTTTCAGACCGGTTTTCAATAACTCCGTATGATTCAACCTGATAATGAGACCATCTCATTATTACGACGTATGTTTTGGTTCCCGAAGGTGGGCTCATTATCGGGGTTTTACTGTATTTTACGTCAGCTAACATGATTTCCATTGTATTTAAAACCTTACTCTGATTATAACATCCTATAAACCTCGATTCTTGTAGGAACCCAAATCAGTGATTTAATTTTATGTTTTACCACATTTACAGGTTCATATTAAAGGCAATACAACATAAAGATTTTTTTTAAAAGGCTTTACCTATCTTCCGAAATATTTTAAATTCATTTTTTTTCGAAGAGAAAATCAATAAAACTTAATTAGTTGTGTTTTATCTTGAGTTTCAAGTAGCGTCAAAGACCATTTTAATTTATGGGAACTCCCAAACCATGTACAATTTATCTTATACAGCGCAACCCCTCTAAAGCAACGCTCTTGAGAGGTTGCACTGTATTTTATTACAGGTTTAAGAGACACGTATATTGGATTTTATCCATGTATTTAAAATCTCTACAAATATTTATTTTACTTTGGTTCATGTAAACAACAGTAAACAAACATTATATCAATATTCTATAAATTATTCAGACCGTACCGATATTTACAGACAACAATAGTAAACATAATTAAATATTGAACCAAGTCATATGACAAACGTGTTATCTGTACCCGCTATATGTGGTAAACAAAACATGTGCGTTCATTCTTAATGTGATACAAAATTCTGTAAATTGTTTTAACCGAAAAAAGTACAGTCAAACCTGAGAACAAAGGCCACCCTTGAGAAAGACCAAATGTGGCCTTTATTGACAGCTAGTCTTTATTCGGAGGCCAATTTGTTCTAAATAATCAGTGACGGTTTTTCAAAGAATGGCTTTAATTCACAGGGTATTTATTATCCGTAGGTGGTCTCAAACACAGGTTTGACTGTATTTCATGAAACTCCATTCATAAGCAGAACTTGAAATGATATTTTTATGAGTTTGTATGCCATACTTACTTACACACTGATAAAGGTTTAGGTCCCGTAACTGCAAACAAACATTTTTTAAGATCGGCCAAATTTGTTAAATTTTCTATGTAAGTGTAATAAAGTAAAACATGGTAAAATGGATTTTTTTCTCACTAGATAAAAACAATTGCTTACATTGGTGTAGTTTGATACAATATCGTCCAACTCTGAATTCATTCCTTTTTCTATCAATTCTGAAAAATAAAATTCACAAAAAATAAAAAAAGACGAACAAATCAACAATTTTTAATCTATACACGTTATGTAATTATTAACATACGTGCAGTACCGTAAAACCTCAATAATGAGACCATATTAATTATTGTCAATAAATTGATGGAATATGATAAAAATAATTTGTTTGTATCCTTCTTTAATGTAATCATTTAATTGAACCAAATGGAATTCTCATGTGATATCAAACTTACGTTCTATTTCTTTTCATTGTGTTTAACGCCGTTGTTCAACAACTTTTCAGTTATATACGACTGTCGGTTCACCTAACCAGTTTTCTTGGACTGTATACTAACTAGTACTAACTTACCCTTCCATAAGGAGCAGGCAACTTCTACAAACATGGAGGAAAATCGACATTTTGTCAAATTTTCTTAGCAAGATATGACTTGCCGCAAGCAGGCATTTGAACCTGGATCACCGGGTTACAAGTCCGGCGCACTAACCACCGGACCACAGTTGGGCTCTGATAAATGGGAGATTCCCGTGGACTTTTATTATATAATATTTTCATAAATTTTCTTATTTTTTTCAACCACTTTCGCTAAGCCTCATTATCGCGCACGAAGCACTGAACCACGGTCGCAGTCCCCAGTAATTTCTATTGTAGGTATTTATTATGTACAACAAACAGAAAGTATTGTTGTTATATCACCCAGGACGTCACATTACATCATAATTTATAAACCCATTAGGCTTAGAGGGTGTTTTGTTTGATAATATCTTACCAGCATAGCTTCCCCATAATGTGATTTAACGATTAGCAGGGCGCTTTATTAATTTATATTTTGAAGCAAACTTTGTGTGGTCTGATGACTAAAAGCAACTGCATATTATAACATTTCTTCAAAGAATACGTAAATTAATGGGGCCTCCGTGGTCGAGTGGTTATCGTCTCTGAGTAGTTCTTACAAGCGCCTCACCGCTGTGAGTTCGAATCCCACTTAAAATTAAATTTCGCATGTCCAGCTGCCTACGGAAGGTCAGTGATTCTACTCAGGTGTACGCCTAGAGTCTTCCTCCACCATTAAAGCTGGAAAGTTGCCAAATGACTCTGGCTTCTGGTACAACCTTAAACCCCAGTAAAAAGGTAAATAAATGCTCTCTTTACACGTAATGCATTACATTTATTGACGGTTAGGTACAATTAATCAACATCATAGCATGAGGTAGTTGTATCAAGCCCGGAGAATGAACAGAACGCGTTGTTTGCATTTCCCAGATTAAAATTATCCTGATGCTTGTCTTACAATCTATTCTAGTCGTTCATAACGGTGCACAAGTAAATAATTCCTAAGACAATCATACCCGATTCCCCTTTCTCACTGGCGCTGTGCTTTAATATCAAGAAAATTTATGTGTCAGTATTTTTTTTAAAAAATATATGGAAAATACGTCTCGGGGTTAAGGTACGTCTGATTCACATTCTAGATAAACGTTTTTAGATGCTTTGAAAGGTATCATAGGGGAGTCATAGACTGTACTGTGAGTATTACACAACTGTCATCTCACGATGGTATAAAGGTAGAACACAGTTCGCAATTCGAATCGCAAACTGCATTCTAGAATGAAAACCGTGATTCGAATCATGAACTGTGTTCTAGCATGCAATTCCCAATTCGAATTGCGAACAGCGAACTGCGAGCTGCGTTCTAACTTTATACAACTCCTTACACATCTATCTAACTTACCTTTAGGAATTCCGTACATGAATACTGAGTTGATGAAACTATGGACAAGGTCATAGTATGGTTCCATGCCTCCGCTTATACGACTGGGATCTGCCGTGTTGTACGGTTGACCACTCGGTATATCTGACCACGTGATTGTTGAAGTGTTGTCCGCAAAGTTTCCGGCGGAATCTGACAATGTTTGTGGCGTATACACCGGATCTGCTCCTCTTGTCACATGACTCAGTATCACCATGGTAAAAAGCCATATTGTAACACTATAAGCTCCGATTACTGTCATTTTGTTTTTCTTGAATTTAATTTTCACAACATCTAGTCGAAAAATTTATCTAAAAATGAAAACAAATCCCATTATTATTAAAATGATTTTAAAATGAAACAAGTTTTTTAGACTTAGTACAGCGTTAGAGGCTGTTTTACTTGCGAAAATATACAGTCAGTTATAGGTAACGTGATTGTAAGAAATGATATTACAAAATGCTTATAATAAAGTATTAAAAAAACTACATAAATAATTGCATGAGTACACCATACTATAATTATATAACAATGCATCACCTGAACTGACACAATACAGTGCAACCACTCCAAAGCAACACCCTTTGGGAGAAATAAAATTGTTGTTGAGAAGTTGCTGCTTTAGAGAAGTTAAATTAGTAGTTAAAAATCAAACTGTTGTTGAAAGGAGGTCGTTGCTCAAGAGAGGATCGCTCTAGAGAAGTTGCACTGTATTTTTCTAAGACCGCTTTATACACACCGTTCCTCCTATTCAATATTCGTGAAATAATAGCGACACAATCTCAAAATTATTTTTAAATAAAAAACGCTGCATTTTTATTCATTTAAACATCTTTACAACTTACGTAAGTATCATAGACCAAGTAAACTAACTACGAATCGTTTAAAAAATCCAAAACTAAACACAATATTAGACCATACTTAATATGTCTGTCAAAATCATTGTGTGTATCAATGATTAAAATATAACAGTCCACAGTCATGATCAAAACTCATCTAATTATATCCAATGTGTTCATTCGTCGTATCTTCGAAATAAAAACAAGCTTTCAGTCACAGCATGTATCAATATCACAGTATTTGAAACAAACCAGTTTCACTAATCCAAGCATTTCTTTAATTCTCATTTCTACATGTTAATGTTATTAGCAGTTTGTTAAAAAGTACACAGTATACAATGTATGCTCTGGTTGTTTTTAACACCATTGACTTGGCCCTCGCTATATAAAAGGACAACACGGAACGAGAACCAGTCCGTAAAAGCTGACTATATCTATGATTGTTGCTCGCATTACCTGCTAGATCGATATTGCGGAACAGATGCTAAGGTAACGCGAATATCAATAATGAAATATTTATCATCAAAGCGTGTTGACAGAATCGCAATACAGTGCAACCTCTCCAGAGCGGCCCTCTCTTGAGCTACAGCCTCCCTTCGACAACAGTGTGATTTTTTTCCCAGTACGATTTAACTATTAATTTGTTTGCTACAATTTAACCAATTTATTTATCAAAATACCACACGCCATATTACAAGTTCGTGCCTTATTACGCTGCACACAAATAACTGAATAAATTAATTATAAGATTGTCAAAATCCATTGAACGGAATATTGACACTTATTGAACTTTTCCACAATCGTATAGAACTGACCATAAAATTCAACCTAAATTAGAAATATCGAGAAACACTAAAAAGATTTCTTGTAAAATGACCCGAAAGTACGTACCTCTTTATTTTTGAACAAACATGAAAGAAAATGAGATTTTAACCACATTTACAATATTTAGAAGGTATAAATGCATGCTATCAACTAGCTTGAATGTTTTAATTTGTTACAATGCGTATCCGTTCACAGTTAACAAACAAACAACAAAGTCTTTAATTGTTTATAGCATGTAAAAACATGCAAGAATGAACGTAACATTCCGGATCTTGATTTTAATACGACGAAACATTTTTTCACAGTCACGTGGTATCTGGAAAAAACTGTATGAAGTCGTTGAGTTCGAAAAGATAAGCATTTATACAATAAATTTATCGTCAACTTGTGATTTTGAAGGATGGTGGCTGATGTATATGAAGCGGTGTTTACAAGGGAGTACTGTGTTTTTGTTTTTCATTTATCTGAATAACTTCTTATGTTTTATATCAGATTCAAGTATAGACTGTCCATCTAGCTCTACACAAATATATAGGTGCTAAATTCAACTGCTGTTTATTTCAACTTAGTAACCGTATCTGAGTAGAACCATCGACCTTCCGTAAGCTAGCTTGACAGCTTCCTCACATGTAAAATTTGTTAAGTCTTGGGAATGATTCGAGCTCACAACGGTGAGGAACGAACAGGAAAAAACATTTTATCACGTTTTCATCACAGTGGTTCTAAATGCGTTGAGCATATTGCGGTCAAACGCAGAATTTATTCAGCCGTAAACATCTCCGCTCCTATCTCGATTACATTCCATGAAACAATCACAATTAATGCAATAAACCAAGCAACTAAGACAATTAAATCAATACCCTTGGTAAAAACAATCGAAGAAAACAAATACGATGATCAATTTGTAATCATAGCGACAAGAATAGGAGCGATTAATCTGAACAGAGATAAGTATAAAAGACGTTATTTAGATTCGTCTAAGACATGCATTATTCATGAAATCCGGATCAATAAAACAAGAATGGCGCATTATTTAAGTACAAATTTATATTCCAAGTTGACCATATTCGTTGAGAATTTGTATAATTCTAGAGTTACTTGAGCTAAGTCATTTGGATTTTTCTGTCTCGTGTGTCCCATTGTTATTTTGTGTTTTATGGGTTTTTTTTAAATGAACTATTTCATATATCATTTATAATATATGATCGTTTTTATTGGAACCTCCCCTGGCTTGAAAAATAGGGTTCGCTTATTCTCTTGGAAATATTTAACATATTTTACTGCTAAACAAACACTAGCATTCGGCTAATAAAACAATTTATATCGGAATGGAAAAATGAAAGAAATTTGCGGGCTAGGGACCGTTGAAAGAATGTAAATACAGTAAAACCTCACTAGACGATCAATTCAGCATTACGATCACTTCATTAAGACAACCACTTGTTGGATCGGTTTCTATGTTTTCCGTATACATTCAAATCTGTGTTTGCAGCCACCTCCAATAAAGACCACCCTGTGAATAAAGACCATTCTTTGAAAAAAAACATCACTGATTATTTAGACCAAGTTGACCTCCGAATAAAGACCACCTGTTAATTAAGGCCATATTTTGTCTTTCCAAAGATTGACATTTGTTCACAGGTTTGACTGTATTTTTCTCAGATAATGAGACCACTACCATACATTGACCGACATTTTTAGACAAGGTAGTAGATAAGGTAGTCTAAATATCGAAGTTTTACCATAGTAGACCCGATATACATAGCTCGCTTCAGTAGTAACGTTTGATGATATTATCAAATACTTAAAATGAGCGTAATTTTAAAATTCAGAGCGTTTTGTCTTGAGTGTTTCTTTAACCGAGGTCCTCATTTCTCTATAAATCAAAACTACGAGTATTTTACCCCACTCCTGGTCGGCTTTTAGTACAAACCTCAATGAGCCATAAACAAGTTGAAGTACGTCCCTATATAAATTATACGATTTAACTACTATTTAAGCTCATATAAGTTCAGTCATATATATTCGGATATACATGTATATGTTTGTCATCCAGATTTGCAAATGTCAAGAAAATCATAAATATAAATGAAGTGTATTTGTACATTCATCGAAACACCACACGAAAGTAGATTTCATTAATGACAAAATTTTGGCAATTACTTCCGTTTGACCTATCGATATTTCATAGAAGACGCACCTGAATGTAAAGCTTGTCTTTTCGGTGGCCTCTGTGATCGAGTGGTTATGGTCTCTAGCTTGTAATCACTAGACTCTCACGGCTGTGAGTTCGAATCCTGGGGGGGGGGCGGACAAATTTCACATAAGAGGAATCTGGCCCGACTAGCTCGCGGAGGGTCGACAGTTCTGTCCAAGAGTTTGCCCGGTGTTTTCCTCCACAAGTTGGAAAATTGCCAAATGACGCTGGCTGTTGATGCGACGTTTAACAATTGGTTAAATGAGTTTGTCAATTTGTTCGTGCCTCATTCAATCGCTTTTTATAATATTTTATACACATTGTCTGGAATTTGAATGAAATCCAGCTTAATATAGTCAATAGTAAAATTCATTTTCCATTGTGTTCTGACAGAAAATCACTTCAGATTAGTATTGTTAAATGAAACCAATAAATATCCGGTTCTGTTCTGTTCTTATTGTTCAACGAAACATGAGACACCGGACGTATTTTCAGTACTTAAGAAATACTTTAAAACACCACGACCTAAAAGAATAACTATTGTTAATTACTTAGATATTGAATTGTTTGTCATTAGTGTTACTTTTACTAATTTTCTCGTTCCAATTGTATCAATACTCACGTATGATTTGTAGTATTTTCGAAAATGAATTTCCGATGAGTCAAATCTCTGACTTTTCTAGTCGGAACAAAATACTTCTGTAAGGAAGATTATTATTTATGTCATTCTTTTAAATACAGTGATTCGAATTTTTTTTCATGCGTTTATTTGGAATGAGTCATGCCATTTCTTACACATTACTTATTACAGACATCTTACAACGAATTGAAGGAAAGAAAGTTGTAGACAAAACTCCACAACCAGTCAAGAACACTAATTTCCTCATGCAACTCTACCTGAACTGAACAAAGCAATTGATAGAGACAGTTATACGAGTGGAAATATGAAAATACATGTACATTGAAACGTGACTGGAATCTATGCGACTCAATCTGTCAGTGAAGATAAAATGGTAAGCTCTAACTATGATCTCACTCTGTGAAAATCTGCGATATTGCTACCATTTTATCAAATGCAATGCTTATAATAAAACCACGCCCTCTCTATGTTCATACGTCGAGAAACTTACATAACCACATTGGAACCTTTCCTATTACATTCTTCAAACTCAGCATTGATTGATCTAAAGGAGTGTCTGACTTGAACACAGGGACGATCATAAATCTGATTGTTTAGATGTCTTATTGATAAAATATTGATCACTTACATGACTGACCGATTTTAGGCAAAGTGATCGATGCTAATTGCGTTTTGTCTTTTTTACTACAAAGAACGAACACTGGTAATTACTTTCAGCCTAGTGTGTTATACGGACCAAGGACCGGTACAAAATATCGGCCAGGTGCGTCTTTCGCGAAATAATCGTTCGTTTCCGGTAACCTTCGGATAGCGGATAAAGACGCTATTACGAATAAATAACGTCCGCGTTAAACAAGACAGAAAGAATAACATGAATTTGTCAAGCAGCTTTGAATTATTTTCTTTTAGGGTCTAAAATTCTTGGCTCAAATTGGAGTGGACAGATTTTAGAAACGTTTATAAGTTTCAAGTTCTCAGCTAAGTAATGATATTTTATCTTAAAAATAATATACTTAATTATACTGTTTTTAAGTTCAATGGTGTTCGTTCAATAATCCGGACCAATTTTATCAAATATAAGGGTTCTTCTTGCTCGAGCGGTTGAGGTCTCTGACTAGTAATCACTAGCCCCTCACCGCCGCAGTGAGTTCGAATCTCACACAGATTCAGATAAACTTTAAATAGGACAAAGCTGTCTAACTAGCTTCCGGAAGGTCGATGGTTCAAACTAGGTGTACGCCTAAGGGCTACCTCTGTCATTACAGCTAGAAAAGTCTCCAAATGACCCAGACTGTTGGTGAAACGTTCAACCCAAGAAAAGTAAATAGGCAACTATCATAAACAAAAATCTCCTTTGATACAAATGTTGTTGACCTTATAAACAAATATTTGTTGTTTGTCGCTTAACACGGTGACATTGATGATACATGCTCTCTTTCTTTGTACTAAGCACGGTCCGTCACGTGCAGAGTACAAATATACAAATTAATTCAAATTGATACACTAGTATGATATTTTATATAACCTACATAGGATGATATCTTTGTTGATTTATGTGAGGCTAAGAAAAAAAGTCGTGTTTCCGGTTACTTGACAACAAGATAATATTTGGAAATAAACTTTTTATATGATATACTGTTAAAACTTGTGCATTAATATCAGTTGATAAAAACATATATTGACGAAATTTTCACCAACAAAACTTAATACGAAAGTTTATTTCTGCGTTAAACATTTTAAAGCGTTTATAGCAGCATACAATGTATAACAACAGTTTTCAACAGGCCAAACAATGGATTCTTTAAGAAGACTTCGAAACATTATCTAACTAGACATAAAATGCTTGTAAAATAAAACATTTCTCTTTGTTGCATCTTAGTTCTGAGATATTTTGTTAAGTATTTTATTTTCAAAGTACATGTATATACATTTAGCAAAGTACAAATAGTTTTCTTGGATTTTGAAGACAATATATTGAAGGAGTTCTTTACCAACAAAACACTAACAAATAGACAATCTTTAAAACTTGTTTTGCGGTTACGCGACCCAAAATCTTTACAGCGATTAGATGGGAGGACCTTTTGTGTTAATATTTAATGCTTATACTAGACATGAAAAGCTTGAATAAAGAGTAGAAATATTAATTTTGTCAATCTCGCTAAAAAATTGGGTCCGTGATTTTTAATGTGGCGGTCGCGTAATTATCAAACATGGTATACTAGTATTTGTCTACTTTTTCATCCGCTTCTGTAATATTTTTACACACTTCAAACTAGTATTTTTCGTTCGCCCTTTTTTATTTATATTATTGTAAATTTCGCACTGTTCTCGTGTTACTATCGTGATTTGAGTCAATGAAGTTGAAGAAATGGTAAAATGAATCTTAATACGGTTACTTGATTTGAAAATTCTGACGCTAAAAAGGCGATGTTCATATTAGTAGTAGTATGCATATTTATTTAAAAATCGTGTTTCAATGCATCAGTAAGATAGCGTATTGTATATTTTACACTAAATATTTGTCAAAGTTGTATAGGACCACGAATACAGCCAAGCCTGTGTTTGCAGCCACCTCAGAATAAAAGCCACACTATGAATAAAGGCCGCATTTTGAAAAACCAACATTGATTATTTATAACAAAAATAAAGGTCAACTGTCAATAAAGGCCACATTCTGTCTTTCCCAAGGGTGGCCCCTGACAAGTTTAACTGTAATAATTTGATAAAAATATATAAATGAGGGTTGTTAAACGATAATTGAAATAAACAAACTTTTACCGTGTATGTTGATGCTTTGTAATTTTGGAACAGTCCTTTCACTCTGTTAATGTATATTTCTAGCCTCAAATCCTACAGTTAAGATGAAATAATTAAAAGCAGAAATAAATTAATATCTCTACAAACACACAGTTTCTCAACAAGAAAGAAAGTTGTTTTATACACCCAAAATAAACAAATAACCACAAAATAAAAAGACACAGAAAATGATAAAACTTGAAATCCTCTTACAGCGAATCTATAATCGGACTAGGTCCGTACATGCGGCGTATAATTTTCTTTTTAAACACCGAATTGTTTGTTTGTGAGATATTATACGTACCCTGGTTAAACACAAATCTTGAATGTAACATGAACACTTAATTGCAAACACTGTATAATAGTCTGATTTTAATCGTCTCAATTCGAAGCACGCCAATACAAATTTATCGATCTATTACATATAAAGATGCCGAGAGCAAAAAAATTGCAAAATTTAAGAGTTTTGTTAAAACTAAAATATATAACCCTATATCGATTTTTATTAACGAGTGTGAAAACGGGAAACCTGACACTGATTTATCTCGTGTTTAATAGAAGGAAGTATTGTTCAAATAAAATATTTCGGGACGAATCGTGCTCCAAAAGCACATAAGATATGTTCTTGTCATTAAAACTTAAGTAAGCTGTATAACTATCATTTTATTGCATCATAAACAAGAAATAAATCACACATGTTCATTGTTTTTGGTGCGTTCCCATGGTTTCTTGGAGGGGTCCTCGGCAGGTGCTTGAAAACTGTGACGGGTATACGGGTCCTGTAGGAAAATATGCTGAAACTGGAGCAGACGGTATACCGGTCCTTATGGCATCGAAAGGGTTAATATAACACGCTGTTTAGATTTGTGTTTCTCAATACAAAATGTTGCATTTATTAACGTTCATTGTGTAGAACGATTGTTTTCGCGCGCAGTGTAAATATGAGTATTCTGGTAAGGTCGCCTTGATTGATCGAGTTACTTGGCATTTTAAGGTCGAAGTAGATACAGTAAAACCTCAATAATGAGACCACCTTCAGGACCCGAAAATCGGTCGCAATAATGAGGTGGTCTCATTATAGGGAAGGTTTTGAAAGCCTGTCTGAAAATAAGTGGTCGTTATAACCAGGTGGTCGTAATATTGGGATAGTTTCTATTTGAGATTTTACTGTATCCTTAATTGCAGCTGCTTTATGTTAAATTCGTTCGGACTGAGCAGAACAGCTATATACAGTGGAAGCTCTCTAAACCTGTTATCCCTCTAAATCTGCCAAATGTTCTAGTCCCGGCTTCATTACTATATAATTAAAAAAATCACCTCTAACTTGGCATCCACTCTGAACCGGGCAAATAATCTGGTTCTGGGCTAGACCGGTTTAGAGGGGTTCCACTGTAGAAAAATAATTTTATTTTATTGCATTTTAATGGTAACTAAAATTCGTTCGTACATAACAGATCTGTAAAATAACCACAAAACGAAAATACTTAACTAACATGAATGAAAACAATACAATAAGAAAGCTTTAGAAGAGTACTTTCCACAAATTTTAAGTAATTTGAACAATATCCCGAAAAAGCAACCGGGTTCAACGGATTGAATTAATTACATTATCAAGGCAAGAATAAGTTTTATTTCACCAAAAGTGATTGTAAAAATCATCTAACAATATAAGCCGACATAAAATTCTTGTTGTAAAATTTGTTGGGATTAAACATCATTTAATATTGTGAGCGACAGAAAAAAGTATAAAAGAAAAAACACAAGAAAACTTATATAACACATATACATATCAATTATTAGTTTTTGCTACTCAAATTGTTTTTATACAACTGAATGTATTTAATTGTTTACATTTAAAAATGTACAGGATAACCCCTGAAAACAGATTTGTATTATGTATTTAATGACAATAAAACTTTATAATCGGGAACCTTTGAAGTTCGAAAGCCTCTCTAATCCGAACCTCCATGGATAAAAATTACTGTCAAGTTTTTTTTTCTTTACAATCTGCTCTTTGTTGTATACTATGTGATGTAGATAGCAAAATATTACGCTTTCGAAGGACAATTCTACAATAAAACCCCCGATAGCCTTCGACATATGTAATTTTAGGAACCTGATCGTAAGTCGGCAGTATTTCCTCGAGCAGTAAAACGGCAGCCGCATCACAAATGTAAGGCGTAGACATATATCAAGCTACCAAGTACATCCAAGGTTAGATGGGGTTACCTAATCAGCCGAGATGTTCCGAATGCTTTATTTACAAGCTTGACTGTAAAATGTTTCAAGGATAATGACACATTATAGACATAATTAATCAGAAAACAAATAAAGCTTAAAAATATTCAGATAATTACTCGTGGTAAGTACATTAATAATATTTCGTGGTTACATCTAAATCATTCTTATATCTAATGTCAGTATGAAATTTAAATGTTTCACTAGTTTTATATGGCTCAGAATGACACGAGCTCGCGAAATAAACAGAGTGATATATCAAAACGAAAATTACGTGAACAGTTTGACATTTTGTTCGCGTATTTAAAACAACAGATTTTTTCATCTATTTTATAAAAAATACATAAAGAGAGCCTTCACAGTCGACCATCTCCACGTTAAGAATATCTAATTGTATCGACCACTTTTTGGTACCGGATTTCAATAATTCCTTGGTATTTCAACTTGATAATGCGACCACCTGAATATGAAAGCAGATTTTATATGCCCCAATGGCGGTCTTTATATTGAGAGTTTTTTTTTTTGTAATTCACCATCTCCGATCGTTTATCAAGTTAGAATGCATGCCATTGCGGTAGTTCATACTATTCCAATTACGTCTTGCTGTCACGCGAGTGTTTCTTCTGTCATCCAATGATCTAGATGAAGTCCTTATATACCGTGGAGGTTTTGTAACATGTCTAACCACAACAGTAACTTTATTATCATTCACTGACTTATCGACAGTTTTTGTGTTTACTCTAGGTTCAGTTTCACGGTTAATTTTGGCATTACCTTGATTTGATGGTCTTTCTACAACAACTGTAGGTGGTGTTCTTTCGTTTGTTGCTGAACTAAATAAGTTCTCATTAATACCCGATGATGGAAGAGAACTAAGTAATGATCCTCTTGCAGAAGCGCCAGCTTTCAATTTAGAAAATGTGTTTGCATCACTAATTATGATCATTTTTACAGGCATATTATAATCCCTTTTAGAATTACTATCACCAGTGTCAGTGTTCAGATCTTTGAACATATTGTCCTGTACTGCAAGCTGATCAATGGTATTACCAATATCAGTCAGAAGTCCAGCTTTAGTCTCGGCATGGCTTTTTCTGGTGATGACTTGTACACTTGGAGTGTTAACAACAATTCTTGTATTTTGCAATGGATAACGTGCTGACTGTATAGATCTAACATTCACTGATGGTGTATTGACAATGGCATTTATCTGTTCTTCTGATATACCAAGAACACTTCCAAACGCCTTTGCTGCTATTTCCTGAACCGATTGATTTCGTTGATTCCTTCGCCTTCTAGAGCTTCTTGGCGAACTTTGTTCTTGTCTTTTAGCCTCGTAAGATTGACCTACGAATTCAAGACCCCGTGGTAAAGATTGGGCTTCGGGAATGTGGTAAGTGGCGTCGTAATTAGTTCGGTAATTGTTGTCATATAAACTCCTAAGCGTTGACATGAATCGATCTATTGGGACTGATAGAGAATCTTGTGAACGACTTGGGCTGCCAATCCGTTTAAAAGCTTCCCTGACAACGTTATCTTGTGTCCGACTTCTATGCTGGGGTCTGTTACGAAATTCATTTCTCTCGCTGCCGAACCGTGATCTTTGTGATGCCAAAACACCATTGTTATTTCTAGCACCTTGGTTTTTAAAAGCTCTCTCTCTTGTATTAGTCACAAACCTTCGTCCACCACTCGAAGCCCGTATATTGTTAGATGCCATAGGCTGTCTTCGTGGTTGCCGATGTGGGATATGGGAAGAATGCATTCTATTTCGGACACGTCGGTTTAAATTATTGTTTCGTCTACCGTTTTGTTCTTGATATCTTCGTCTTTGTGTCTCGGGTATCTGCGTATCGTATTGTCGTACAGGTCGCTGGTAAATACGCGCATCTCTCTGTGTGTTGTAGTTAGAAGCTCTACCTTGACGTGTACGTACATTTCCATTAGAGTTCTGCCTATTGTAGGCATTCCCTCGTCTGTTGGGAGTGTTTCTACCTATTTGACCGTTTATATCCCGTATTCCATTTCGACGAAAGTTTACCCTTCTGTTAGCATTCATTCTATTGTGACTGGATCTTAGAACAATGTTGGTGATTGAGTTTTGGTTATGACTGCCAAATTGAGTCCTTCTGTGTTGGATGGCCCGCCATTGTCTGTCGTTATATCTTGGATTATATTGCACTAAACGGTTTGATCGGGATCTTGCGAAAACCCTCTGTCCAAAGCAGTTATGGATAACTATTGTTAACACCAGAATCACCACAAATTGTGTATGGAAATATGTCTTTATGGTCTGCAACATTTCTATCTGAAAAGGCAAATCACGTATAAGAAAAGATTCAGTTTGTGTCCGATTTATCATAAAGTGCAATCTCTCCAAAGCAACACCCTTTGGAAGAAGCAATATTATGTTGCTGTTGAGAAAGGTTGTTACTCTAGAGAGGTTAAATTGATAATTAAATCGTACATAGGGAAAAATCATGATGTTCTTGAAGGGAGGTTGTTGCTCAAGAAAGGGCCGCTCTGAACTCAAAATCAAAATCCTGTATTTCAAACTTGAAAGGCCTCCGAGTTTGTTTCGGTGACTGACTAGTAATCACTGGCCCATCACCGCTATGTGTTCGAATCCCAACCGTACAAAGTTCATACGTGAGGATGCTGTCCACCCAGCTACGGAAGGCAGCGGATTTTTACCAAGTTAAATGTCTGCGGTCTTCTTCCATTGTTAAAATTGTAAAAATGGCCAAATAACCTCTCTGTTGGTGCGACGTTAAACCCCGGCGAAGGTTACCTCAAAATGATACATTTGCTGAGTTCTTTTTATGTATTATGTATTTATGTACAGTCAAACCTGTGTTTGCGGCTACCTCCGAATAAAGACCACCCTGTGAAAAAGGCTATCCTTTGGAAAAACGTCACTGATTATTTAGAACAAATTGACCTCCGAATAAAGGTCATCTGTCAAAAAAGGGCACATTTTGTCTTTCCCAGGGATGGCCCTTGTTCACAGGTTTGACTGTTGATTTAATGAATTCATATTGCGATACGTTTTCACGGGAAAAGTAAAAACGACATTTATATTATAAAAATGCTTTCATTAACCCACCTTTATTAACTCCAGGATATTTTTCACTGACTGTTCGTCATTAAATCCACTTTAAAATACATCCATTAGCTTACAACATCGTACATAATCAAAATATGTCCGTTTTATATATTCCAAAATGATTACATTTGTCGAAACGGATGAAGTTTAACAAAAATCCCCTTAAACGCTTCATTCGTTTTTGTTACTTTTTATACAGATGGCCAAGACGCCGTTTAAAACAAAATAAATGAACGATCGGTACTTTATCTCACTTCTGTGTCAGATCCATCACATATGTTTTTTTTTAAGTTCAAATTCCAATTTGTCTTAATTTTAGATTTAATCTATTGTGTAGCCTGTCTGAAGTATATGATTCATAGGGCTGTTGTTTTAACGGCTGATAAACAAATAGCGTTATTAATTATGATTCATACCTTTAATAGCTTTTGCTTATTAATGATATTAATCGATTTTTTTTATTTCTTGTAGCTGTTACATCAACGCTGTCATAAATGTTACCTATCTTTGTGGCCAAATGTTTTCGCGTAAAAGATTCAGGTAAATATTGAAACCTAATATTTTTGTCTGTATATTGCGATAAAAGTGATATGATTTATCAACATTGTGCACACCGACCGCGTGTATATTATTTCAAATCTTGTTGGTATGTATCTATTTTTCAACGGAGTTGAACACCGTACCTACAGCCAGCGTCATTAGGTGACTTCCCAGCTTTAACAGTAGAGGAAGACCACAGGCGTACACCTGGGTAGAACCATCGACCATCCGTAAACTAGCCAGACCGCTTCCTCACATGTGAAACTTTTCTGGTTTCAGGCGGGATTCGAACTCACAGCGGCTAAGGGCTTATGATTACTAGTCAAAGACCATTCATAACGACTCGACCACGGTGCCCCTTGATATGCATGTATTCCTAATAGCTACTATTTACTTTAATAAGCATAAAATTAAATCTTAAATAAGTTTAATGCCCTCAGACTGTAGCTGTGTCCACGATAAGTTCTCAAACATAGACTGATGGATTAATTCTCGCCCGTCACTTCATATTACGTTTAACTTGGATGTTACACAACACTATGTAACATCAAATTCCCCAAAATGCGTAAAACTACTACAGTGCAACCTATCCGAAGCAGCACCTGTTCTGAGAAGCTAACTTATGTTGTTGTTGAGGGGTTGTTACTCTAGAGAAGTTAAATTAATAGTTAAATCATGCTTTTGTTGAAGGGATGTTGTTGCTCAAGAGTGGGCCGTTCTGGAGAGGTCGCAATGTAGCATGGTACGATCATAAAACTAATGGATAAACTATTCCGTGTTTTATACTTAACAACATTTATTATTAATGTACTTCCATCGTACAACTAATTTTGTGATCAAATATTCTTTAAATGAAACCGTACCACTTTTATTACTTGTCTGATATACTTTAACAAACAGAATATTTTATTATTCTGTGTTTAGAGCAGTAGTAAAATGGTTCGTTTCTGAACTGATTGATTTTTTTGTACTGGAATTTTCTTATTCTTTATTATCCTGGTAATATTGATTTATCAAGATGGTTTCGGAATCAATTTGAAATATGAAAGAAGTTGGCGAAACCGGTAATACAATAAACGGTCCTTATTAACGAGATGGCCATAATGTTAATCAATTCATTAAACATTTATGCCATCTCAGTCATTTTTATTTTTAAATTATGATTACAGACTGGATATGTCCAGTTAATTCGCCTTAATATGAATTGTTACTGAACTAATACAGGAATATATTAGGTCAGCACGTGACCAGGCTCAATCAATCAACAGCAAGTATTCTGTACAAGGTAAGTAGAAATGTTTAGTATGATGTATTCACTAAGCTCAGATCACGTGACATTCAGCAGATACAAACAGATTGATCACAATATAAACACATTTTTATCATTTGTTCTCGCTAAATTATCTTTATTTCCTATTATGTTCAACTTCCCGTGATAGCTCAGTTCATGTGACATTCAGCAGATACAAACAGATTGATCACAATATAAACACATTTTTATAATTCTGTTCTCGCTAAATTATCATTTATTTCAAATTAAGTTCGACTTCCCGTGATAGCTCAGTTGGTAGAGCGGAGGACTGTAGTGGTGATAATTGTGACATCCTTAGGTCGCTGGTTCGAATCCGGCTCGCGGGACATTTTTTATTTTTGTTTCAAAGACTCGCCATAAAATGATAATTAGTTTATGAAAGGAATGCAGTCTACCGTGACAAAAATAATGACATACCAATAAATTTACTAATTCTATCATGAAGAACAGAAATTATCAATCGCTACAAGAAATGGTAAGCACTATTTTGTTTCCTTTATTCACGAATGTCGCAACCCGACGGGATATGATATTTGAATCAAACAACTTTAAAAAAATGTAAACATCGCATAATTACATCAAATTGAAGACATACCGTTTGCATATAATTTGCCATCCAGTCAACACATTTACAAATGTGTCTGGCTTCGTGAAGTTTTATGGTAAGATATGACAGTGTTGCTGTTTATTTTGAAAAGCGAAATAAATTATATGTTTTGTTGAATAGTTTATTCAAACACGAGCATGCATGTTAAACTGTTTTTTTTCTGTCTCCAAGAACCGTATAACCCAGATATTATTTTTTTAAATTAAATTTATTAATTAGTACTAGTTTGCATATTTCAGGATTTGATTTTTTTATTTAACGGATTTAAAAGCACTGGAAGAATATAGTTGAACACTTAGTTAATTACCAGATCGGCTTTTAAAACCTTCAGCATTTATTTTAAATGCTACATTTCTTTATGCAGACCGATTTTAAATATAGTAAAACAATTAATTAACTTATTTGGGTACTCTCTACAATCGAAAATTTGTGAAATGGACTTTCAGAAATTTAACAAGTATTATTAAATGATCGTAAACAAATATGATATGAATTTCTAGCCTTCTTTTCTATGTCTGCGAATGCAGTGATGCTGTTTCAAAGAAAAGCCTTTATTCAAAGGGTGGTCTTTGTTCGGAGGTGACCGCAAACACAGATTTGACTATTTAATAATTTCTCCGTTAACTAATGGAACATAGATAAATCAACGACATCATGTCTTGGATGATAAACAACTGTCACCAATTTTATAAAAAACAAATCATTGTCGTAGACCAACGTACATGTATCAATTTAACGTCTCTAAAATAAATTTTGGGATTGATTTGACTCGAATTAGCCCAATAGTAGATATCTATCCGTGTTAAAGCGACCAATTCTGTTCTCTTAAAGCGACTGTATGCTGGCACCATGATGTTTAGTTTGTTCTCACTGTCTAAAGTTGCGAACCTGAAATTGAAATACGTGAAAATGAAATGAAAACAGGTCAGGACACATGACAAGATGGTTTGAAAGTATTGTAAAGTTGTGTCATTAAGACAAAATGACGGTCTCACAAAAAAGTAAGTAAAAAATTAGCGTGTCAGTCCTTATTGCGTGGTTAACTATGGATACATACACAGACAAAAGATGTACGTAATACACATGAAAAAGAAATAACAAAAACGGTAATATATTTCCAATTTTCTGAACCTGGTCGCTCTGAACTTTAATGGTGACATTGTTGAAATTTCAAATGGCATTGGTTGTGACGGAAACATTACCAGTGATTTGACAGTGTCTCGCAAGATTACTACAATAACATCTTTAATACAGTATAACCCCTCAAAACTTAATTCACCCGAAGACCCCAATTATCAGAAAACCAGGCTGTTGCCCCAGTCCGGAAGGGGTCCGGTTTTCGGGGGTTATATTTGTGAGTCAAAAGCCTGGACAAATGTATTTAGTTGTATTTGTTATAGGAAACTCAAAGACTTCCCTTTTAAAAAAATAGATTTACACAAACAACTGATTCAACTGACAATGCAGACATTCAATTTATCTGTCTATGTTATTATATTACACCCTACTTACATCGTAGATAATAAAAAAACATACACAAAAATCATTGTGTATCAAGTTGTTTTATGTTCATGAACATATACAATGCAGTATGATTAAATTCAAACATAGGATAGCATTATATCTTATAGCGTGACCAATAGATGAGACATTTGCATACATACCCAGAATAACTAAGCACAATTTGCAAAAGACAAGACAATTCACAGTGATCTTACATTTTATTATAATCACACCAAAATAATTGGGATCTTTTCTGATTTTGAAGCATTTAATATAATTATGGGACCTAGAACTTTAGGCGAACACAATTATAAAGGTGTAGCTTTTAGTCAAATAAGATAAAATATGAAGGATTTGCCAATAATATACTTTTCCAGCAAGAACAATTTTGTGATATTAGAGTAACTGTCATAATAATAATAATAATAATAATAATAATAATATCATTATTAAACACGAACTTTTTATGCCGTATGGACACTAACATAAATATGCGGCGTAAAGTAAACAAACATCAGATATCAGACGCATTTATCCGTAAAGTAAACACTAAACCATGCATGCGAGAATACCAAGAAATGAAATTCCGTTTATGGCAGTTTTGTTGAGACCTGTCTACACTCAGACATGTTTGGTGTCGTTACAGTAATTAATTACGAGCGATTCTCCAAAGGTATTCATTTAAAAGCAGCAAGAACGGCTCTGGTCAAAATTGTAAACATCCGCTGATTTCTTTTCTTAATTGAAGTGGTTATTCAGTCAAGTGTGACTGTATTAGGTGTCTTTGCTAGCTGAATGAGGCATCCAGTATGTACAATGTGTATGTAAAAGCAGGTTTTTTATTGCCTGCTTCTTTCGCATTGAATGGACTCGCCATTTGATTGAACTTGCCATTTGTATTCTCACTCATCCTTTCTTCGTTGAAACCACCTATCCATTTTGTGTAGAATTTTATTGCGCCGCAGATTATAACTTTGAGACGCATAGTAAGTTCCATTTTATTATCTAAACTATGTTTCCAAATAAATTATCACATAAAAGAAGAAAACATGACTAACCACAATATAAAACCAATATATACCAGGTCATAACAAACGTTTACACACTATGAAAAGAAAATTAGACGCCAAAGCACCACCATGGAGTTGTGTAATTAATTGATACATTTACAAATGAAAGTATTTCGGAAAACTAAGGCTATTTTTAGTTCATGAACCTCAACTGCAGCTCACGTTTGACGATTTTGGTCACGAAAATAAATGCGTTACAAGTGCTGTGCAGTGCAACCTATCCAAAACAACACCCTTGGGGAGAAGCAAAATTATGATGTTGTTCACATGTTGTTGTTCTGCAGAGGTTAAATTAACAGTTAAATCGTACAGTGGGGAACACGTGCTGTTGTTAAAGGGAGGTTGTTGCTCAAGAGAAGGCCGCTCTGGAGAGGTTGCACTGTAATAGGTAAAGTTACGCAAAATATGCAAACATTTGTATCACTGATCCTCCACAGCCTTATTCAAAACAATTTGTTAGTACTGCTGGCACATTATGAAAACTGCATATTACATGTTACATTCAAGGCTTGTGTATGTTCGTGTTATTTGTTACTCGGAACATGTAATAACTTATTAAAAACTAACTAAAATATACAAACTGCACATAAACTGCAGGTGTTGAAATGATGGACGCAAAGTACAATGATGTTCTTATTCTACCATTAGCGACACAAGTCATCCACGACATGTGTATTACTGACAACTGCCGTGTCTCAGTTTCGCTTTCAACAAATTGAACCGAGAGTTCACACAGTGATAAGTAATCTAAGCTGGTGGCACGGTTGTAGGGGCAGTTGGCATTGTCGTTGGGACAGACGGCACGGTGGACTGGGCTTGTTGTTGCTCCTGTTGTCGTGCAGCCTTGCGTTCTTGAATCAATTGTTGAATCTGATCTTTAGGCAAAGAACTAGCTTTAACCCATTGAAATGTATCAAAGCCATCAGCATCAGCGTACACATACTTGACATTTCCTTGCCATCTGATGTCACCAAGTTGAGGCGGCGGTCCAGTGGTGCCAGCAGGAGCTGCAGGGGCTCTGGTCAATATCTGAGGCGCTCCCCCTCCTTGTGGCCCATGCTGTCTGCCGCCATGACCTATTTTTCTCCGTGGTTGTCTTCCGGTTTTACGCCTACCAGCAACACCGCGTGGTTGCGCAGCGCTCCCATGAGATGGTGGACCCATAATTGGCCCCTGTGCGGGTTTTGAAGCAGGCCTAGGGCTCTCGCTTTGAAGCACTTGAGCAGGGCTATTATTATTATTGTTATTATTATTATTATTATAGTTAATATTCTGATCAGTTATTGTAGCTGGCACTGTTCGGTATGGCGGTTGATTTGGTGCGTTTGGTTGTTGCTTGTACGAAAGGGAATTTTGCGCTGGTAGCATTAGTGAAAGCGACTGCTGTCTTACCTGTGCTTGGTTCCCTAAAGTTTGGGGCGATGGTCTCCACTGCCCGGGTTGAGGTTTTGGTCGTGTTTGTGATGGTCCCATATTAACATTTTGAGATCCCCGTTTAAATGTTGCTTGTGTTCCCCCTTGAGGGGACGCTCTTTTGGCACCTTGAACGGTAAGCATTTGACTTTTACCATTTGATCCACCAGAAAGGATTGTTCTAACATTATTTAAACCGTCTAACTTTCCTTGCAACTCTGTTATTCGAGTCACATCATTGAATTTTTTTGCTAATTTCAATTGTTCTGACACATATAGTATACGACCTTCTATACGTTTAAGCCTATTGGCTGCGATAGGACCTCCTTGGCTGCTGACAGTTTTAGAATTTCTCATTTGTTGCCTGGGAGCCACTTGACTTAAATTTATAGAAGATCGGGGTCCTGATTGTGGTGAACCATTGTAGTTTTGTGTCTGGCTTCCTTGCTGATTTGATGTTCTTGAAGATTGTTGACGTCTTGGTGGCGTATTAACAAAGTTCTGTTGAGAACCTACTGGCTTGTTTGATGTTCTAGAAGTTGCTTGTTGGTTTGTTTGTGGTACATAATTTTGTTGCTGAGGCACTGCCTGGTTGTTATTCATTGTGTTCTGTTGTCCTTTTGGTGGTGTATTTGCGAAGTTCTGTTGCTTGGGATGCTGTTGGTTTGGTTGAGTATACTGCGGTTTCGGTTTATGCAATGTTGGGGCAATTTGTCCGGGATTTTTCATTTGCCATCCATTTGAACTTTTCTTAATCACAGGTTGTCCTGGTCCGAATTGAGAATTTTTTTGAGCTGGTGAATATTGTGACTGCCCAACACCTGGTGCCGGTCCGAATTGTGTTTGTTGTTGAGAGGCCCCGGGTAACTGATTTCCATTTGTTCCTTGGGCATATTGGTTCGTAGAAGCAGTCGGACCAAATTGGTTACCTGGAACTGCAAATTTTCCTTGAGGTGCTGTCTGTGGCGCGTATTGGTTAGGATTACCGTACCCGGGTTGATTCGCGGCAGCTCCAATACCCGCTGCATTTCCTCGTTGACCCTGCCTGGCTGCGCCTCCAGGACCACCTACAGCTCGGTTATTTTGTCTATTTCTTCTTCGATTCTTTCTACCTCTTCGGGGCCTATTTCCTCCGTTACCATTTTCTTGCTGAGGTGTAGGGGACGTCGCCAAATATTCTTGCACCAAATTATTCAATGGCGCCGCATCGCCGGAGAACCTTCCACCTGTAGACTGAATCAGTCGATCAATACGCTGTCTCTCGGGACTGTTTTTTGGGCTCTCACCCAAAACTTCAGCCATTTGTTCTTCAGCTAGGGTAAATCGGGCGTCACGCGCGGCTGCCGGATCTGGCGGCTGTGTAACTGGTGCGTAAGCTGTAGTAGGTCCATACCCAGCACCGCCACCGCCGAAAAAGCCACCCCCTCCTCCGTACCCGAACATATCAAATATACCTTGACCGTTCGCTGTGTTCAGCAAGAATAAGAGTGGAAACATTTGTCCTGGTGAAACCATTTTGTCCTGAAACGATAGAAACATTAACTTTTACGTACTAAAATTTACTTTTAGCGTTTTTTTTAATTGAACGTAATTTTATATAAACTTCCAAATTTAAAATTTCTGATATATATTTCCAGTTTTCTACATTGGACTTCCAGGTAATAGTAATGCATTTATTCTACGTGATTAAGTGTTGAAATTACTTTCTGAATTTACTTTCTGAACATCCATAAAGTGTTCCCCCATTGTTATGCAGTCAATCTAGTTTCTTTATTTACGAGACCTACAACTTCGTAAAGTTCATTTCGACTTGATTAATACACTGTCAAAGCAAGCAAAACAACAACTACGGATATTATATAAAGCTTCCCTTGTTTTTGACACATTTCGCTCTTTAATGTCAAAATAGTTGCTGCGTATATTTGAGTTCTCGTGACATGATTTATCCAACATAAACAGTTGGAAAACAACATTACATTGTATAAATATGATAAAAATGGCTTTGGAATTAACAAACTACATTTCTGATGAATTTTAGAAATAATTCGTCAATTAATTATTACGTTTTTCGATTCCTCGAAGCATTGCTGTATTTTTTAATATTACTGACCGACTCCGAGTTCTACAATTTGTATCATCAAATGAATGCTACACAGAGAAATGTCAAATTTTCTTTCAGGCATTTCTTACCAGTTGAGTTAATTAAATACATGAGCAAATAAAATTCCGTATTCTACATTTCCCAAGGTTTTAAATGCATTAAGCATGCGCAGTTAATGTTTTGGTACATCTTCCGGTTTCCGTGTGCGCCTTATAATCGAATTAATTTCTATCTATATGATAATGGCTGATTGGTACTCGCGGATAAAGGAGATATAATGACTATGCACCGCTTTTTGTACGTGAAACACCTACTTTTCACGACGATAAAACGTTTCTTGATATACTTAAACTGTCTTCCTGTCATTTTTCTTACAATGTGCGGAATGAATAATCTGATAAATTATGTTAAATATGTACTAACGTAATTGTCAGACTTCGTAACTGTCTTTGTCTTAATGAACGTGTTCTTAATTTAGATCACGAACACTGACTGTAATTAAGACTTTATGTGTCCGCTGAAGTCTCATTAATTTCATGTTTGAAATGCACTTCCTTTAATGAATTAGTAGGTAGTGTGCAAAACTTTTTGTAAGATGTTTACTTGCCGCGAAACGCAGTGCACATGTAATTATATACAGTGCAACCTACCCAGAGCGGCCAACTCTTTAGCAACAATCTCCTTTCAACGACAGTATGATTGTTTCCCACTGTACGATTTAACTATTAAATTAACCTCTCCAGACCAACAACCTCTCAGCAACAACATAAATTTGCTTCTTCCAAAGGGTGTTGTTTTGGAGAGGTTGCACTGTATACAGCATAGACTATTGGTCCCGGAAATGGGTTATATTGTGTATCACATTCTACAGTAACCAATTTTAAATACATCAAACAATAATTGACGGATTATATTTAACTTGTGTTTGACGTCGCTCCAGTAGCTATGGTTATTTTGCATTTTCAGCTTTAACCTAGGAGACCCAATGTGTACACCTGGGCCGAACCACCCACCTTCTGTAAGCTAGCTGGACAACTTTCTTATATTCAAAATTTGACTGGTCCAAGGTAGGGTCGGAACTTACCAGTCAGAGACCATAACCACTTGACCATGCATGTCGTACAAAGCCTCACCTACTATTGATGACAAATATAATTACATGTATATAGTATCTAAATTGCCCCGAACTTTTACATGAATGAATCAATTAAGCAATTTACCTCTATAATAAAATACCGAGATAATGTCATAATAGACAAATCCAAAGATCAGAGTACAAATTATGAACGAGCGACAGTTTTATAGACGCAAGACATCAACTTGTCACGACAAGTTGTGACTAACTCTCTACTCATGGTCATTGATACTTTTGCGCTTGTATCAATATTGTATTATATATTAAATACTAATTACTTAACGTCAGTGCAAAGATTATACGATAAAAAACAATTCATTTAAAACATAATGCAGACGATTTAGGAAGATTTTGAAGAATGATAAAAGATATAAATTTCTCATGAATTTTAAAACGAAAATACAAATGTATACCTGCAATGGTTTTGTCTAATCTTTATTATTTATCAACATTATCAGAAATGATTCCATTGTCGCGATACTTGTCTTCTAAGTTTTTTAACTCAGAATGACGTGAATATTGGATATCTAAAAGAGGTATTGCTTTTGTTGTTGAGTGATGTGTTTAAATATGCATAAAAATAAATATTATCTTTGCATATATTATATGCTCACAATAATTATTGGTCAAAATAACTGGTAGTTGCTTTATTTTGAAGTAAATAAATAAAATATATGAAATACAATCAAATACAACATTACCCAATTAGTGATACACAATAATTCGTATGGAATTAAAAAACAATAATTAATTTCGTTCGAATTATTAACTTACTTTTTTGACGAAAATCTGTTTACAAGTTAAAAGTTTCCGTGTGGTACACCAAAAAATCCTATAAGATTAACCTTGTATGAGGGACGTCCCGACGGTTACATGTCTACCACGTAACTATGGTGTTCTAGGTAAAACATTTATGTATCATAGACAACCACAGTGAGGTTACAGAGATGAACGAACCTTATTTGCATATAGCTTGTCATTCTTAGACAGTTTATGATTAACTACACCGTGCTATATTGCTTGTAGTAATGAGCAAATATAACTTATATTAGTTTACTTTATACTAATTTATTTTAGCTCGATTATGAAACAAGCCATTTTGCGTATATTAATCACGCTCAAGTCCGCTTCCTGGACACTACACCAGTACTGAGTCCGAAAAATGGGATTGTGAAGTTCATGAACAAAACCTGTTGAAGCCGGGATTCGAACTCAAGACCTTCGGATCAGAGGTCGGACGTTCTGCCTATAGACCGAGATTCCTCATATATTTTAATTAAAAGTAATTTTATGTTATACATTGGAATTTGAACCATAATTGTGCGAGCGATTTTTAGTTTTATTTTCCTACTTGAATATCTATATCGTATATGTATTTAGCGCATGAAATTTATTAGGATATCCTTAAAAAACTGTTGGTTTGTAGTTTATTCATTAGAACTCATTAAATAATTTCCCGAATACAGGCATGTAGTGTAAACAACAACAACAACAATAATGTCTTCCTACCTACCCACTGACAATAGTTTTGGATCGCGTAACCGCAAACTAAGATTTTTCAAGGACGGACTTTGAATGTGAATTGCAGAAACTGTTAACCAATGTCGGCCGATGTTCCTGCTCGTACACCATACTTTTAACGGAGTATCTAGAAAATAAACTGGATAATTACGCGTGTCTTATATCATATATAAGTAAGGAGACGTATTGGTTAATACAAGGAATGTTGAAAATTATTCATCGAAACTATTTGAAATACAGTGCAATACATCCTATGGCATTACAGTGCAACCCCTCCAGAGCGGCCATCTCTTAAGCAACAACCTCCTTTCAACAACAGCATGATTTTCCCCATAGTACGATTTGACAATTAATTTGACCTCTTTAGAGAAACAACTTCTGATAAACAACATAATTTTGTTTCTCCTCTTTTCTCTTCTTCTTCTGTTGCTCAAGAGAGGGCCGCTCTGGTGAGGTTGCACTGTATATTCATAATTATATGTTAAAACTATACACTTCAATGCACTACAAAATGCGTGCAAGTTTTATTTTACTTTTATGCAATATAGCTTTGTTCTCTGAGAAGTTGTCCATATTATGTATGTCATTCAATTATCTCAGTCATAGTTTATTTGACAATTTTATGATCATTTAACAGTCTTCATTTGCTGTTTTTACGTCGAATATACAATGTATATACATTACTTATTAGATGTATAGATCAACCTTGTACTAATTATACTTATTTATTGTGTTAATTAAGTAAGATCCCTGTTTACTTTTTGTATTTACTGTACTATGAAAGTTATTATTATTGTTTATTGTGAGACAGGTACACGAGTTACAATTGAATTGTACCCCCGTCAATCTGTCAAGGCTTCGAGTTTAAACTGCACGTGATCACGAATTTGTCGTGTGTCGTGAGACGCCAAGGGTTCAGTTTCGCTTAAAATCAAATCGTTGTCGTTTTATTCAAGGATCTACCAATCAAGTAACAAGTTGCATTTACATATATTGTGAGTCTTTTAAACACCGCCATGACACAACATCAAGTATACATTCTTGTTTATGTTTTTTTTTTCGTAGACACTCAAGTAGACATACAACATATTGAGCGTTTCATAAAATGTATTAATCACATTGTAATATTTTCGATATTACTGAGAGACCTGTCCTGTAGTAAGATAATTAATAAAAAATATTACGTTTACAGAAAACTGTAGTATACTGCTACAAGGCTCGCATGAAATTGTCAGTGTCGTGTTAAAGTCTCCCTTCAAACTCATTAAAAACCTCACAGTATCACCGTCCTCTTGTGAACATTACGCAATCTGACCCGTCCTTCCCTCCCGTCTGGACCATCCATCTACAAGAAATGAGAGTTATTGTGGTGTTCATTGTAGTAGCGTTTCTCCTGACAGCCTAATTTACGCTTAAACTAATCATATTCCCGAGTACAATTAGTTCGTCGGCTTATTTCTACAACTCCGTAACTCAATGTTTGGCAATATAGAGATTTTGTTGTTGTTTTTTTCGTCTCGATGAACGCTTTACAATGATCATGTTTACCTGCTTGTAGATCTATTCTAAATGAGGTTAATCTCAATACCACAAACCCGTGGCTCGTTTAAAAGTTGTTGCAGTTCAAATCTTCAAATGAGATTTACTGAAAATGAGAAAAAATGACATACGAGTTTATAGAAATAACGTAACGAGAAAATTATGCCTTCAGTGAATTCTTCTGAAATGATGATTGTATTCGAACGATCTGTATTCAATAATTTCCATAACTCACAATGGGAATTTGCAGACATTGGGGATGTAGATCTATAATTATCAAACAAAGACAGTATTACGACTTGTAGACCTCATACAGAATTTGTGGGTGTGCCCGTACGTCTTATTCAGATATAATGTACACGGAATTCAATCTCTTTTTCCCTATGTACAACATTACTTCGTGTAAAAGATGTCACAAAACCAGACTTGTTTGTGTTTGTCGTAGAAGAACTGTACAAAATATTTACCAAACATCAAAACGAACGACGCACAGGTCTATAAAAACTGTAAACTATTAATAAGACACAACTAAAATAGACAGAGACTGAGCAATGTCAAATTATTCATAAGCTTACACTATCTTGTATGGTTACATGTACATGACCTGTAGCGGTTGTCAGAGATTCGTCATCATGATTACTGCGTTTGTCATCTGTCAGTCCGTCACACTCCGCTTCAGGAATACAAGATATACATGAAATGAGACAATGCGGACGTTTATTTTCGGATCATAACGAGATCAAAATTGTAAAACAAAAGCACGACCATTTATTACGAAAACGTGTGTAAAAACATGCTGAGCGTGTCACCGTTTAGACATGATCAATCGAGAAATAAAAACACATTAAGGACACAATGTATATATATATATATATATGGCTTCAAACCCCATACTTTAATCTATGATTAATGTGCATGTTTTTTTTTGGGGGGGGGCGTCTTGTTTCAAAGGGGTCTCATTTCTTTTAAGTTGACTGAGTAATTTTTGTTTATTGTGCATTGTTTTGTTACTGTCACTGTCAAGTTTTTTTTTAACATACAACAGATACGTAGCCCGTAGTAATGTAGTTACGTGGCCCAAACTTTAAAGTGAGTAGATAGGTAAGCACCTTTTCGTTAATATAATATGCTTGTAGAAGCTTGTAGATTATGAAAAAAACTGCAATGAATTATTTTCCGTTCAGCGACATAACAATTTGCACTGTTGTGTGACAATAAGCGCCTATATGATCCAGAATTTTGATCCAATGTGACAATGAATATATAGAACTTGCGCACGCATGCGTAACGTTTCCGGTTATGTATGGCAGTAAATTAACGAGCTTCATTTAATAGCCATTTATATTTATTAATTCTTAAAACACTGACATGTAAGCACGAAGCAAAACTAACGTAGTCGTACCTATATGTTTGTATGACATTGAAAAACATAGACCTAGATTTAAACGAATTTATAGCATAATTAAATGTGAATACATCGGGGCCATGTGGACGCTATATTAAGGCGTGAAATTTGCTCATTGAAGACAGGGTGGGTAGGTCGGTAGGGATTTTTTGCGGGGGGGGGGGTATTATTCTTGAAAGCCATTATTGAGATTATCTTTTTTTCCGAGAGACAAAAATTGTAATGCACCGTTCCTCGGGCCTAATAAAAAGTCTAGGGTCGCGGGGGAAATTAGAGTAATTCTGATAACAAGAAACAAACATTTTATTTACGCTTTAACAACTGAACACCAGTTCCCGAATCATTTCCTGGACTATTTACTAACCAGTACTAACTTACGCTTCCGTAAGAAGCCGGCAACTACTCAGCATATGGAGGAAAATCGACATTCTTTTCAAAATAAACTGTGATATATTGTACAAAAGTCAATTGGAAATAACAAATATTAGAAGGTTTGTCTTTTGTGTTTCAATGAAGTGCAATATTTTGTAATGGTAACACTACTTTGGGACAAGATTGTCGTTATCAAGTTAACATATAAGACTTGTTTTATTATCCTTAACCCTAAATCAGTTTATGGTATACAGTGAAACCTCGAAAATGAGACCACCTTCTGGACCCGATAAATCGGTCGTAATAATAAGGTTGTCTCATTATCCAGTTGAATTATGGTTAAATTGAATTGGAAGCCAGTCCGGAAATAAGTGGTCGTTATATCAAGGTGGTCGTTTCATTGAGATGATCACTACGTAAGGTTTAACTGTATCTAGAAAAAAAGTTTTCACTTTACTGATCAACAAACGACAGCAGTAAATGTGTCACATGCTTGTTAAGTAAAACACTGACGAACGTCTTCTATTTCGTGTGGTTTTCCTGGTTTGTTGAAGAAACGCCAGCATGAAGACAACGGCACAGAATCCTGATATTCCCATAGAAACGTAGAATGGAATGTCGTATAAGCCAACTGTATCTCGCATATACCCTGAAATAAACACTACACAATTGTGGGAACAGTGGAACCCTCTAAACTGGGCGAGCCCGAGACCATGTCATTCGGTCGGTTTAGAGGGGATCTTTTTAATTACATAGTTATCAAGTTGGGACTAAAACATTTTGCCGATTTTGAGTAGAAACCTGTTTACAGATGAACCGATTTAGAGGATTTCGACTGTAATTGTAAATCGGAATAATTTCACGATTTACATTGTTAAAACATTTGATGATCCAGTTATCAATATCATCACGGAAATAAATGAAACTTTATTATGTCTTCAATTTATTAAATGAATTGAAATCCACAGTAATGATCAAAAGAAATAACCCGACAGCAAATCAGTATAACACAACACATTATTATATGCATTTGTTTCTGTTGTTGAATGAACAAAGCATGCGACTATAATCGACTGAATTTCTTACGGGACACTTGGCCCAAGGTTATAAAACTCGAGAACAGTCTCCGAGCTCCAATCTCATTTCTGTTCTCAAAGTATTATGATTGCAAATAGAGATCATTAATGTTTATATACATGTTCAGGTCGATCATGCTGTCAGATTAATGTATCAATAATATCATTATTGTCCGATCATAATAAACTGTGAACATTAAAAGTCAATACATGAGATTTGAGCTGGGAGACTAATCTCAAGTTTTATAACCTCTGGCCCAGTACAATAAGCAATAATATATACCGCTAAATGGTCCTGCCACGAAATTGACAATTCCTTCTGTGGTAAGCATAACACCCACAGCAGTAGGAAGACCGTGCACGCCAACAAGACTTACAATCACAACACTGAACATTGCTCTTAACATTCCAGACGGTATACCAAACAATGCTGACATTAATAATGTTACGAATCTTGATTTCGCGAGTATGAGGCCACACGTAACTGAAGAAGTCATAAGCGTTGCGAGGAACGGATGGAAAAGAACTTGAACACATTTTATTTACATTAATGCTACCGGAATTATTCGTCCACAAATGTTGAGGATATTCATCAACATCAGTCCTAAAGTGGCATCGTCTCGAGCTAAATTCTTGCTCTGATAAATATCTACTAAAAAAATCAAAGTGAGATTATGCGACACAGATGCCAGGGTTGATCCTATCCAAAAATTCACGAAATATCGGTTTCTCAATATCGTTACTAAGCAAGTGAGGAACGACCGTTTTTCCCCAGTATTGCATTGGTGCACAAAACTGTGTGCTTGGCCGACGGATACGCTTCGCGTGTGCAGCTCTTTTTTCAAATCTGGAAACTGTAGAAATTCGCTGTGGCTGTAGATTCATTCTTACTCACAACAACTGAATCACCATCTTCGGTCACTTGCACTTCAAATTCCGATTGATATCGCTGTATGCGATCTTGATTTTCATTTTGTTTTCTCCCCTTTTCTTTCCTGCCTGAGGACGCCGTTGTCCATAGAAAACAACAAGGTATGCAGTTCATGCTAAGGCCACCGATTATTAGCAAAGCTCCTCTGAACCCGTATTCCGAGCTAGAAGTAAAATGATTGGGGGGTTAGCTCTTAATCCGTTGCCTCATAATACCGCATTTCCCAGTATCTGAAGCCGACGACTTTTGAAAACATCGTGGCAAAAGAAGCCATTGATTGTAATTTTTTGCCACAATGTTTTCCACTCTGTCAGAGAGAAATAACCTAATATTCTTAAAAAAATATATGTTTTGCATATTTGCTTTGAATTTACTCCAAAGTATGCTTATGAGACAAACGGTTAAATAACCAATCATAAATTGGATTAATAGCAGTGAAAGTAATTTAGTGGTTATGATCTTTGATTATTCATTACTAGCTCTCCTCCGCTTTGGGTTCGAACCACACTTGCACTAAAAACCACAACATGTGAAGTAGCAGTCAAGCTAAGGTCGGTAGTTCTACAAAGTTGTCGCTTAGGGGACTACCTCCGTCGTTAAAATTGGAAAAGTCGCCAAATGACCCCGACTGTAGTTGCTACGTTAAACCCCAGGAAAGAATCAGAAAGTAATTCGGAACAACATACAGTCAAACCTGTGTTTGCGGCCACCTCCGAATAACGACCATCTGTGAATAAGCTTTGAAAAAGCGTCACTGATTATTTACAACAAACTGACCTTCGAATAAAGACCATCTGTCAATAAAGGTCACAATTTGTCTTTCTCAAGGAGGCCTTAGTTTACAGGTTTGACTGTATAATGTATGTAATCAACAGCACATCTGTACTGAAGATAAGTACAAAGTTTCCATGTCAGCAACATTGACTAAGAATACTTTATTCCGCCATCCAACCCCTGTGTAAAATACAACCAAACAAAAAATATCAGATTTTACCAACATTTAGTTCCATTTATCACAATTTAGTCATATGTAATAATTTAACAATCACTAGCCGCGACCATGGTCCAGAGGCCCCCCCATAAAGATGTCACAAACAACAAGAGGAGCAAGATGGTGTTAAAGACATCGTCATACGTCCAAAACAACACTTTTAAAATATCCACACATTTCCTCGGATTATTTCTGCACATCCGTATGTCATTTTTTTTATTTTGAGAAAATCGCACCTGAACTTTTGCATTACAATAATTCTAGGCGAGTTACGGATTTGCAGAATTGGGATTAACTCTATTTAAGGGTAGATCCACAAGCAGGTAAGTATGATCATTGTAAAGAGCTCATCGAGACGAAAAAAAAATATACCAAAATCTCAACATTGCCAAAAATCGAGTTACGGGGTTGTAGAAATAAGACGACGATGTCATGTGAATGTCTATCGTTAATTAGGTCAAACACCACAACTAAAGCCATGTATACAACATCAGATCTTACCTTAAATACGACAGAAGATGAGGATATATTATGCCGCCCATGCCTGGTGCAGTTGCTTGCAAAGACGACATAAGAAACCGTCTTCTACCATGAAAGTGCTGGCTTATTGCCATAGTGGAGGAAATAAATAAAATCCTTTGAGTAGTATATCTGTATAGTTTAGCATACTTCCATACTGAGTACACTTTAGAAACCAAAGAAAAATGGTTGTAAGTTGTTGAAGTTGTCTCAGTTCCTAATTGAGATATGGAAAAATATTGAAATTTTTATCGGAATTTTACGCCTATGTTTTTTTATAAACGGTGAATATTGAGGAAGTCTTAAATTGGGATTAGCTGTACATTTTATCTACAATATATATATATATATAATTCTATTTGTAATGTCTTTTAGAACGAGACCCCAAGCTGAACCTGAGTTAAACGACCGACCTTAAGTTAGCAGGACAGCTTCCTCACATGCGAAATTTGTCCGGTCCCTAAGTTCTACCTAAGTTTTCACAATACGAAGATATATACATTTACAAAATGTTAATTGACAGTTATACTGTAAGCTTACCATAGACTATTCTAAAACTATCGGTCATGTACCATATACTAGTAGCACAGTAACAAGACACTATGCCGGCGCTTGTCACAGTAGCGATAATAATACCACATTTTTTATTCTAAATTTTGAGATCAGGAAACTCGCTACAATTCCTGAAAAATCAGTCAAGAGAAATATAAAAAAACACTTTAGCATGTCCGAGCATCTTTAAGGCATTTAATGCAACTTTCACCAAAACAAATCAATCAAAACAAAAAAAGATTCAATGACTGTGTGCTTATAATATAGCAATCATTAATATTGCAAAGATATTCAAAATATGTTTAGTGTTTGCCCTAAATTTTACGCCAATCGGACGGCTTCAATTTTCTAAGTTTCTCGCTTTTATCCATAAGGAAATTTATTTAATTATGAAGAAAATTCTACACGAATTAGTAACCTTCTTCATGGATAGGAAACCAACACATTTGAAAACTGAAGCTATCTAATTTACTTAAAATACAGGGACAACACCTGGATGAAAGAGACGCTTCATTTGAAAATCCAGACAAAGTAAGTACCTCCCGAGGTACGCGAAAACTTGTTGATCAATTTAATGATTTTAGAAATGGTGTTTTTTTGATCAAATAAAGATTAAATTTGGTATGAGCATGATGGAGTACACCACAGTTCAACACAAAAGCCAATATTGTGGGGATTGTGTTTATGTATCTGGTTTTTTTGGGGGGGTCGCAAATTGGTAAAGAAAACATCTTCATTCAATATGACTGTACCCTTTCCCGACTGTTATTGTTCACGGCGCATGTATACGCATGAATTAGAGAGAAGTCTGACATTGATATGAACATGCAAATCCGAAGTCATGAACTTAAACTTCATA
Source organism: Lutraria rhynchaena (assembly GCA_008271625.1). NCBI lineage: Eukaryota > Metazoa > Mollusca > Bivalvia > Venerida > Mactridae > Lutraria > Lutraria rhynchaena. The sequence goes on along the minus strand of VIBL01000137.1, from coordinate 667,695 downwards.
ATAAAATTGGTCGCAGTATGACAAGAGTGATAAGACATACATTGTACGCATATAAAATGTTTCCTCCGAGGAGCAACACTTGTCGGAGTCGCAAAGTGTTATTCTTTGGAGGGAGTTGTTGTTCAGAGGATATTGATACATTCGCGACATATGTTTTTTTTTATTATGTGTATGTGTGCCTTTTACTGTCGTTTCTTTGAGGGAATCGATTTTCGGAGAAGTTGCACTGTAGTATATAATGTTCAAAGCACGCTAATTTGTGGTAAGAGTCGGAAAATAGTTATACTAACCTTGGAGCAACCTCTCCAAAGCAACACCCTTTGGGAGGTAGGTAGGTAGGGGAATTTAATACTTTTTTGTACTTAAAACAAAAAGCTAAAATAAAGAAATAAAAATGTTTTCTTCAAAACCACTAATACCTGTTTGAGTCGAGGGATATTTTATTGCGTCAGAGGGGTAACTGCAAACCAACAATTTTCTAATGATGACCTTTTGGTGACTAATTTAACCCCTTCGATAACAAAGATTGAATAACAGATCATAGTATTCACTCACGACTTTACCTTAAATGTATCTACGTCTTAACTATACTCCTCTGTCAATAATCAACTGAAAAGATAAAGGGAGATAACTGATGGGAGATCCATTGAATGATCAAATGAATGATCGATTCAGAGTTCTCGTCCTTGTCAAATTTCTGAAGCGTTTAAACATATTTATGTCATATTCACATCATGTTTACATTTACTACAGTGCAACCTCTCCACAGCGCCCCTCCCTTGAGCATCTACTCCATTTCAACAACAGCATGATTTTTGCCACTGTACGATTTAACTATTGATTTAACCTCTCTAGAGCAACAACATCTCAACAACAACATAATTTTGCTTCTCCCAAAGGGCGTTGCTTTGGAGAGGTTGCTCTGTATAACTATTTTCCAACTCTTACCACAAATTTTAACGTGCTTTGAATATTGTTTACTACAGTTCAACCTCTCCAAAGACCGATTACCTCAATAAAACGACAGTAAAGGGTACACAAACACATAATAAAAAGCATCTGTCGGGAATGTATCAATTCCCTCCGAACAACAACTCCCTCCAAAGAACAACACTTTTTTGCGACTCAGACAAGTGTTGCTGTTCGGAGGGAGCGCTGTATATGCATACAATACATGCGTTATCATGGTGACCAATCTTATTACAAAGTTTAAGTCCGTGACCTGGGATTTTTAAGTGTCAATGTCAATGTAAGACTTCACTCTAATTCATGCGTATACACGCGCCTTAAACAATAACAGCCGATAAACGGTACATCCAGATTGACTTCATCTTAATTAGAATCGCGCAAGAATCTTTGGACGGTATTAAATAGGAAAAGTTATTAATAGTAATAATTACTTTATCTGAATAAGTCCTAGATCTCTTCAATGATTTAGTTAAATGTTTGCATTTTGCGCCGAACTGAGGTTTATATTTAATCTTGAACATAAATCTTACGTATAGGAAGACGGTTAATGCTATCACTGAATCATTCCGTCGTGGAGTGCACGAATGCTGTCAAATATGCATAAATGGCTGGTGTTTACTTCCGCTTATTTGGTGCTATTTGTCGACATTGCCCTGATGTACAATATAGGAAGTATTTTTGTCGATGTCATGGAAACTTTCAATGCTACGAGAGCCGAAACTGCAGTGATTCATTCTACAGCACTTGGTGTAGGACCTAGTTCAGGTAATCAGCATTTCTCATTTTGAAAGTCATTTTCGTTCTCCAAATAATCATTTTCCTCCTAAGCATATTGTGGACTCTTTCAAATTCAAAGCTAATATACATAACATCAATCATTTAAGAAAATCAGGGTATTTCTCTCTGACGGAGTGGAAAACATGGCTGCAAAAGAAGCCATCACAAACATTACAAACAACGGCTTCTTTTGCCACAATGTTTTCAAAAGTCGTCTGCTTCAGATGCGGGGAAACGCGGTATTATGAGGTAAAGAGTTAAAGATGGAAAGTCTCATGACTAGTTCATGTTACACAATTAAATCCTTTAACCTTCTAATATTTTGTTTGCCTGCTGCTATTATCATGTCTTCAAAAATAATTTGTAATACATGTACCGTCTGCCAGCTAAAAATGTTTCTCTTTCTTACAAAAAATAGAGAATTCTGATGATAATTCAAGACACTTATTGCTGTCAATGTTACTTGTGCCTGTCAAGCATTTGTTTACTGAATTAATTTATATAAGAAGCCTTTTTTCTGCAGTTAGACAGTTCAAATGTACCTGAATAAAGATTTTTACTCTAACCAATATGCGACTAAAAACAGAAGTATGATGTACTCCATTATGTTCATACCAATTTTAATCTTCATTTGATCCGATAACATCAATTTTAATATCGTCAAATTGATCGACAAGTTTTTGCGTATTTTCCAAAGGTACTTACTATGTTTGAATGTTCAAATGAAGCGTCACTTTCGTCTAAGTGTTTTCCCTGTATTTTGAGTAAATTAGATAGCTTTTTCAGACAGTTTGCTGGTATCTTAACCATGAAGAAGGCTACTCATTCATAAATAGTTTGCTTCACCATGAAGTAAATTTGTTTATAGATTAAAAACGAAAAACTTTGAAAATTGAAGCCGTCCGATTGGCGTAAAATTTAGGGCAAACACTAAACATGATTTAAATATCTTTATTGGTTGCTATATTATAAGTACACAGTCATTGAATCGTTTTTTTAATTGGTTTGTTTTCGTGAAAGTTGCATTAAATTCCTTAAAGATGCTCGGACATGCTAAAATATTTTACACATGTATTTCTTTTGACTGATTTTCCAGGAATTGTAGCGAGTTTCCTGATTTCAAAATTTGGAATAACAAAGTGTGGTATTATTTTCGCTACTGTGACAAGCGCCGGCATAGTGTCTTGTTATTTTGCTGCCAGCATATGGCATATGACCGTTAGTTTTGGAATAGTCTATGGTAAGCTTATATTATGACTGTCAATTAACTTTTTGTAAATAAATATTGTCTTCGTACTGTGGGAATTTAGAAATTAAGGTACATTGTATGACATGGTATATAATATTGATTCAAAATATTCTTATATTCAGTTTCACGTTAAACAATTAGTGAGAGGATCAAGTGTGTATTTAATGACGATTAAATGATGCAGGGAAATATCAGAACAAAACGTGTCGGCGACTTTATACATGGCATGATCAGGATTCCATAGATATATGACTCCAAGAATTTTATTTCTGTAGGTTCCTGTGTGGTCAATTTATTTATTTCCTCCACTATGGCAATAAGCCAGCACTTTCTTGGTAGAAGACGGTTTCTTATGCTGTCTTTGCAAGCAACTGCACCAGGCATGGGCGGCATGATATATCCTCATCTTCTGTCGTATTTAAGGTAAGAACTGATGTTGTATGCATGGCTTTAGTTGTGGTGTTTTACCTAATTAACGATAGACATTCACATGACATCATCGTCTTATTTCTACAACCCCGTAACTCAATTTTTTGCAATATTGAAATTTTGGTATCATTTTTTTCCGTTTTGATGAGTTCTTTATAATAATTATACTTACATGTTTGTAGATCAAAAATGACATGCATATTTGTAGAAATAATCCAAGGAAATGTGCGGCTGATTTAAAAGTTTTGTTTTAGGATGTATGACGATGTCTTAGACACCATTTTGCTCCTCTTGTTGTTTGTGACATCTTTATTGAAGGCTACAAAGTTGATATCTTTTGTTTGGTTGTGTTTTAAATAAGAATTGAGTGACGGAATAAAGAATACTAGTCATTGTTGCTGACATGGAAACTTGTATTCACTTTCAGTACAGACGTGCAGTTGAAACGTGTTTTATTACTGATCACATAAATATATATTGTACTGAATACTTTTTTGGGGTTTCTTCACTGGCGTTTAACGTCGAACCAACAGTCAGGGTCATTTGTTGACTTTTCCAGTTTTAACGTCGGAGGTAGTCCCCTAGGCGGCACCTTGGTGGACCTACCGACCTTCTGCAAGCTAGATGGACAGCTTCCTCATAAACACTGAGTTACTTCCACTTTTATTGTTCCATTTTATGGTTGGTTATTTAACCGTTTGCCTCATAAACATACTTTGGAGTCTTCCAAAGTCAAGGCAAATATGCAAAACATCAATTTATTTAAGAATATTGGGTTATATCTGATTTACAGAGTGGAAAACATTGTGGCAAAAGAAGCCATTGCTCATTACAAGCAAGCTTTTTTGCCATAATGTTTTCAAAAGTCGTCGGCTACTTGGAAATGCAGTATTATAAGGCAAAGTGTTAATAGCTAACCCCGCAATCATTTTAATTCTAGCTCGGAATACGGTTTCAGAGGAGCTTTGCTAATAATCGGTGGCCTTAGCATGAACTGCATACCTTGTTGTTTTCTATGGACAACGGCGTCCTCAGGCAGGAAAGAAAAGGGGAGAAAACAAAATGTAAACCAAGATCGCATACAACGATATCAATCAGATTTTGAAGTGCAAGTGACCGAAGATGGCGATTCAGTTGTTGTGAGTAAGAATGAATCTGGACCTACAGCGAATGACATTTTCTACATTCAACAGTTTCCAGTTTTGCAAAAAGAACTGCATACGAGACGCGTATCCGTCGGCCAAGCACACAGTTTTGTGCACCAACGCAATACTGGAGAAAAACGGTCGTTCCTCACTTGCTTAATAGAGATATTGAAAAATCGATATTTCGTGATTTTTTGGATAGGATCAGTCCTCGCATCTGTATCGCTTAATCTCGCTTTGATTTTTTTAGCAGATATTTATCAGGGCAAGAATTTAACTGGTAACGATGCTACTTTAGGACTGATGCTGATGAATATCTTCAACATTTGTGGACGAATAATTCTAGGAGCGTTAATGCAAATGAAATGCGTTCAAGTTCTTTTCCATCCATTCCTTGCAACGCTTATGACTTCTGCGTTTATGTGTGGCCTCATACTTGCAAAATCAAGATTCGTAACATTATTGATGTCAGCATGGTTTGGTATACCGTTCGGAATGTTGAGAGCAATGTTCAGTGTTGTGATTGTAAGTCTTGTTGGCGTGGACGATCTTCCTATTGCCATGGGTGTTATGTTAACAACTGAAGGAATCCTTAACTTCGTGGCAGGACCATTTAGCGGTAGATATTTCTTATTGTACTGTTCAGTAAAAAAATTAGCCTGTTATAATCACATGCTTAGTTTGTTCATTGACAGAAACACATGTATATGATAATGTATTGGGTTATACTATTTTGCTGCCGAGTTATCTCCCTTCATCGTTACCATGGATATCAATTCTAAGACATAATAAAGTTTCATTTATATCCGTGATGATATTGATAACTGGATCATCAAATGTTTTAACAATGTAAACCGTGAAATTATTCCGATTTACAATTACAGTTGAAATCCTCTAAATCGGTTCCTCTGTAAACAGGTTTCTCCTCAAAATCGGCAAAATGTTTTAGTCCCGACTTTATAACTATGTAATTAAAAAAATCCCCTCTGAACCGACCGAATGACCTGGTCTCGGGCTCGCCCAGTTTAGAGGGTTCCACTGTTCCCACAATTGTGTAGTGTTTTTTTTTCAGGGTATATGCGAGATAAAGTTGGCTCATACGACATTCCATTCTACGTTGCTATGGGAATATCAGGATTCTGTGCCTTTGTCTTCATGCTGGCGTTTCTTCAACAAACCAGGAAAACCACACGAAATAGAAGACGTTCGTCAGTGTTTTACTTAACAAGCATGTGACACGTTTACTGCTGTTGTTTGTTAATCAGTAAAGTGAAAACTTTTCTAGATACAGTTAAACCTTACGTAGTGACCATCTCAATATTACGACCACCTTGATATAACGACCACTTCTTTCCGGACTGGCTTCCAATAACTCACCTACAATTCAACTGGATAATGAGACAACCTTATTATAACGACCGATTTTTCGTATCCCGAAGGTGGTCTCATTATAGAGGAGTAGGTGTAATTTAGGAGTTCTGTGCGAAAACCACAATCATGGTTACACTCGCTCAACTATCTAGACGCATGGTGTGTCAACGCCTAAGCGGACGCAGCCATGCGCACAATGGGTTTTAAATCGATACGCTCTACAATCTTGTTGCGCCATGCACGACTTGGGGTTTATAAATCATATCGATTTACGAGTCAGTCCGCGGGGTTTCCATTTCGTTATATTCATGCCGGTGGTTTCCCGATTGCGTTCTATTTATAGTTCTTGTAATTGCTCGTTATTGATCCAGCTGTTAAACGACGCGGGATAAGCGTACCACTTCACTAACGATTTATTACCTTTTTGGCGTGTTATTTTCTCAATTCTAAATATTTCTTGTTAGTTTTTTGTAGTTCTTGTTCGTAACACGTGCCCTGTATTTCCTCCCCGTTATAGTCCGTTATCTTATACGTAACTGGTGTAGTTTTTTGTACGGTCGATATAGTAAAGATTTCTTCAATCCATCTCGGTGTGTACCCGTAGAATTGGCTGAAAAATATTTCCACATTTTTTCCTTCATCGTTCTATTCCATCTCTCTACTATACTAGATTTTTCCTCATTTTCGGTGGAATGTAATTCCACTAGACTCTGTACCTCCTTGTTATAAATTCTTTACCCTTGTCAACCCATATTTTTGCGGTTTTCTTTCCACAAATATCTTCTTCAATGCAGTCGCGTTCGATTTTCCAGTCTTATCTTTCAACGGAATTAACCAACTGTATTTGGAAAAAAATATCAATAACGGCCAGCAGATACTTAATCCCGCGGTTAAATTTCGAGAACGCTTGCATATCTACCAAATCTGCCGCCCATATTTCGTCAATGCCGTTCACGCGTACTAGAATTTTAGGAATTTTTTTAACAACGGGCTTCTGTAATTCTTCCGCTAAATCGTCGGTCCATTATAACTTTTTTTTAAATTCCCATTCCGAATCTCATCTTTGTTCCGATAATCTCATTAACGATCGATCTGTCCATTTTTTCGGATTATAAATATTATCCATCTCCTCTAGCATATTTTTATCGCATCCTTTATTTCTCGTAGCGGAGTCCTTGTTTTTCAGATAACACACATCGTGATGATACACCGCTTTCAATCCTGTTTACAGGATTACTCCAACTTTTTGGAGTGAGATCAGAGTTTAGTCTCTTTTTCAGATTAGTGCCCCATCCCGTGAATTTATGCCCCGGCAGATGCATTTCGAAAGGTAGGTTATTTATGGTCGTATTCAATATTGAGCCGCCCTTCATTTTAACAAATTGAGTTTTTGTCGTCCCGCATATCGCGCACTTTCCCCGTTTCATGGGCCTGTTGTTTTTTGTAATGACATTTTCGATGTTGAGAGATTCAGTATTGTTTTGCATTTGACGCAATACAACATTTTTATATATGTAATTATTAAAATTTAAATAAGTAGTATAAAAAATGGAAATCAAGGATCTATCTTGGAATACAACCACCAAGCGAAACAATCATCCCCTTTTGCCGAAAAGTATTAGAGGGGTGATTGTTGGGAAATCTGGTTGCAACTACCCTGTTGCTCAACCTCTTACTTCAACCAGGATGGTAAGACTATGATAAACTCAAGGTTTTTGGAAAGAGTTTGTTTCAACCCGAGTATCGTAATATAAATAAAGCTTTTAAAAATAAATTGACGAAAGCCGAAATACTACAACTTTTTGATATGCGCGAAGAATTAGAAAACTATCTAAAGCCGACAATTGTTTACAACACGGAACAAGTACAACCGAATGGAACGGTATTATGCGGTCATTTATGTTTGCTCGTTTTAAAAGAATTAAAATAAATTCACGCGTATATAAAAATGCCCGTTGATGAATTTGGACGGATGCCGAAAACAGATTCAGACGTAAATAACAACTTTGTTGGACGCGGTGAAATCAACATGTTTGGATACAAGATTACGAATCTTGGCACCCCTATGGATGGAGGAGATACGGCGACTAAGGCTCTTGTGATAAAACGAGGAAACAGGATGGTGCGAGATTATGGTCTGGAAGAATTGAAAGATTTTGATGGGAAATTCGAAACGTACGTTGAAGAGAATGAGCTGGAACGTACGAAAAAGGAAATTGACAGAATCTTCATCGTGGAAGTAAAGAAACATTTGGGGGCGCACGTCGACGAACAAATAATGAATGATATAGTGACTAAATTTGAGACGGAATGGAAAGTTAGTGAAAAAAACCAGCGAAGATATAATAATAGAAAAAAAACGCTATTGTCGAAGAGAGGATGAAAAAAAAATAAAAAAGAATTTACTACGTTAACGAGTGAGTGGATGTTGAATCAAATTCTTAAAAAAATAAAGGAAAACGTTGATAAAGTCGAGAAAGGAAATAGCTTCAAAATTTTAGAACTAGAATCAGAAATACGAATTTTAAAAAATAATATTAAACTGGAAGTTGCCGAATTTTTTTATAAATTAGAAAGGGAAACCATTATAAACATAAAGGAAAAAATGGAATAATTGGCTATTACGGAAAAACAGATTGTATTATTTACCAACAATTAGAGAACAATAAAAATGGAATTAAAATAAATTCGGATATATAAAAAATGCCTGTTGATAAATTTGGACGAATGCCGAACTGAACTGGCGTTTCAGATTCCAAGGTGTCTTTATCTTATATAAATAACAATTTTCTGAAAAGGGGGAGAATCGATATATTCGGAAACAAGATTATGAGCCTTGGCACCCCCACAATAGGAGGAGCAAGGCATTTGTGATAAAACGGGGAAACAAGATGGTGCGAGATTAAGGTCTAGATAAACAAAAACGTGAATTGAGAGAGATAAAAGAATCATTGACTGGTATCGAAGATAACATAGAAGGGAAATTAAATGATGACATCGGAAAGTGGGTGGAAAGTCTTAAAAAGGAGTTGGAAACGTACGTAGACGAGAACGAGCTGGAACAAGCAAAGACGGAAATTGGTAAAACGTTTGTGGCGAGGATAAGAGAGCATTTGAGGGAATATATCGACGAACGAAATTTGGAACCTAAACTGGAAAAACTGAAGAAGGAATGGACGTTGGATGACGACATCATCGAAGATATAATCGAACGGAAATTACAAGGTGATGTTGAGAGGGGGTGGAAAATATTAAAAAGGAGTTGGAGAGGTACGTAGAAGAGAAGAGTTGGAACGAGCAAAGACGGAAATTGGTAAAACCTTTGTAATGAAGATAAGAGAACAAGTGGGGGAATATATCGACGAACGAGAATTGGAAGCCATACTAAATAAACTGAAGAGGGAATGGGCGTTGGATGATGAAACCATCGAAGATAGAGTCGAACGGAAATTACAGGGAGATGTCAAAAAGTGGGTGAAAAATCTTAAAAAAGAGTTGGAAACGTACGTAGACGAAAATGAGCTGAAAAGAGCAAAGACGGAAATTGGCAAAACCTTTGTGACGACGGTAAAAGAACATTTGGGGGGATATGTCGACGAACAAAAAATGGAAGCCGAACTGAATAAACTTAAGAGAGTGTGGGCGTTGGATAGCGAAACAATCGAAGATAAAATCGAACGAAAATTACAAGATGTTGAGAGGGGGGTGGAAAATCTTAAAAAAAATTAGAAACGTTTGTAGACGAGAAAGATCTGAATCCGATTATCAAAAGGTTTAAGATAGGCGTTGGTAAAGCCGTCGTAGAAAATAGTACGGAACTTTTACTACTAGAATCGGATATGCGAATTCTTAAAAGCAATTAATTAAGTCCTCTCTTGTTTTCGCTCGATGTTAGCGCGGATACCATAATTAATGTGAGGCAAATACCGGATAATCGAGTTGTTATCACCAATAATAAAAAATAAACGATACAACTTTTTCACATCGGCTTTTGTTAAAACGCCGAATTAAATACTAATTATGACGATGTGGTAGAGTACCCCGTTATTGTAGGCGATCAACATTTGTACGGCACAGAACACTGGCTCCTTAAAAAGACGGGTGTTTACATGCTCGACATTAATTTGTCGTACACGAAAAAAATTACATCTTCAGAAAAAGAACGAATACTTCATGCGCACCTTGGTGGTGGAAGGACAAAAATATTTTGGGACCGCCCCGAAACGCAAAAAAGAAGGATTAATAAAATGTGGTCATTTGATATTAATTATCCAGACACTTGGATCGGAATATACCCTTTAACGTACGACGAATTTAAGTTTATCGCTAATGGCCTACTCACACTAAACACGAATGGACACACGGTTCCAATTTGGTTTTCTCGATTTATACACGGGTTGCCTGATACGAGTATTGAGCTCCAACCGTTCTCGGGATGAGTTGGTACGATTTAGATTCGAATGTAGCACGAGTATATACGAACAAAGCACGGATATACTCGATCAAACAAGGTTTGTCACGAATCGTACACGATTTACAAACGATTTTCATACGATTGTTGCACGGTCAATGTAGGGTCTAGTACGGTTTGTTACGGCCTAATACGATTGAACACGACTTTTACTCGATTTACTGGAGATTTACAGGGTTTATATACGGTCCAACCGACTGTTGATCGTGTTATGTTCGAATTATCACACAGTCGTGTATGGTTTGATATAAATTGACTCGTTTTGATGGCTTGACTTCATAAAATTTCGAACTTTCAACAATGGAATACGGGAATTGGAAATCCTGATAAGGTTAATAGACATTGAGATTAATTTGGCCAAAAGGTGTGAGGGAAGACAGGAACGAGTCAACAAAAGGAGAAGGAGACAAACATGGACAAGAGAATGGCTGGACAGAAGAGTAATGTTTGGCCAATACGACACGCTATTACATGAACTGAACAGGGAAGACCCGAGGTGCTATAAGAATTTCCTTCGTGTCGACGCAGATATGTTTCAAGAGTTCTCTTTTTGGGGGTCTTCTTCCTCTTTGGGGCATTATGTAGCTAGTACAGTACTCTGTTGTTTCAATTTGACAGTAGCTAGTTGTGTTGTGCTGTGTTTGAGTGCTGAATATATATACTAGTACTAGATCTTTGTACAGACGTAGAGGCCGTGTCTGGTCGTACTTGACCACGTATAATTCGTGCTTGAACCGTATCGGTCGTATGACGATCGTATGAAACTGTATAGACCGTATGGCGATCGTATAAAACCGTGTGTACACTCCTGTGAATCGTACGATGTTCGTGTGACATTCGAGTGTCAATCCGAGTGTAAGACGTAGGACTTTGGTACGGTTTCACACGATTCCATACGATTTATATACGATATTGACTCGATTTATCTCACTCGAGCATGGATTTTATGTACGAGTGTATATACGATCTCGTACGGGTCTCACACGGTCTCTCACGGTCTTGTACGATCGCTAATACGATCATACACGGACATGGCACTCGTGTCAGTTTTTTAAAAGTTTTAAAAATCATACACGACTTTCACGGATACACTCGAATGCCCCGAGTGTAACTCGAATAAGGACACGGTTAGTTCGGTTGTATATACGGTTTACACGAATGGCCATTCGTGTAAGTCGTATGGCCAGTGTGAGTAGGCCATAAAGGACACATAAGGTTGTATTATCAGTCGTTCTAGTTAGATCGATAATGAGAGTTTACATGAACTTTAGGAAAACCAATCGTCTGCTAAAATGGGAAAACCCCCGGCATAAATATAACGAAATGGAAACCCCGCGGACTGACTCGTAAATCGATACGATATATAACCCCCAGTTGTGCATGGCGCGACAAGATTGTAGAGCGTATCTATTTATAAACCCTCGTGCGCATGGCTGCGCCCGCTTAGGCGTTGACGCATCATGCGTCAAGATTGTTGAGCGAGTTTAACCATGATTGTGGTTGTGGCCCAGAACTCCTAATTTACGCCTACTTCGAGGTTTCACTGTATACCATAAACTGATTTAGGGTTAAGGATAATAAAACAAGTCTTATATGTTAACTTGATAACGACAATCATGTCCCAAAGTAGTGTTACCATTACAAAATATTGCTCTTCATTGAAACACAAAAGACAAACCTTCTAATATTTGTTATTTCCAACTGATTTTTGTACAATATATCACCGTTTTTTTTTCATGACTAACGTTTTTCTGAGGAGTGGCAGCCAGTCTAGAAGTGTTTCGCACATTATCACACTAAAACCTGTCGATGCTATGAGTGGGAATAGTTTGTTGTTACAATATAAAAATTAACAGATTTTGCACTCATTTAGATCAAGAAATTTGTTTGAAAAGTCCATGCGAGATTACCAGGAGAATAAGAGATCAGTTATTAGACGATGCTATTTTTGCAGAGCTGATGCTGTTGTTTTTTCCATTACCATTTTTCGTGAATGATACGAATTTAAAATCTAATGTCATAAGATTTGAAGTCCCACAAAACACGCCGTAATTAAAATGTTCGTAAGCAAAAAATTAGCTCAGTCTCCAAAGTTCTAGGTTATAAAAATTGAGATCAATCTCTCGGCTTCAGTCACACTTGTGTGTGTTTTGTGAGTATTCTAAAGTTAATTAAGATGATTCGTTTAATCCTTTGCCTCATGATACCGTATTTCCTCGCATCTGAAGCTGACAACATTGTGACAAAAGAAGCCCTGTTACCCAGTTTTCAAAAATAAAAAATGAATGGATGTTTTGTGTATTAGCTTTGAATTTGGAAGTGTGCAAATATGCTTATGAGATATGTCATACACATTAGTTTAGCGGATCTGTTTCACTGAGTATCACAAAGCTCACCAAATCTTAAATTCCGACTAAAATTACACATAGTACTTAAGTAATGAAACAAAAACATTACTGCATAAAACACCAGTATACAGAGGTCATACAATTATAAGGTTAAATATTCACCAGTTTAGAACAATTGGTATTATAATCAATGTTTTGAATTGTTAGACGTTATATTTCGCATGAATGCTAGACTATTGTTAATTCAAATATGTGTATAAAGTCAGTAGAAATATCAAGCATGAAATTTTATAATTTGGCTAACGTTAACCCACTTTTCAAAATAGTGTATGAATTTGAATTTGTGCAAGATTAATACATGTTTGCAAACACGTTGCAATATACCCATGTTGGTATACCACTAAGCACCCTAAAATATAATCTTTATTATAATCATTATTTATTCATGCACAAATATTTTCTTCTCACATAACAGAAATCTTCACAAATTTGTATTTCTCACGAAATATTGCAAAAAATGGCTTTTCGGCGTTTACGTCGAATTTTCGTTAACTTGAAGTATTCCGACGGTCTCAAAACTTCGTGCTAACGAGGGTTAACTGTAGTCTCAACAACATAGAAGCTTAACAAGTGTTTGTTGCAAAAGAATTTAAGTATTACATCTATAGTACAGAATTTTTGACGTACCTGCTTAATGCGACATAAAAATGTAGGTATCATAAAAATAGTACAGAGCAACCTCTCCAGAGCGGCCCTCTTGAGCAACAACCTCCCTTCAACAACAACATAATTTTTCCCACTGTACAATTTAACTATTACTTTAACCTCTTTAGAGCAACAACCTATCAACAATAACATAAATTTGCTTCGTCCAAAGAGTGTTACTCTGGAGAGATTGCACTGTATAGCAAAATTATTTCTTTGAAAGTTACCCTACAAATTTCAAAGTATTTCAAAACGTATTTTAAAAATAATTTTAGAGTTGTTGCCTTTGCTGATAAATAGGGGAAAACAGTTTCTGTAAACATTGCGCGGTGACCTATATTTTCCGCATTGAATTAGAACTATATTGTGTTTTTACATCTTTTTACCCTTAATTATCCTTGTAATGAATCTCCTGTTTAATATTTGAAAAAATGGGCTACTCACGTAGACTTTAAAGCAAATTTAAAGGAACAGTTACTCAAACAATTGTTTTTATTTTTGAAAAAAATTCACGATGATTAATTTCTCTATCATCGAAACCTGCACAAATTTTGTACGTTTCCAAAATCAGTCCTCTTATTTTGAAATAATCATTTTGGGTAATAAGGATGGAATTCCTTAACAACAAATACGTGATTATGCGTTATCAATTACTTTTGTGCCTTTTGTACATTTAAATGATACGGGACTGCAAGATAGACATCAGTTCCCTGATTTAAGTTTGTTTTTACTCATATTTTGTATTTGCATTAAGTAAGAACATATCATATCACAGGTGGTGCTTTTTTCTAAAGTCACGTTTTGGCGAGCGTGCTTTTCATTATGTGGAATACATTTTAAAATAGTTTTGCGCAGCCGTCTCGAGGAAAAAAAATAACTGCAATGTTAAGGATTGAAAAGTGTTACTAAAGCGAAATTCACTGACCTTTTTGGAATGATTCGTAGAACTGGGTATAGATTAAAGGAATGTTATTTTGAATGATCATTTAACAGACTAGATTAGTCTCAAAAGAGGGGAGAAAAATGCACAAGTGGATTGTCTTCATCACCGGGTACTTGGTGACATTTCTCAATTCTGGATTAGTCTTCAGTATCGGTAACATATTTGTTGACATTATGCGGACTTTCAATGCTACAAGAGCAGAAACTGCTGTGATACATTCCACAGCTTTGGCTGTGGGACCAGGCGCAGGTATTATATTTTACATACAAAGTAAAATCATATCTGATAGGTTTTTGCGTTTCGTTCATTTCAGAACCTTTCTAATCCGAACCTTTCCAATCCGGAATCCTCTCTAAACCGATTTTTATTATGTAATGCTAAAAGACTTTTGGTCATGGCTGTTGGTGTGGCGTTAAACCCCAGCGAAAAATATCCCGAGTGAAGTGATTGGTCAACATTAAACTGAACTGTTTGTTGTTGCAACTTCAGGTATATTAGCGGGCGTTTTAATTCCGGTGTTTGGTGTAAGGAAGTGCGGCATTATTTTCAGTGTCCTGGTCTGCGCCGGTAATATTTTCAGTTACTTCGCCACGACGATTCCACACATGATTATCACCTTTGGCATAGTGCATGGTAAGTCGTAGATATTTACTCATCATAAGTCACGTTTCATGCAATTGCATGTTTGTGTGTTATGAAAAATCGTGGTCGATGTTGATACAAAATACGCCTGGTATGACTTGACGGTTTATGTCGTAGTGTGATGGGGGAGCTTGGCGTTATGGAGCCCCTAAAGTGACATTCCACACTTTTATTTTAACTGCAGTATTTTATTTTATTTCGTAAATGCGAAATAAAATTTCGTATAAACGGAATAATATTTTTTGTAAACGAAATAATAATCCGTAATTACGAAACGTTATTTAGTAAGAACGATATAAAAAAACAAAGAAATAAAATAAAAGTATAAAATGTCACTTAAGGGTTCCATACATTTATAATATACTACATGTTGTAGTTTATAATGCGTAAAACAGGCAATGTTGCGTGTGCTGTACATTATAATGTTGTAATTTGCTATCAAAAGTCCATAAAAGTATCTGGTTATTTAGTTACAGCATATATAATTATGTAACTCAATGCCTTACAAGATTCTAATATGTTAAGATGTTATGACTGATGACAGTAAATTTAGTCTTAAGTTTTAAATCTTCACCAGCCGTATAAAACCGGATACAATTCAAGCTTTGTTGTTGATACCGCTTCTTATTTTATGCGCGGTTTTCTTTCAATATGGACACATTATACTGTCACAAAATATGAATGTACATACTTTACCGTCACGGATGGTTAAATTTATTTCAGTTATCATAAATTGGGGAGGTAACATAACATACTGTAACGAACATAATACTCGCACTCAAGTAAGCATCTGCCGGCCACCCAGTTCATTAAAAAAACGGATTTCCGAAATACCGCAATTACAGAAATGCGAAATTAAACTGGTACCCGTTCGCTCTGGTGTACAGAGCCTTTGGTGCACTGCAACATGGAACGGGGACCAGATTATGCCGGAATAACGGAAATAACGGGAATAGCGGAAATAGTAGAATTGCGGAAATAACGGAATGACAGAAATTACGGAAATGACGGAATGCTGTAATAAAGAAACAACATAATCATCCAGTGTATGGCTATAAAATATTGTTGCGTAGGATTTTTTGCTGTTTTCGTGTCCTAATATATTTCAGGCTTAGGATTTACAAACGTGTTTATCTGTGCCATGATCGCCATCAGTCAACATTTCACTGGTAGACAAAGGCTTTTTCTGTTATCTGTTCATGCTTCTAGTGCAGGATCTGGCGGGATGGTGCAAGCATACCTTCTCCCATACTTGAGGTACTCTAAGTAGTGCGAAAACAATTTCTTGCATAACTCTAATAATTAGCAGTTAATTTATAAACAAGTTTGTTCAAAGATCTGTAAATACACTAATATTGAAACCACCTTCATGACTCGAAATATCGGTCTTAATAATGAGGTGACCTCATTATCAAGTTGAATAATAGGGAATTATTGAAAGCCGGATGGGGAAAAAACAAGGTGGGTGTAATATTGAGGTGGTCGCTATGTGAGGTTTTACTGTACTAACAAAATTTATAAGACGAGATGATTGGTACTTCGTTGAGAAATCTTTGTTCTTTTGGACTTAATACCTCTTTCTGAATAAGCATACTGCAAAATATTTTGACTGGGAAACATCTTTAGCTGAATTACATTTTTCCCTGAGACTCTACTTTTTAAACGTCTAGAGCGTAATCCAGCCAGTCCAGTATGAAAAATTACCATAATTCTAACACATTTTACTTAATATTTCATTTTTTTATTTAAATTTTACATAATTATTCGGTGAAGTAGTATATATTGATTTTAAAGTGAAATGATGGTACGCAGCACCTTCGGCTTCATATGCTCAGATTTCAGTGTTCAATTTACCAGCCTATGACGCCCATGGAACTTATATTTTAGATACTACGATGAGAAAATAAATTTATCTTATTTCAGCTCTCGTTACGGATTCCGAGGGGCATTGCTTATTATTGGTGGTATCTGTTTGAACACTGTACCGTGTTGTCTGGTCTGGACTGAGCCCTTTAGGGGTTTAACGCAACGTAAGAACCACAATAGCATACTGACATATGAGACAGAATATGAAGTAAAAGTAACAGGAACGGACACCACAGTCATAACAAAAACAAATTCTCGAGGAGATGCCACGAACGACATTTTCTACATTCGAAAATTTCCTGTACTACCCCATCTACAAACCACACGGCGGGTTTCTATCTGCCAGGAGCCGGCAAGCGGTTCTGAACATCCGGGGGACAATGACAGCACACATTCATTCCGGACAAGGCTGAAAATGATACTAAAAAACAGATATTTTGTCGTTTTTTGGTCCGGATCTGCTATTGTGTTAGCATCTATCTCAATTACTTTAATTTTTTTAACTGATATATTTCTGGACAAAGATTTTAGTGAAGAAGACGCCATTTGGGGAATAATTGTTTTAAACATCTTCAACATAGTTGGGCGATTAATGCCGGGCGTTCTAATGCAAATTAAAAGAGCGCCAGTCCTTATTGGTCCACTATTGGCGACATTGATGGCCACGATTGTCATGGTTGGTCTTATCGTGGCAAAATCAAAATGGATGGCATTGTCATGCGTTGCTTTGCTCGGGGTACCATTTGGTATGTCGCATTCTATGCTGAGTGTCGTTACTGCGAGCCTCGTCGGAATTAACATCCTGTCAACTGCTACCGGCCTTATTGTTACGACACTTGGCATATTTAATGCAATAGCCGGACCGATAAGTGGTAAGTTGTTTTATATCAGTGAAAACTGCTCTAGTTTGTGATAGGATCATGTTAAAAATACATGACATACTTGTATCAGAGGCACTCGATTTCTCGCCATTTTTCAGTTGACGGAAGTAACGGTATCCAGTTTGGGTCCGGCATTCCTTCTGAAATGCGTCCTCTATTCGGGAACCACGCTCTAGCTGTAGCACGCCAAGTTTAACAGTGAGGTTCCCGAAAAGCGCGCGCATTTCAAAAGGAATGCCGGGACCCAGGCTGGATACCGTTACTTCCGTCAATCGAAAAAATGGCGAGAGACTTACCTTTTAGTTTTATGATACGCAAAGTAGCGAAATGACGTTTTCTTTTCTTGGCTGATTTGGGTTGTTTTCAATGAGTTTAAATTTAAACATTCGTTTAACATTAGGTTTGTTCGGGTATATAAATTACGGAAATCGAGAGTGCCTATGATTCGTATGTCTTTTATTTTGTTCCTGCTTTATTATAGACCGACAGAAACAAACGAATATTAGGTATGTTTGATCTAAATGAGAGTTTTAAACTATAAGTAACGTAATTTCACACATTGGACAATAAGCTTTGAACACCTCAAATGACATTTTCACTTCCGGATAAAACATTCTATTTTTTTCTCTTGAGTACAATGGCAAATTTAGCATTAGAGAAGCAAAGGTTTTTGACACAAGGTTCCAACCGAAGGCTCCAAAGGGGAGCTATTGAAAGTTGGTCGTAATATTGAAATGGTTGCTTAGCGAGGTTTTACTGAATTTTATAAAAATGACGTGTATTTTACTTCTATCAGGATATGTAAGAGACACGTATGGGTCGTACAACAGTCCATACTATGTTGCTACATCACTGACGGGACTATGGGCTCTTCTTTATGTGTTTGCTTTGATACAGCGAAGAAAAAGAATCGCTCGAAGGAGACGTCGGTCATCCTTGTATTATTTGACCAGCATGTAACATTTCACCAAAACATCGAAAATTCTTTCATCAATATTTTATTCGACTATCACAGATAAAGTCACTAATGTTTTGTTTATTTGACTTGTAATATACAGTGGATACCCTCTGAACCGGTTCCTCCGCCAAATGACCTGGCCCGGGCTCGACCGGTGTAGAGGGGTTCCACTGTAACATTTCACTATAAACATCTCATATATTGTCATCAATATTCCAGATTACTTGTATGTAACATTATACCACGAATGTAATAGATTCGCACATATTACAATGCATGAAATAAAATCATAAACACGTGCTAGATGTCATGTAAATAAAAAAAAATACTACATTTTATGCCTCAATATATATATACAGTAAAACCTCAATAATGAGACCACCTTCGGGACCCGCAAAATCGATTGTAATAACAACGTGGTCTCTTTGACTAATTGAATTTTAAGGAGGTTATTGAAAGCTGGTCCGAAAATAAGTGGTCGCTATAACAAGGTGGTCGTAATATAGAGGTAGTTGCGATGTGAGGTTTTACTGTATGCATCATAACTTTTCGAGTAAACCAAATTTGTGTCGTTACTTTTAAAGAAATAATGCGACATAATCTTAATAAGCAAAATTAGTTTTTATTTATCAAATACAGTATAACCCCTGCAAACCGGAATTCTCTCAAAATCGGACAAATCTTCAAAATTCTATTTGTTTTCTTTTCTGTAATCAATAATGTAATTTCTGCAGACCGTAATTCTCATAAAACCAAACGTTTGGCCCAGTCCGGAATGGATCCGGTTTTCAGGGGTTAAGCTGTACAATGTATAACCATGTATAACCATTATATATGTATACGTTTCTACATGTATGTGAAAATTTTTAATGGTCAAAATCACGTTACAACGCTGGTGATGAAAGTAGAAAAAATTGATTATTTAATTCTCCAACGGCGGTTTCTTGGTGTTGTAGTTTGGGGTTTAGCAGTACATACCCACAAACCGGCAGCTTTTACACATTGCTTGCCCTTCCCACAGAACTGGGTACAGAATGGAATTTGGGTATTACCCAGACGCCTAGAGAAAAAGAAACACGCATTACAAACATATTAAGTAAAACCTGCGAACTATGGCCGCCCTTGAGAAATACAAAATGTGACTAATGACCTTTATTCGGAGGTCGGTTTGTTCTAAATAATCAATTACAGTTTTCAAAGAATGGCATTTATTCACAAGGGGGGACTACTAGGTTGCTGTTTAAGTTGCGTAGCCTTCCTTCGTTTATTGTCCTATTGTATGAACCAATTACTCTGATTATCTCCACTTCTCAAATAGGCATCCAGAGTGTTCGTTTACTAAAACTTTAGGATTTCTCAGAAAGCTAGAAATTCGTCGAAAAAACTGTCCAAACCAAGATTCGCACTTCTCGACGTTTGCAAAATATCAAAAACTGTTTTTATAAGTAAGTTTACATTATCTTACTTGATTTTACATGATTTTACTTGCTGTAAATTCGGATATTCGGATATTCGTGCGTTAAACTTTACATCGCAAGATGCCTCGAAAGAAATGCAGATTTGTAACAGAAAATGCTGTAGTAAGTTTGAATCTTTAGAACCTCAGTTAATAAAAAAATCAAGATTATAAGTATCTTATAAATATCAAGAAAAAATCTTCTGCGGCTAACCTTGGATTTTAAGTTCGAGGGTAACATAGCGACGGCTTATGGCTACAACCCCGTGGCAATATTAAGATTTTGGTATCATTATTTTCGTCTCGATGAGCTCTTTACACTGATGATCACACTTACCTGCTTGTAGATCTATCCTAAGTAGGGTTAATTTCAATTCCACAAACCCGTAGTTCGTTTAAAGTTATTGCAGTTGAAAATTCCAAATGCGATTTTTTCAAAATGGGAGAAAATGACGCAGGGGTTTGTAGAAATAACCCGACTATTGGTTACTTACATGTATGAGACACAATACTTTGGAATACAGCGTATGCATCCACCTGTCAGAGTGCACCTTCTTTGAGCACAACCATAAGGACAGTCTGAAGAAAGAAAAATAATAAAAAACGATAACCAGTCAAATATAGTCAAACCTGTGTTTGCGGCCACCACTGAATAAAGACCACCCTGTGAATAAAGGCCATTCTTTAAAACACCGGCGCTGATTATTTAGAACAAATCGACCTCCAAATAAAAGCCATCTTTCAATAAAGGTCACATTTTGTCTTCCCAAGGGTGGCCTTTGTCCACAGGTTTGGCAGTATACTTTTTTCCATTTTCTGCTCGTTATGTCACATGCCAATTTCAAGTTTTGAAGGCATTTGAAATCAATGAAGAACATACGAGGGTGGGCACGGGAGAAGTATGGTTTAATATTCCGCATTGGCGTAATAAATTGTAAAAGAATGGTCGAGCAACGATAATATATATCTACGAGTATATATACATATATATATATATATATATTGTACTACCCTCTATGCCCATAGACAAACAGTGACTGAAATGCAATTAAGCTGCTGAAAAAACTCAATAAGGGTAGGGTAATAAAATCATCATTATCACCATCAGCAGCAACAGCAACAGCGGTTAAAACCACCACTGACACCACGAGCTACTACAGCAAAAACAACAGCAATAACAACAAAGACAACACTATAGCAACACATATTTAAACATGTATAAAACGCATCATTTTTGTTTGACATCAGATGAATTAAGGGAGTTAATAGCGATAAAATCAACATAACATGAT
The DNA here is from genome assembly GCA_008271625.1 of Lutraria rhynchaena. NCBI lineage: Eukaryota > Metazoa > Mollusca > Bivalvia > Venerida > Mactridae > Lutraria > Lutraria rhynchaena. The sequence continues at coordinate 646,193 of VIBL01000137.1, read as the reverse complement.
AGTTAGAATTGTTCCCCTTAAATTTTATTATTATTTTATTAATAACCGAAAAGTGACGATTGTCTTATTTAGAATCACTGAAAACTAGTTCAGTACCTCACTTTCAGACAAATAAATCTTTATTTGAAGGAGTGAGCTGTTTCAAGGTCACCGACAAATCTTGAACCTCTTCACATCTCAGAATGAGTGTCAAATCTTCGTCTTTTTTCATTGGGTTTAACGCCGTTTTCAACAATTTTTCAGTTGTATACGGCGGCCGGTTCACCTAACCAGTTTTCCTGGACTGTATACTAACCAGTTCTAACTTACCCTTACACAAGGAGCCGGCAACCTCTCCACATATGGAGGAAAATTGATTTTTTTTGTCAAATTTCATAGAAGGCTATGACCTGCCGCGACCGTGATTAGAACACGGAAGGCCGGGTTACAAATCCAGCGCTCCAACCACTGGACCTGAGTCGGGGCCTCGTTAGTAATACACAGGAAAAGAATTCCATGCAAGCATTTTGTACCAGCTTAACTATTAAAATTCAGGAAAACTTTGCCATGTAAACAGTATATTATATCCTCAATATACATCATGACAAGTCATATAAACAGACACAAACAACAGAAAATCAACAAGCTAGCTGGTTACTCCCGTTCTAAATGTCTTGCATATTTCTAACTGATAAACGGTAATTTAAATATGTACAAGTACTAAAAACTCTTAAAATGATCAAAAAATGATTTACCATCTAAACAATTTTGGTGAATGACGAAAAAGAAAACAAAAGCTGATATGGTATTTTAGACAATTACAATGCGGTATACCATAATGTAATGAGAGAAAATGTATGCATGTGAGTAGTTTAATTTGTATTTATGGCGTACAACTAAATTTATAGTTCATCTTTTGATGTATCATCGCATTTGCATTTACACAAAAAGAAAAAAATTGAAGTACGCCTTTAGATATTTATGGATTTATATTTAACATTGTATGTACAGCGCAACCTCTCCATAGCGTTCCTCTGTTGAGCAACAACTTCATTTCAACAACAGCGTGATTTTTGCCACTGTACGATTTAACTATTAACTTAACCTCTCTAGAGCAACAACCTCACAACAACAACAACATAATTTTGCTTCTCCCAAAGGGTGTTGCTTTGAAGAGTTTGCATTGTAATTACATTGTGTATTAACGTATTTATACACTTACCAGTTTGAAAAAAGCCTGTCACGATACTCGTCACACAAAATATAACGAAGATCACTGCACACACTCGATACATTCTGTTTGTTGTTCTATTTTAAAATGCCCGTCAAAGTAACACTCTCTTATTTTATACCAGCTCGAAATGCGCAATATCATCCTTCATAGTTTGTTAAAAAATCCCCTAACGCGTTTATTTCAAAATGCAGAATTAATTGGAGTATCTATATATTTACCTTAATGCTACAGTAACATCGTTTTGAAATACTTCAAAATTTCCAAGTATGCATTTTGCAATAGTTTAAATCTGAACTATATAGTTTTTAACAATCCACAACAAAAAATCTCTACCGACGTCAATTTTATGATTTTATGTGTGTTTTTTTTTTCATTTCCACCAATTTGTGGTTAATTTTATTATAAAATGTGGTTATTGACAACAGTGTGGCGGAACTGGGCTGAAATATTTATTAGAAAAAACCAAGTTGTGGTTTTTTCGTTACGTTAATGTTTGTTTACAGATAGCATTTTATTTTGTAAATTTTCACCTTCCCCGTATTTGACACAAATACAAAAAATCAGGGATTCTCACGGTGCATAAGATTAATCAGTCACTTATTCAAACTGTTGCTCGCATGTTAATTAAGTAAAATATTGACAGCATTTTGAATTTATTATTGATAAGTAATTCGGTTCGACAACTCACCTCTCATTCATGAGTTCGTACCCTGATCATATAGTCAGTTAGTACTGGTTAGTATACAGTCCAGGAAAAAAGTCTTTGTTTGTCATGAAAATCTGGTGAATTTTCGAGAAAATATTCTGATTATCTCACGCAGAAATATGTCACCATACACCCCCTTCCATTTGGATTGGCCTTTCAAGTTATCCATCGACAATATAACAGTATCGTCTCTCTCAGAACATTCAGCACTTTCATACAATTCCCCACGGCATCCCAGTGGTAATTATTATCATCAGAACACATATAGAATTTCAAAATGAATGTAACTATATAATTTCATCATCGTCATTCGCGTAAAAAGTTACAGCTAGCATAGTCACATAGGATAATCGCATAGCATAAGTGTGACTGAGGTGTTAGTATGAGTTATATCTTCGAGAATGGTGTGACGATAGCCTGGCGAAATAATAAGATATAATAACACGTACGAATGCTATCATATATCTAATATGTAATGTTGTAATATGACATGCCACATATCGAAGCGTGCGTTAACAAATGACAGTTTATCTATCTGATATGACTGTGCATCATTATCTGGTTTTGTAGCGTTTTCCACGAAATGAAACATGCCATGTTTTCGACAGCCGTATGCTGACCAACCGTTTCACAGCGAAACAAACACAGAATAAAGAACGTTTTGAAACAGCACACATATGACACACTATAACAGGGCAAGTTGTCCAGCGATTGAAAGGAAAGACCTGCTGTAATAAGGATACATTTCGACTTGGAAAGCTTTGAAATATTTTTTTGAGCCTTGCGGTGTTGCAATTAACGATTGCTAAAGATAAGAAAAGAATTTCTAGAAAATAAACATACAAAACATCCCACCTTCCCCCAAACGCTTGCATTTGATTATTTGCTCTGTTTATAATATGAAGATGTTAACGTTTAAATTAAGTTTGGATAAAAAAGAGAATTTTCACTCAATATCTTTTTTCCATCTTTTGACTGATAGTTTCCCCTATTATCAGTATGACAGGAAATCCATTCCAAAAATTAGTTTTCGAGAGATAAAGCGACATCGTAATCTGTGTGATTCAAATAAGAGATTTTTTTATTCTGCTTCGACTTTAAATTAGAACAGAGCGGGTCACAGACGAATAATATTTCATCATGAAGTTACTTGACACGATATAAAGCGTTCTGTCCATAGATTGAGCCTTTTGGATAAAGCGGGCTTTTTCGCGTTGGTGACTTGTTAGTAAATTGGGTCACAATTAGATTGTTGCCGCTTCATATTTTGTCAGATTCAATAAATGTTTATAAACTTTGGCATTGTGTATATAAACAATTCAACAAAACCTTCAGTGAGTTGTGTTTTTAAACTGATATTAAGGGTTTAGCCTCGCTCTCAGCGCTATTGATTACAGAGCTTGCGGTTCAAAGCAATGCAGGTCTGTGTGAATTACCACAAATTTAACAAAATAAAGTTGTAATACTTGTATGATATAAGTGCATACGTACGTTGTGCAGGGTCTTATACTCAAAATGACTGCATGCGACACTTTTTTGATGTTTCAGCACATAACTGAGTTCGGCTGGTAGGTTCATCCGGCTGATTTCATGTTAAAACTACCAAGTGCAACCTCGCCAAAGCAACACCCTTTGGGAGAAGCAAAATCATGTTGTTGAAGCAAAATCATGTTGTTGTTGTTGTTGAGACGTTGTTGCTCTAGAGAGGTTTAATTAATAGTTAAATAGTACAGTAGGAAAAATCATGCGGTTGTTGAAGGGATGTGTTGCTCAA